>JAOQMS010000008.1:3722871-3775978 GCA_027563885.1 Erythroxylum longipes
TGTAATTTTAACTATTTTATATTCTTAATAAAACTTTATTTTTTATTTAGTTTTGATATGAAAATTTTTGTGAAATATATATTTTATTTGAGCCCTCCTATCTTAAATCTCTGGCTCCGTCACTATGTATAAGACTAAACATAAGATTTATAGTGAAAATTTTGGGGAGATATAAGATTAATCCTAGTATGGATCACTCGAAAGCTACAAAGAAAGTTATGAGATATCTACAGGAAAGAACAGATGCTTACTTTTAAGAGGTCTTACCACCTTGAGATGATTAGATACTTAGATTTAAACTTTTGTTGGATGTATAGATATAAGAAAATCCACTTCATGTTTATCTATTAGTTAAAGAAGCGATCTCATGAAAGCTTATGAAGCAGCCTGTAATCATTGTATCTACTATGAAGGTTGAGTTTTTGACATTCTTTAAGGTCATAATTCAGGCTAAATGGCTACAAAACTTTGTTTTGGGACTTGGGATCATCAATAGTATAATCAAGTCATTGAAATTTTACTGTGATAATTGTGCAGTTGTCTTTTCCCCAAGAATAACAAGTATTTTAAAGGTGTTAAACACATGAAACTAGACACTTTGCCATTAAAGAGAATGTTCAAAAAATGTAGAATATGAATAGAGCATATTAACACTTATCTTATGTTAGATAACCTTTGACAAATAAGTTACAATCAATATTATGAATTTCGTACTGTACCGTCCAGAAGATACCGTATCGGTCAAAAAACAATATGAAACTTAGTTCAAAGATACCTGCCGTCGATACTGGTCAAAATGTATGATACCAGCTGGTATTTAAAATATCGGTCGAATATCGACTAATACCATAAAATTTGAAAAGTTAGGGGACCATTTTGCAAAAAAAAAAGTTCTTAATCCACCCACTCCTTCCCCCCTAAATATGTTTATGCTATTTTCTCTCTTAATTTCACTCAATCACTCTTTCTCTTTCGATTCTCCGCTCTAACAACGACTCTCCTCTCCTTCTTTGACAATTGTCCTTGACGGCCACCACCCGCCATCTCACCATGCATCTCCACCAGGCATCTCTACATATGGGAACACACATATTTTAGGAGAAAGCAAGCAATGAGAGAAAGAGAGATGAGGAAGAAAAAGATAACACCTTTCTATTATGGTAGTCTATCGTTTGAAGACTAGAAAGCTTCATTCCCATCGCTTGAGAGATGCAGGACATACATGAGAGATGAGAGAGGATAAAATTAAAGAAAGTTATGGACTTAGAGAAATGTTTTTCATGATATGTGGGTGAGTTTTCTCTTTGAAAGAGCATGTGACACGTGGCTTTATTTAGAGATTATATGATGCTTGGATTGGTTAGTTTTTAAAGCATGTATGCCTTTCCAATTTCTTAATATACTATAATTTTCCAAAAAAAAAAGAAGCTGCAATATATTTGTTGATGGATGTATTTGTGCATAATTTAAAGAATTAGGATTTTCCACGATAGTGACCCTTTTGTTGGAAGATCATAAATTTGGACTGTATTGTAATTTTAACAAAATCTAGAGATTATATTAAACATTTAAGATTTTGCTCGAAACAGTACTCGATATTAACCAATATCGGTACAATACTGTATTAAAATCATATTCGAATCCAGTATCAATACTAATACAATATTCATAACATCAGTTACAATCCAAAATATTTTTTGGTTATGTAAATAGCACAAGTATTATGTACGCTAATAATTATTAGATAATACTATTGTATTAACTCTTATTATATAGTTGACACTCTTTGCATATTAACGAATGAATTATTTCTTAATTTTGTGTTTTCTTTTTGTTTTTTATTACAAGGTATATTGTTGAAAACATAATCGAATGGTAAATCTTATTATGTACTTCTCTTTTATAATTATGATAAAGGAAAATGACTAACGTAGTGGCATATGGAAGAAAGTTTGTTGAATTAATAGTATATGATCACCGTGACTATTATTAGTCTCATACTGGATTATGATTACTGATGATAATAATGTATACGAATGATGATTATTCTACATGTTAAAAGACAATTAAGAAATTTAATAATTTAATAAATAGGCTTTGGACTTTTAGCTCTTGTCAAATTTTTAAGTGTATTAAGATTCTGTTGCAGCCTGATAAATGTTTGTCTTCTCACAAAATAGCATCACTGTGCATAAGTGAGGATCGAAGATTGGAAAAGGGACAAATTAGATAGAGAATTTATATCTAAGAATTATTTCCGCAATTATTAAACAATGGAGAAATATCGATATGCAAAGACTATATTTATATTTGAATAAAATTCTGAATACAAATATACCTGCGTGAATTACACTAATTTCCAGAAGCTGTCATGTTTTAAAAAAATTATGCGTACAATTATCAGCTCCGCCGCCATTTTGTCCTGAAAGGCACAAAAAACACTTTTTGTCACCTCAGTAATTTCCAGATCATCAGGCACTTCTAGCAATAAGTGCTTATCAAAACTTAATAAAAGTTAAAGGTCTTGCGAACCTGTGGTGAAAGCTGATGTGGCTGCAGTTTTCCTCTCGTGGTGCAACACAGCTAAAATTCCAACAACAGCCCAGAAGACCAAAAAAGGTCGGAATTGCGGATCCAAGTATGAGCGTCACTAGAAGCTTGCTTTTCTTGTTTTGCTTCCCGAGGCTGACGGTGCCATACCAACGCCGGAGCCTTAAGTTGTTCAGGTTGTCTAACACGCCTTGCCTGCGAACACACGAGTTTGGATTTCCTGATACCCTGTAATCCAAGACAAAGATATAGACGGCATAAGGAGTTGATTTAATAAAATGCACAAGCACTGGGTTACGATAATTTCAGCCGCTTGTTATTTGATATTCCTGTTCGTACTGGTCCACTCTAGGAGTTGCGTCTTAAACCATTAAAATTCATCAGCAGCATGTCTTATGTCAGATTGAGGTCAACTCGTACTTTAATATTAGTTATGAAAAGAATTGGTACGCCAAATTACCATCTTTACTGTTAATTCCATCTGTTAACGGATCACTTAAAAGGCTTCCACGGTATTTATGAGAGGTGGAAAAGTGAGTCAGAGTTGTGTTGGAAAATTAAACAGAATCTAATCCTGTAGCGAAATAATTATATATTTTTTTATTTATCAAAAATTAAGATCTAAAATAATTAATACATGAATCATAATAAAATATGAATCGCAATTTGTACCTTATTTTAAAATTTGACTTTTGTCTTATCGTATTTTTCGAACTGTTTCTGAAAATGAATTATTTCAATCATTGTAGCTGCACAAATGTTTGACCTTCGACAGTATAATTGAAATTAAATTCTAATTTCAATTGAACTTTAATTGAACTTACAAATAATTATAATTAAATACTAATTATGTTCAAGTTAGATCAATATATCATATTGATCTTTATTTATTAATTTATATTTAATTATAAAGTTTTTCAAACTTTATAATCAAGTCCAACTTGATTAAAATAACTTTGTTCTTTTCAACTCATTCTATATGTAAGACTTATTGAGTTCTCAAATATACCGGTAACGATTATAAATTATAATTATAATTCATAATTATAATTCGATAAATTAAAACTCCTTTTTAATTTATCTTTAATTCTCCAATTAAACAATTTACAATCATAGAACAAAAATGACGTATAGCAACGCATCATGACCGCTCAAATATTTAGGAATGTCAAAGTGGTTTTGACTAACCTTTCCGTGCATTATTTTTCCGTATAATTCAATCATTTCATCATATAATATTTCGACTGGATATAAAGTATGAAATTAACATCTACTCTAATTTGAGTCCAATCATGTAAATTCTTTACCATTATGTATTGATTTTATTAATGATATTTGTAAACTATTTACAAAATATCATTCCATTTATAAAATATCATTCCATCTTTGCCAAAGATTTCCGGAATCAATAGTAATTGAGAATAACAAAATATTCTTCTTAATTACATTAAGATGATGAATTATATCTTGATCATACAACTATCTTCGTATAGTTGATGCTACATAACTACCGATTGAACAACCTATAATTAAATAGGTTATAAATAGTATCAAAGCACAGCAATCCCTATACATAATAACTTTGATGACCTTAAGTCAAAGGATTATTTATACAATTATCACAATGAAAATTTTACAGACATACAAGCGATGTTTCAAATGATTTTTTATGTTGAGTCTGTTCAGTGAATTTATTTTTTAACAAGCACCCACAAGTTTTTTTAAGCATATCCATATTTTAACCTATAAGATCGACTGCTTCCTTCATAAGGAAAAACAAAATGTGTGCTAGTCTTTTTTGTATTCTATTAATATCCAATCTTAATAAAATAATGACTAAAAACAATTTAGAGATAATACATAAATGTAATATGAATTTCAGAATTATAATCTCGTCATAATTTCATTTGAATGTATAATTATCTTATGGACTTTATCGTGTACGTCTAAATATATACAAGATAAAAAATATCTTTAAATTATTTTGTTACTAAACTACAACTAAGTGATTGATTGTAAAGTATAAACTAATAAGGTGGCCACTAGGGAAAATAAAATGTTTCCTGAGACACTGAGGTTAGAGAAATCAGAATCAATGTTTACCATAATTTAAAACCGTTAAACAACTATTTTATTACAATAGCTTAAGCTATTGTGTGATGTCAACTTAATTGGTTTTATATATTCGCTAACATAATCCCTCAAGTAAAAGCCCTTTGGCCTTGAAACTTATACAGGCCCACTCTACCTTGTGTTGAATTAATTTGATAATAGATAGGTAAGTAGTAGAATTTGACTTAAGACTATTTGGTCATAAAGCCTTTGATACCATATTAAGATATCGTGTAACACCAACTTAATTGATTTTATATGTTCGCTAACGAAAACAATGATAAGAGCTAAACCTCGAAAATTAGGCTTGGAGCTTGCTACCGATGAAAAAATGGAACAGAAGCGGAAAGTCAGATAATGATGTCCGGATATGCCAATTTCTATTTTCTGGTAAATTTCCTTGCATTTCATCATTGTTCTGCGTTCTTTGAGATTGAAATCTGAAGTTATTATCTCTAATAAACTGTTAGAAAATAGAACTTTTTAACGGTTTGCCAACTGCCTAGTAGAGTGTTAGTCACTTGAAGCATATTTTGGTGTCACCTGCCGCCTGCCATATCCCATCGAAGGAAGGAACAGAGAGATCAGAGAATTTCCTCGGAATAGGCATCGTGAAACTTCCAACAGAATACAATTCCGATAAATGCAGAATAAGCGGAGTGAATATGATACGAAATAAGATCTTAATGCTACTTTGTGGTTGGTATATGGAAATAGAAAGTTAATTAAACAATGTCTTTGTTTCTCAACACTCTCTCGTTTAGGCTTATTTTTTATTTAAAACTAGACTTAATTAAGTTCAAGTTATTTAAATTAAGATTAAATTTTGAGTTAAAATAACAATAATTTTAAAAATTGATTAAGTCAATAAACTATTTGAATTACTATTCCTATATCCATTTGACAAGCAAATACCTTACCCTGTCAGCATCTGAAGTGAACATGACAACCCTACAGAATTCTGACCAATATCTTGTTCCTATCATTCATGTTCAGGTTAGGCATTCTCATGTATATAAGATTTAATAAAATAGAATAAGAGTTAATTAATTGAAATAAAAAATTTGATCGTTCGTGATCACCTCCTCCGCAACAAAATTCGCCCTCCTACTTGTCAGTTGTTACGCTTTGACGGACGGCTGAGCACTAACTGTAACCCAAGTGTTTGTTTCTTTTTTTAATCTGTTTTTTTTCTTTAATCGAGGATTTCGGCTGTCTAATTTACAATTTTAAATTAAATAATTTATTTTAAAAACATAAAAATCCAATTCAAAATTGAATCACTTCTACTAATGAACTAGGACAATTGACATCTCCGCATCATATGAAAAGTGAGCAGTAGTGCAGTGGATGTCTCGATCACTCGATAATGGACGGCGACGAATTAATTAGAGAAGTAGGGTTAGGTGATGCCCTTGTGGAGAGCTGACATTTGGACGGCTTCTCCGTGGCCTGCCCCACTCGAGAATTGAATTTTAGAATGTTAAGTCTAAAAATTTAATATTAAACCGTAATTCAATTAATAAATAATTGTATAACTTGCACCAAATAGTTGTATTAAATAGAAATTGTTTTATATGAATTTTAATTACATTGTTCCTTTGTCCCCTTTTTTAATTTTATTATGTTTTAGATTGGTAAACTTATAGCCGACAAAGATAAAGGGGCCTACACGTGTCAATCTACATTAAGATTCCAACAAACAAGTATTTATAGAATTTTACGCAGGTCCACAAATTGATCTCTACAATTTTGTACATGTCCCCTCATTTGAGGCTTTTCCAATCAATCCTATCCAACAAAATATAGGAAAAATCCAATCTTGGCATCTTTTTTCATTCTTTCACGCCTTAAGTAAGATACCTACAAGTTATCTACCTTTCTAACAAGAAGTTTTTTGGTCAAAAAATAATTATCATGATGCAGAAAACTTGATTAATGGTTTTGTTAGTCAACATAAACGTCCCTTAATCAGAATTACAATAAATTGTTGTTTGATAAGTGTGAGGTGGAAGAAGAAAAAGGAAACAAACTTGCAAACTTTCAATTATCAGAAATAACAGTGATAGTGAGTGAATAAAAAAGTGTTTTATTGCATGAAAGACAGGGAGGGAGTTCTGATGGTTCAGTCTTCAGACAGTTACTCTCTCTCTCTCATCTCCACTACCATTAATAAAGTAATAAAAACCTGATGTCTTCTCCATAAATCTTCTCTTTTACCAATAACAGTCTCTCCGCCTAGGACCGGCGAGTTCCTATCTCTCTCTCATTTCTTAGCCAACTTGGATGGAGGGGCTTAGATAGATTTCGTGACAGATTTAACATATTCAAGCGTAAGCGTAAAATTAATCAAAACAACCTCACCGGTCAGCCCTCTAAAACCTTTAAGCTGTTTTCTGCCTGTTGGACTATTATTTCTGCTCTTGAGTGCTTCCTGCTTTGGTTAATTCTTTTGTTTGTCTATTTTCTTCTTTCCTTTCTTTTTTTGTTTCTTTAGCTTGTGCTCCTGTTAAATTGGTAGCGCCGTGTTAAAGTTTGAAACTTGGAATCTGTCAATATCTCGTGTTGCCAACTAGTTCTAGCCAGTTTTGAAACTTGGAATCTGTCAATATCTCGTGTTGCCAACTAGTTCTAGCCAGTTTGTTTTAGGCGTGATTTTTGCACTGTCATCTGTTTTTAGGCCTAATTTGGGGTGTATACAATTTGTTTCGTGATCTTGATAATCATAAGAGATTTGGTTTTTGCCCGAGGTTTTTCACTTTTGGGTAGCCACCTTACTATCTGTTGGAGCTCTTTTAATGGAGAAGATGTCATCTTTCCTGTCCCTCGTTCACTTTCCTTCATGGGGTTTTTGTTTCAACTCATTTTGTGATCAGTAGGTGGAACTTCCTTTTGGAAAGTCCAAACCTTTCTTTCTCATACCATTCTAAACCTGTTATTCTGGTTTATATGCTGTCCATGGTTTCACAAATAGAAGTGCTTAAATTGCTCTTGCTGTGATAGAACCGCAAATTTGACTTCCTCACTCGAACTCTATACGGGTCTCTAATTTTATCTTTTTCTCTACTTTGGTCTTTGTTCATTCTTTTTGTAAAAGCTCACGGTCAATTTCAGTTCATTTCCTATATCTGTTTCTCGTTAGATTTCAGTTCGTTTGATGATGGCCAAGAGAGGATCTGAAATTCTGTGTCGGGTTTTGTTAATGTTGAGCCTGGCATGTTTATCTAGTGGAGACAGTTACCTTATAGACTGTGGATCTTCCTCTGATACTAAGGTGGGTGGCCGTGTTTTTGTGGCTGATAACTCAGCCTCAAAATTGCTTTCAACTCCAAATAACATTATTGCCAATACATCCACTTCAGTCACTTCTTCTGACGATTCAGCCTTGTATAAAACAGCCAGAATCTTTGATGGGACCTCAAAGTACACATTTGCAATTAATCAACTGGGTAGATATTGGATTCGCCTTTACTTCTATCCATTTCTTCATGATAATTACAGTATGAGCAGTGCAAACTTTGATGTTTCCACCCAAAACCATGTCCTTCTCAGCAAATTCAGCGTCAACACTACCGTAGCTAAAGAATTTTCTGTTAATCTAACCACGAGTAATCTTGTTATCAACTTTGTCCCTTCAACCAATTCATTTGCTTTCTTAAATGCACTTGAAGTTGTTTTGATACCCGACGAGGTCCTCAGTAATGTTCCCAGCACTTTCAATCCTGTCGGAAAATTCAACAGCCTACCATGGCAGGCATTAGAGACAGTTTTCAGGGTGAACATGGGTGGACCAACAGTTTCTTATATGAATGATACACTTTGGAGAACTTGGGTCCCTGATGATAAGTTTCTCATGGGGAAGAGTCTTGCCACAAATTTCACTAATACTGAAGCTGTTAATTATGCAGCTGGTCTTGCAACAAAGAATATTGCTCCTCGTACTGTTTATGGTACTGCCACAATGATGAAATCTGCAGATGATCCCAGCAGCAATTTCAACGTGACCTGGGAGTTCAATGTTGATCCAGGGTATCAGTATCTTGTTCGATTTCATTTCTGTGATATAATTAGCTCTGCTCTTAATCAGCTCTACTTCAATGTTTATCTAGACTCCTGGCTTCTTGTTGAGAATCTCGATCTGAGTGCTGCGACTCATAACATATTGGGTGGCCCGTATTATGTGGATTTTGTTACGGCTTCAACTCTTACCAACAGAATTCGTGTCAGTATCGGTCCAGCTCACTCTTTGGGTGTCTACCCAAATGCCATTCTGAATGGGTTGGAAATCATGAAAATGAACAATTCCATGGGCAGCCTCAGTGGCGCAGCTTCTGTAATTCCACATTCAAGTTCAAAGAAGAATGTAAGCAAGATACTTGGTTCAATCATTGGATCAGTTATTGCTTTGGTGTTGGCTGTACTTTTGTTTATGTGGTGCAAGAAAAGAAGAGAGGTGGAATGTGAAGGGCATTCAAAGACATGGATTCCTTTATCATCTAGTGGAGCAACATCTCACAGTTTAGGTAGTAAATACTCGAATGGGACAACAGCAAGTCTCAAGTCCAATGTGGGCTATCGCATTCCTTTCGCAGCAGTTCAAGAGGCAACAAGCAACTTTGATGAGAGTTTGGTTATTGGGATTGGTGGTTTTGGGAAGGTATACAAGGGAATTCTAAATGATGGTACCAAAGTTGCTGTTAAAAGGGGGAATCCTCGCTCCCAACAGGGGCTTTCAGAGTTCCAAACTGAGATAGAGATGTTGTCTCAGTTCCGCCATCGACATCTTGTCTCTTTAATAGGATACTGTGACGAGAAGAATGAGATGATTTTAGTATATGAATACATGGAGAATGGGACCCTAAAGAGTCACCTCTATGGCTCAGACTATCCCAGCATGAGCTGGAAGGAAAGGCTAGAGATTTGTATTGGAGCAGCTAGAGGACTTCACTACCTTCATACTGGCTATGCCAAAGCTGTCATTCATCGTGACGTGAAATCTGCAAATATCTTGCTTGATGAAAACCTCATGGCCAAAGTTGCTGATTTTGGACTTTCAAAGACAGGGCCAGAAATTGATCAAACCCATGTGAGCACGGCAGTGAAGGGGAGTTTTGGTTACCTCGATCCTGAATACTTTAGGAGACAGCAACTGACTGAAAAATCAGATGTTTATTCATTTGGGGTGGTTTTATTTGAGGTTCTCTGTGCAAGACCTGTTATAGATCCTTCCCTTCCGCGGGAAATGGTGAACCTAGCAGAATGGGCAATGAAATGGCAGAAGAGGGGGAAGTTGGACCAGATAATAGATTCTACACTTGTTGGAAAAGTTCGACCTGATTCACTTAGGAAGTTTGGAGAAACTGCTGAGAAATGCTTGGCTGAGTATGGGGTTGACAGACCTTCAATGGGAGATGTCTTGTGGAATCTAGAGTATGCACTTCAACTTCAAGTGGCAGTTCTTTCGACCGATCCCGAAGAGAACAGTACTAATATGATTGAACTCGCTACACAAATCAACAACTTCGGCCAAGTTGATAATACCGGATCAGCTATGCAATTCGAAGGAACAGCTGTGGATGATACGTCTAATGCTTCAATGAGTAAAGTATTTTCCCAGCTGGTAAAGTCTGAGGGCAGATGACTTTTAGAGATGGCTTTTGAGCAAACATCTCTGAGTTTCTTCTCTCGCTTGGAGGAACCTGTGAAAAAAAACCAAGATCACTAGAATGCATTCTTTCACTGGTCTTAAATCGAATGAGTTTATGCAGTGTTCAGATGTATGCAACTAGTCATTCTTCAGGAAGGTGGCTAAAAGAAGCTGTAACTGCTTCTAAACTTCTAAGGTAAGATTTCTCAATTCATTTTTGTACAGCAACATATTGTTGAAGTGGAGTTTTGAGAATATTATGAGCATCCTGTATTTCTCATATGGCATGTAGGTTATCCTTTTGTGATGATACTTTACACAAGCTGAAGTAAGTTGCTGTGTTTGAAGGTATTCTTTTCTGCTAAATTGTTATGAATTGTTATTTTGTGACTAATCCACCCTCAACCACTAGAAGACCTGGTAACATGATGACGGGCTAAGGAATAACCATCAGTCTGTTGTTGGTTTGATGGGCTACGACTCCCAAGTTTTGTTAATCTCATTTATTTTGGTGCCCTTTTTATTAATTTATATATAACAAAAGACCCTTTTTCAGCAATTATTGTGGTGCCGACTTTAGGAGTATATGGACTTTGAACATGACCATATCATTACTGAAGTCCAAAAGATTCGTTGCGTACATTAGCCCACTGATTTACGTCCACACATAATAAAAGTAGAAAAGAAATTTGTTAAGCTCGATTGCGTTAAACTAATCCATATGCGATTAAACCAACATTAACTCATTATACATAAAAGACACGAGAATGGTCATTTCTCTATGTATTTTCTATTTAAAATCCTTTTTCATCGGGATTGATTCTTTCTAAAACGTCCCTACAATCTACATAAACTGGACGTTTCCATCACGATTTGGTTGTTCGGATGAGATCATTTTGAGGATAATTGATGGTTAATCACCAGCAAAGGAACAAAACAAAAAAAAAAAGCTTAACACGAGAAATTAACGTAATTAACCTTAAGAAACAAGCAAGGTAAGCACTAAACAAAGAGAAAACAGATACACGAAATATAATCTGGAATTTAGATGAATTCCAATGATCATCATCATCCAACAACATCGATCTTGGTGGTGCAGGACATGAATCTCTTCAACATAGACATTACTGCAGACAACTCCGTAGCCCTCCTTAAACGTTCCCTTTTATAGTTACTGCCATTACTTGTCTTCTCCTCTTCCTCAGTACTGCTGTTACTGCTCTTCTGTCTCCTAGTAATCACGAGTCCTCTACTCTTGATCACTACCCTCGTTCCAACTCTTCCTAAACACTTCAAGGTCTTTTCTCCCACACTTTTCTTCCTCGTAAACCTGTAGCTTCTTAAGTAAAGCTGCCGACAGGAGACGCTGTCGACCACCATAGGATGTCCCTGACCACTGCCGTACCCGGTTGTGGACCTGGGAAGCTCTCCGCTGGTGTAGTACTTGTGTCGCTTGTTGACATTCACGTAGGCTGGCCGGCTTGGCACCCGACTGTCCTTGATGATACTATCAGACATGCAGGTTTCTTCCATGATAAGTAATGCTTATCCAGAGGTAGAAATGAGCAACAGACCTAGTTCATTGATCAAGTAATTAAACGGGAGAAGGTTGGAGATGGGATTGGTGGGAGCTGTATTGTATAGTGGAGTCTATCATTTGGGGTCTCTACTTGTAGAATGTGTAACTTTTTTGGCGCCATGTGGGTTATATATATGAATATATAAGCAAATTAAGATGTCCACTTTAACATTAATTTAAAAGCCTTAGGGTGAACGATATGGGCATGGCTAGAATCTTGTTTGATTGTAAGCATGCTTGTTAGGCAAGAATTAGATATGATGGATTTGTTTCATCTATTAGGTACAGTCCGTTGATTATAGGTTAACAAACAGGTCAAAGATAAGATTTTTATGTTGTACTTGTTATAATTAATGTAAATGTAGTTTAGACGGTGAAACCAACTCTTTTAGGAAGTTACACTCATCTAAATAATAAATAAGCCTGAATGGGTCAAAAGATAAAAATAGTCTTTGAACGTATGTGCCATAAATGGTTCTGCACGTACGTGTTAGAATTTTGATCACAACTTTATAATATTTCAAAATTTAAATTAGATATATTTTCTTATATAATTCTTAAAATAAAACAAAATAATTATAAAATAATTGCTTCCTTTCTTGCAGAAACTTTCTTTATGAATTTACCTAATCATAAATAGTTTCATAATATCTAGAAGAATCTTACTAATTCAAATAATTAATTCTGAAAGTTTTGACAAAACTTTTATCTTAACGTCTGAATATCGAAGATTTCAGCAGAGATGATATCGGAGATTCGTTAGATATAAAGTCAACTCATAATCAAATTGAAACAATGACTAATTGAAGACAGTGTGTTGAACTCCGAATTTTTCTTAAAATTTATTTTATTAAATTAGCAAGAACGAAAATAAATTAAAATTCTTGAATTAGCAATTTTTTTTGGAGTCTAATTAGGTGGATAATTAATTTTGTGTGGTTGCATGGATTAAAAGAAAGAGTTAGAATTAAGTTAAGGGATTAGAAGACATTAGATTAAATACAGAAGGGTAAGCTTGGAAAGACAAAGGTTTGTCTTAAACTAATAAGAAAAGAAGAGAAGAGAGTCGTGTATAGTAAGAAAGTAAAAAAGAGGAAGTCGTAGAAGAAACTAGAAGAAGAGAAGGAGAAACCGAAGCATAGAAAATGAAGAAGAATATTCAGTTGAGTTTTTAGATAAACTTTATTTATTTTTCTTGTTTTGATAGAAAAAGGAAGAAGAATATTCAATTGAGTTTTTAGGTAACCTTTATTTATTCTTCTTGTTTTGATAGGAAAAGGAAGAAGAATATTCAATTGAGTTTTTAGGTAACCTTTATTTATTCTTCTTGTTTTGATAGAAAAAGGAAATAGAGAAAATTGGTTATGTGCTAAAAATGAAGAGAGAAAGAAGAGAACCGAGATTCTTTTTCTTAGATTTTTATGACCTTTTAACTAGATCTTAATTCTTCTAGCTTAGATAAACTAAGAATAGATTAAGTTTAAGCTCATTTTTTGATAATAGAGCTTCATGAAAGTTCTATTCGTATATGATGTTTGAATGAAAATATGTTTGTTTGAAGAGAATCAAGAAAGTCGAAGGCAAGAACAAGAGGAAAGACAAACGTGATCTTAGAGTTATAAGTAAATAAGTGGGTAATATGTTTATAGTTATTGTGATGATGAGCTAATAAAATATTTGCTTCTACATATGCTAAATTGCTTGTCTTGAATCATTGTAAATGTAGGAAAAATGTTTTGTGAATTTGATATTATGTTTACTTTGAAAGATACTGCATTTTGTATTGATGAAGAACAGAAAAACTTCAAGAAGCATGAAAATATGAATATGACATGAAATATGTAAGCATTGGAAATTTGCTTGTGTGGGTAAGAGAGATACCATTCTGTTCGTCATGTGTACATTGACCTAAAGCCTTCTTCCAGTTGCCCGCTTGTGACACATGAGCTCCGAAAAATGGACTCATTCTATTCATGGTGTAAATTCAGTTTCGCCATTCTGTTTGATGAGATTCTTTCGAGTCATTATGTTTGTGCATTACATCTTGAATTGTTGAACATAGAGCATAATTGAGTGTTATGGTTTGATTATTAAATGAACATGTGATCTGATTTGTGTGATACTATATTCTTGACTATGTAAATCATCGGAATTAAGAAATTGTGGATAATATAATCTGCTTAGACTAAAATGCAATGAATATATATGCTTGAGTGTTTGTATGACTCGTTATCGCTGGCTATAAATGTATTAGCCACTGAGCTTAGCAGCTTACCCTATCATTTTCCACTCTTTAGGTATAGACAAAGCAGATTATTAAACCTTGCAAACTTCGGCTGACTCGAAGAATTTCTATTCTTTTGTAACTAATTTAGTTTAGAAACTTTTGGTACTTTAGAAGCATATTAAATATGAGCATTCATGATTGTATTTTTGTATTATGCTACTGATGTGGCTTCTAATATATAATTTGAAATTACGCACAATCTCTATTTCGTCAGAAAAATGACAGTAAGAATTGCAGAGTTTCTCTTTTGAATATATGCATAAATTTCTTCTCTGTTAAGTGTCAATTGCGGTTGGGAATAAAATTGTTAGTTGTGTGATGGCTTTTGGATGGGTTTTTTTTAAGTAAAATTTTTTAATGGGAGTTTTGTATGTATGATTTATGTTGTTAGTTTCGGGTCTTATAATATTGTGTAAGGTGTATATAGACAGTGGGGAAAGAAAAAGAGGGAAGCAATTGTGTTCTAAATCTTCAATGAATAAACTATATTGATCTATGTAGAATTAGATAAAATTATCTTTATAAAAGTTGTATCTTTTTCTCTTAGATTTCTAACGACATAAAGTTTATAATTTTTGAACTTCGGAATTGAAAGTTATAAAGATTAGAAGTGGGTGTGTGCAATAGGGTTGCACGATCATGCACGTGCATGATCGTGCAAAAGTTGCATTGTTCATCGAATTGCACGATCGTGCAAATGCCATTTTAGTTGGAAGCTCGCGATCGTGCACAAGCACGACCGCAACTTCTGGCTGTCACACTCGTGACTCTTTGTTGTCATAGCCATGACATTTTCAAATGATCAACCGTGATATTCTTATTTCTTTTATTTATTTATTTGTGTATTTGCTTTTACTTCCAATTGTGACTTATGTTTGTTTTATTTATTTTATTTTTACTATTATTTTTCAAAATTTCCTAATTTTGGCGCTTAGTCGCCACTAAATAAGAGCCGAGACTCGGGGCCAACAAAATGTCTACTTAAGAAAGAGTCACTGCAGTTATGAAACACATATATTTTCGAAATACTTCATCAGCATCAATATTCTTAAAAATTATATCAAACTTCTAGTGTCTTAGAAAGTGAAAATATTCTATTGAGAAAGAGAGATATTGTTATTCTTTGAGAGCTTACATTGAGGTTACTTTATATTTATTTTTGAGAGTTTGTAAAGGCTTGTTAAACACTTTAAGTGTAGAAGGTTGGAGAATCTTGAAAAATATGTACTGTGTGCTTGAAGATGCTCGTTAAATGTAATAGTTGGATTCTTATAGTGAAATACTCAAGTTGAATAATTAGGAATTGGACGTAGGCTTCATATTAGCCGAGCCAGTATAAATCAATTGTGTCATTCTTTTTTCCTTCCTAGCCTTTAAATTTCTGCATTATAAGTTTGTGTTTTTAAGAGGCTCATTCGATTTTACAATAGGCTTCTTCAATTTTTATATCGCAAGAGGTTCCTTTTGTTTTGAAAGTTAATAGGCTCCTATCGATTAACAGACTCCTTTTGTTTTAAGCACCAACAAGCTCCTATTGATTAACAGGCTCTTGTCAATTAACAGACTCCTTTTCATTTGAGAGCTAGTAGACTCTTTTCGTTTAACAAGTTCCTTTTGTTCTCACCATTAATAGAATCTTTTCGAAAGTTGATAAGACCCTTCTATTTATAAACTTATTTTGTTTAGCAGGATATTATCAATTTGAAAGTACCTTGTAATAGTTTTTACACACAATTCACCCTCCTCTTGTGTATGCTTGCTTTATCAACTTGGAGCTCATCAGGCGTGTGCGTATGGCACGCATCTGTGCGCTTATGGCTTGTAACATGCACTTCCTTTATGGATTCAATTTTCATGTGAGGCTAGTGCGTTCATTTCACACGCACTCCAATCACGTGCAATGTTAAAGTCAACACACTAAGTGACAAAAAATAAAAAATTTTAGAATTCATTAAATGGTCCTTTAAATTATTTTATGTCAATTTTTTAGATATGTGAATTCAATTAGTGAGATTTTTTTAATTTATAGATTTATTACATTGGTAATAAATAAAGTTTGATCTCGTAAAAAATTAAATAAGATAATCAAGTCATATTTAAGTGAAAATTTATGCAATTAACTTGAAATATAGGAGATATATATGGTTTATTTGTTATTCTGTATTGCATGATTAGCATTTTGTTAAGATTTTCTTTTCGATAAAATCTCAAGTAAAGTTTGTTGACAATGTTTCTAAATTCTAACACTTATATATGATAATGAGAATGTACGTGATGATTTTGCATTAATTGGTGGTAAATTGTCGGATATTTATGCCCATATAGATGAATATGAGAATAACATACGAGTGTATTTCTTATGTTTGTGGATCACTTTGGATATTAATGAGAACTTAATCATCACTGACATTTAAAGTTCATATTTTAATTGTTTTATTTGCAAATTCAGGTATGTTTCTAATCTTGTGTTTAGTTATTTTGCCTATAGATATTAGCCTTATATGAGATTTTGGGGCGTGCATAAAGACATTTGATTTTACTTTTTCATTTTTAAAATTTTTTTGATTTAATTTCTCTCTTTTTAAAATTTTTAATTAAATGTTTAAATATTAAAACATAAAAATTATTTCTACTCAAAATTTCTAATATAAGTCATGAAATATATGAAAAATCACCTTCGTGACTCTTTGTCTTTTCCAAAGGTAATTTTTAATTTATATGTGACAAATACATTAATAATTATACATTTTAAATATGACAACTTATATACTATTAAAAAATTATATAAGAAAGAAAATGTAAGAAGTGCTTCCAAACATTAATATTCACTTACTTCATCAATTATTTCAATAAAATATAAAAGGAGATAATTTTTAGATTGAATTATTTAATTTGAATAATTTAATAGTTAATAAAATTTTAAAATTGAACATTAAAATAAACAATTTTTAAAATAGAAACTTATGATTCACTTTATAAAAAAACTATAAGTCAATGAATTTGTGGCAGTGGTCCTAATTTGATTTGTCAATGTTTGACGGTTTTTTTTTCAAGAAAGTCAGCTCTAAAGCAAATTTCCTTTTCAATGTCGTTGTAGGTCCTAAAAACATGTTTAATGCTGATGTGATCACACGTCTAAACTTTTAATTGTTGCATTGTCATATAAATGGTCTGTTCATGTTGTCTTGCTTTTTTAATAATATGAAATAAATGGATGCCTGGCTTTTCCAGACAAATAATGCAGATATTTTATGTTATTGACGGCGGCGCTTAAACGCCAAAAGACAACGATTGATTTAAGTCGTTTGGCATCAGATCATGCAATCTACCGTGCGAGTTGGTTCAATTGCTACTTCCCGACTTCCATCTAGTTATTATCTTCTTCTTCTCCAAAAATCAACTTTAATGAATTAGCTGCTACGGAAAGAACTCTAATATTAAAATAAGAAAGACGTACACGAGAGGTCACTTCCCTCTCTCTCTCTCTCTCTCTCTTTACTAGATTTGAGTTAGTATTAAGGGTACTTAACTGGACAAGTAATCTTTTAATCATAAAAATAAATGATGACTTTATATTAAAAATATTTTAAGTCATTTTTAAAAGTTAATAGTTTATAAATTTCTTTTTGACATAAATTTCTTTTTATTAATGTGCATATATTCAAGGTTAATAATGAATTGTCTATATTCTGTAATAAATCTTTTTTACAGTTTGCATTGTTTAAAATAATTATTTATTATTTTGGTTAAATTAATTTTGAGCAAATAAATTTGATCTTCTTAAATTTAAGATTTAATTAAATCAAAATTTTATTTATTAATTTAAAAGCATTTTTGAACTACAAATGATTTAGAATAATCTTAATAGCATAATAGAAATTATACTTAATAGAATTTCAATATGATAGAAAGCTAAGTAGAAAAGCTCTTAGCATCAAAGGGCAAGGCCATGAGATGGAGATACGAACATCTTCTGGCCGACGCATACTAGAGAAATTGTAGTCACTAATTGAGACTGGCACCAACATTTCAGATGCCAGTGGCTCAGTCAGGGCGATCGTAATACTAGATACTATCACGTTGTCATAACTGCTAAACGACAGAAACTCCGCATCACCTCTTTGACTGACGAATTTGGCATTTTCAGATCTGACCCGGTTGACCTCCGACATATAGCCTAACATTTCCTAACGAAGCTGTATACAGCCGAACCTTCCCATTCCGCTCCACTCCTGCTTAGGGGTTGTTTCCCCACCCTCCCACAAAGTGCTTCTCGGGATTTGGTTCAACCTCTCCTACCTAAAGAGGTCAAAACCACCTTTTTCTCCATGGCCCCAAATAAGGCACCCAGGCCTAACGGCTTTACTGCCTTATTCTTCCAAACCCAATGGGACACCTTAGGGCCTTCTCTGATCAAACTCCTCCAGCAAACTTTCCGTCACGAAGTTTGGGACACTGAACTAAACTGCACCACCATGATCCTAATACCCAAACTTCCCTCCCCCTTGTCTATCACTCAATTCTTACTGATCGCTCTGTGCTCTGTCATCTACAAAGCCCTCACTAAGCAAGTCATCGTCCACCGACTAAAACCCTTTCTTGCTGAGCTTGTCGCTCCCAATCAATGCAGTTTCGTCCCGGGGCAACTAATCGTCGACAATATCATCATTGCACAAGAAATTATTCACACTATGCGCAGGAAATCTGGGAAGAAAGGTCTAATTGCAGTTAAGGTGGACTTCGAAAAAGCCTACGTTCGCCTCTTTTGGGACTTCATCCACGATACCCTCATTGACATCGGGCTCCCTGGATCGTTAATCTCCCTTATCATGAAGTATGTCTCCTCGATTACCATGCAAGTCAACTAGGGCGGGGCTCCCAGTGCTACTTTCACCCCTTCCTAGGGAATTCGACAAAGGGACCCCTTATCACCTTATCTCTTCGTGCTTTGTATGGAACGTCTGCGCCATTTAATTAATAAAGCTGTGTCCCAAGGATGATAGAAACCCATCCATCTCAGTCGACGAGGTCCTCCTATCACATTTGTTCTTCGCCGACGATCTCATATTGTTTTCCGAAGCTTCTCCTGATCAAACTAGGATCATCCGTGAGACGTTAAACCTCTATTGTACTGTCTCCGGCTAGAAGATCAGTCATGAGAAATCACGCTTTTTTTATTCCAAAAATGTTCCCCTGTCTATGGCATGACAACTGAGCAGGGATCTGGGCTTTCAACAGACCACAAACTTAGGTTGCTATCTTGGAGTCCCTATGTTGCATGAACGGGTCTACAAACGTACGTATCAATTCATCCTTGATAAGGTCCAAAACCACCTCTCAGGCTGCACTGAAACTCTTTTATCGTTGGACGACGTACCACTCTTATCCAATCTGTCATCTCTGCCCTCCCTACTTACACTATGCAAATAACTCGTCTCCCTAGACGCCTCTATGACGACCTGGAAAAAATTATGCGCAACTTCTTGTGGGGTTCTTCTCCGGGACAACGTAAACTTCACCTCGTCAACTGGGAAACTGTTTGCCAACCGAAAGATTTTGGTGGCCTTAGCATCCGTAAAATTCATGAGACCAATGACGCGCTTCACACTAAATTAGGTTAGTCCCTCATATCGAAGCCGACCACACTTTGGGTGAGAATTCTGACTACGAAATACAACCTCAACATCAATACCCTGCCCCTCACTCTCGAAGCAGGCGGCGGTTCAATGATCTGGCGGAGTATCACAACCATTTGGCCCCACGTGTTGTGAGGGCTGAAATAGGTTATCGGTGATGGCACTACAGCCCAGTTCTGGTTGGACCCTTGGGTAGAAGATTTGGGACCTCTCCTTGAGCATACGCTTGTCGACCTACCCACCTCCGACCTTGAGCACCGCGTTGCACACTATGTGGACACTTCATGTAATTGGCTTTGACATGAATTTCAATACTTACTTCCTCATTCTGTCAATCTTTTCATTGCAGGTATTCTCCCACTCCAGCCCCACCGAGACCTTGATAAGATAATATGGGGGAGATCGGGAACCAGCCAGTTCACCACTGCGTTCACTTATTGGATGATTATGGACCATAACCATCATGGCACCGGGGGATCTTGGCAGACCATATGGCGCTGGGCAGGCCCTCAACGTATTCGATCATTTATGTGGCTCCTAGCCCAAGACCGTCTACTGACCAATCAACAGCGAATGCACTGACATCTGACCACGACAGCGGAATGTCAACACTGCCGAGCGAATAAAACTTCCCTGCACATCATGAGAGACTGCCCCAGAGCGCGCAGTCTCTGGCACACCTTCCCTCTGCACGATATCTCCCCCGAGTTTTTTACTCTGCACGCCCATGACTGGCTCCACACGAATCTACACCAGCACCGCCAGCTCAACGGACTGCCCTGGAATCTTATCTTTGGCGTTGCTTGTTGGTTTCTGTGGACTTGGAGGAATAGAGCGCTCTTCGACATCCACGCTTCTTGTCCGACTTCCCCCGCTGACAGCATCTTAGCCTTTGTCGACCAGATACAGGTAGCCACAGTTAGTTTCAACCGAACTGTTCCTGGACACCGACCCCGGCAAGAGCAACTTATCGGATGGTCCAAACTAACCCCTGGCTGGGTGAAACTCAACACGGACGGAGCCTGCAAAAGATCACCCCCCTCAGCATCAGCGGGCGGACTTATCCAAGATAGCGTCGGGGATTGGAAGGGTGGATTTGTTTAGAACTTAGGTTGGTGCTCCCCACTTGCAACAGAACTATGGGGTGTCTTATCTGGGCTAAACTTGGCCTGGGAACTCAGTTATCTCTAAGTGGAATTAGAAATGGATTCTCAAGCCGCAGTTAGCCTCCTGTTAGACTCCGCGCAGCGCACTTCTTTCCTGAACCCGCTCATTGTTAGCATAAACAAACTCCTCAATCACAACTGGGTCGTCCGCATCCGCTACATCTACCGGGAGGGCAATAGGTGTACCAATTGGTTCGCCAATTTTGCTACAGGTTGTGACTTAGGGATTACCACTTTTGTTAACGCCCCCTCCCGGTGTCTCCCCATCTTCCTTGAGGACAGATTTTGGATTAGCTTTCTTAGGCTAATTATATAATTTGTACTGTTATTTTCCGATTAATCAAAAAAAAAATTGAAATAAGACAAAAGGGCATCTCTCCAATCGAAACTGAGGCTGCTTAAGCAATTGACTTTTGTGCTCATAAATCAAAAATGTAGCCGCATTCAAAATATACTCCCCTTTGAGCCAGACGATGTGGCCAACAAGTTCATGACACCGGGCTCCACCACGTGACTGCTTATCTCCTTCGTAACTAGACAATGTGATGTGACCCGTTTGGTCACGGACTATTTGTCCTCCGAGTATAACTGGCCTAGGTGTCGTTATGTACAATTGATTGCAAACTGGTCAGAAGAGGCTGTTGACAAAAACGTAGAAGAACTAAGCGGCGAAATGCACTTATATTACTCGATATGTCTTATGTTTGTTTTTTTAAGACAATATCAAGGTCCCCGAAATTGTGACTGATCAAGCTGTCGGACACCGCATATTGAGTGGCCTTCTCTAGAGTTGTAGTCTCTTAAACGACTCTGGTTCTGGTTGGTATCTGTTGCTCAAGCAGAACAGAATACATTATCTATTCCAACGCAGCAGGTGAAGATTGGACTAAAGTTAACACTGGATTTCTTCTAATATGCCAGTTGAATGTTGGACACCGGCAATTACTGGATATTTTCTCATACCGGATGCTGAAAGTGTTGGCAATTGAGAAGTGGACAGTTTATAAGGTCTTTGTTGGATTAGACTTAAAACTCACAGGATTAGTCAGAGTCTGAAATCATACAAACAAATTGGGAAGTCCTCGAGCTCTAGAGACTAGAAAGAACAAGGCCAAGTTTACTTTTTCTTTACCGAGACAGTCGTTTCCTTCAAAGACAGGGAAAGTGGGATGCTTGTAAAGACCAAAGAACATAATTTAATATACATCGATCGAAGACTTGCAAAAGCCGAAAAGCATCTACCTAGAAATTTCGTAGAACGGCTAGTCAATTACTAAGTTAAGTTCAAAAAATAGAAGAAGAGGACCTAAGTAAGTGGTCAAAAAATCAATATAAAAATGATTTCTTAATTTATTAGATTTTAATTTATGCAGTTTAATATTTTATTTATATTTAAAAAATTCTCAGTTACTATAGACAATATTATATATATTATGTTTAATTCCAAATTTTGTGGCGACATGGTTATGATCAGGGGGACAAAAACAAGAATATACTTTGATTCCAAAGGTGAGTGCCCATAAAGAGAAAAGCCACCTGACAACAAATTCATTTCTTAATCTCTAGGCAAGCTCAAGGAAATTTCGAACACGTAATAAATTTAATCGTATCCCAATAACTTCGTCTGAAATTTAAAAATAGTGCAATTAACCAAAAGTAATAAAGTGCGGGTGGTAGGAAGTTTCCTGGCCCAAAAGCCGGCTCAGCTGCTTGCCATTTGTGGAAATGAAGTTTTCAAAAGCATCAAATTCGATACAAATCAGTGGGCCATCACTGTCACTTTTGTTACGTGGCGAGGTTTCATTGGTGGTGCTCATGTGGAATCAGTGGTTTCCTCCTCCGAACCGTAATTAAAAAAAGGAGGAGAGGTTATAACTTGCAAGCGAATGAATAGCAGTCTCTGTGTCTACGTATCTTTTACAGATCTAATTTGCGAAGTACCAAATGGTAAGGTCCTATAGAGAAGACAGATCGGTACCAGTATAGTGAGAGACTGTGATACTGTCTTCTTTCTCTAGAGTACACTCCAAGTTTCTGGTAGGTTTGAGCCCTAGCTACTTCGATAATTTGTTTGGATTCAGATTATCCGCGCTTTGTCATTGCTCTGGCTCTTTTTGTTTTTTCCTCTGGATTTTTGCTTTCCTTTTTTCCCGAAACGGTGGATTGATTGAGCTGAGATTGCTATGAATAGTATGATTAATAGACTAGTATTGGCGAATACATCTATGTTGTTATTGAATGATAACTGTTGTTGTTGTTTTTGAAGTTTGTGATTTTATCATTTTGGATGAGTTTGTTAAATTGGTTTTGGATGGTAACGTGGGTGTGTGATGAATTTTCAGGCCAAATAGTGGAAATTGCTCAATTTTGGTTTTGTATTGTAAACAGTGGGTTTGATTGTTGTTGTAGGAAATGGGGAAAGGAGGACAAGATTACGGAAAAAGTGAAAACGACGGTGTGGAATTGCTAGACCCTGAGATATTCCCAGCTTGGTCGAAAGATGTCAAAGAGTGTGAAGAAAAGTTTAAAGTGAGCCATGAAGTAGGTTTGTCTACTGCAGAAGTTGAAAAGGGGCACCAGATTTATGGTTATAATGAGCTAGAGAAGCATGACGGTGTTTCGATGTGGAAGCTGGTATTGGATCAATTTAACGACATGTTAGTTAGGATCTTATTAGCTGCTGCAGTTGTATCCTTTGTGTTGGCCTGGTATGATGGTCAGGAAGGAGGGGAGATGGAAATCACTGCCTTTGTGGAGCCATTGGTGATTTTCTTGATCTTAATTGTGAATGCAATCGTAGGGATTTGGCAAGAGAGCAATGCGGAGAAAGCATTGGAAGCTCTGAAGGAAATCCAATCGGAGCATGCGACTGTGGTAAGAGATGCCAAGAAGGTCTGGAATTTGCCAGCCAAAGAGCTTGTTCCTGGGGATATTGTGGAGCTGAGAGTTGGTGATAAGGTTCCTGCTGATATGCGGGTTATTAGTTTGGTTAGCTCCACGCTTAGGCTTGAGCAAGGGTCCTTGACAGGAGAAAGTGAAGCAGTGAGTAAGACTGTGAAGGCTGTTCCAGAAAATTCTGATATTCAAGGGAAGAAATGTATGGTTTTTGCTGGGACGACAGTGGTGAATG
The DNA here is from genome assembly GCA_027563885.1 of Erythroxylum longipes. NCBI lineage: Eukaryota > Viridiplantae > Streptophyta > Magnoliopsida > Malpighiales > Erythroxylaceae > Erythroxylum > Erythroxylum longipes. The sequence continues at coordinate 3,746,979 of JAOQMS010000008.1, forward strand.
GAAACTGCATATGCTTGGTTACACAGACAGGAATGAAGACAGAGATAGGGAAAGTTCACTCGCAGATTCATGAAGCATCGCAAAGCGACGAAGATACTCCACTAAAAAAGAAACTGAATGAGTTTGGAGAGCTTTTAACAATGATTATTGGAGTTATTTGTGCATTAGTTTGGCTTATCAATGTGAAGTACTTCCTAAGTTGGGAATATGTGGATGGTTGGCCAAAGAATTTTAAATTCTCGTTTGAGAAGTGCACATATTATTTTGAGATTGCCGTTGCTTTGGCAGTGGCTGCCATACCAGAGGGATTGCCTGCAGTCATTACCACATGTCTAGCACTTGGAACTCGAAAGATGGCTCAAAAGAATGCAATTGTTAGAAAGTTACCTAGTGTTGAGACTCTTGGTTGTACCACTGTGATTTGTTCTGATAAAACTGGTACTTTGACAACCAATCAAATGGCTGTGTCAAAGCTTGTGGCTATTGGCTCTAGGGTTGGAACTCTTCGGTCATTCAATGTCGAAGGGACCACCTATGACCCTTTTGATGGTAAAATAGAGGATTGGCCTGTAGGTCGAATGGATGCTAATCTTCAAATGATTGCTAAGATAGCTGCAGTTTGCAATGATGCTGGCGTGGAGCAATCTGGGCAGCATTATGTTGCTAGTGGAATGCCTACTGAGGCTGCACTAAAGGTAATATTTACCACTATTTCTTGGTTTGCATTTTCTTTAAATTTTGAATTTGTTATAACTTGAGCTTGAATGGAGCCTTTAATATGATTGGCACACCTTGATAATCAGACCTGTTAGTTCTCCTTTCCCTCATGTGTGTTTTTGTGGCACATGTGCTTTTGTTATCTAGCATGTATCGTTTTTCAAGTAATTGCTACATATTATTGATAAAATGCTTTTGACATCCCTTACATAATTCCTTTCGAATACATAACAGGTTCTGGTTGAGAAAATGGGATTCCCTGGAGGACTTAATAACGAATCATCTTCTGGTCAAGGCGGTGTCCTACGTATGTACCTGAATTTCTGAATCTTGTTTATCTCTTTGGACTTCTTTTTTTCAGACTGTTATGTTTTTCGTCCTTGTTTTCATGCATATTAGGTTGTTCTCAACTATGGAACAAAATGGAGCAGCGAATTGCAACTCTTGAGTTTGACCGTGACAGGAAATCGATGGGAGTTATTGTGAATTCTAGCTCAAGCAAAAAATCCTTGCTAGTGAAGGTTCATTCTTTCTCCCAACTGTTTTGTTATATCTGTTATCTAGATTTCATTTTTCTGTGCATCAAAGTTTTCAGTTTGGTACTTTTAATAGTATTCTTCGTGGTTAAATAAACTGTGTTTGATCAGTTCCAATGAAATAAGAATATGCATGAACTGTGAGTGTGGGTATGTTTTTATTCTGCAAGAAACAAGAAAATCTATGGACTTTTAGGATTTTTGAGATAGTACTTTTTTTTACTTTAGCACCCGTAAAGTTTACCCTGATCTGAACTGGATATAGATCTGGTCCTCTGGAGTTGAAGGAAAGGTCCTTCTGTACGGTTGAAAGATGTTTGTTGATGCATTGCATCTCTTCCAAGTTTGTAAACTTCTTCACTTAATGCAGTGTCATTTGCATTTCACCAGCAACTATACTACTTTGACTACTGTTGATACCTCTTCACTAAAGTGAATGTAACAAAATTTATTCACTCTCTATGACATAATATGTAGATTTATCCCTGCTAGTGTTTTGTTGCACTTGTTAGTTTAGATATATCTAGATAAGTGGTGTAGCTGGACTTCACTTCAAAAGTTTACTGAATTTCATTGCTAGAACATTTAGCTTTCTGTTTCTTTCTTTTCTTTTGTCTCGATTATCTTGTTGGACTTTTTTTGACTTGTCTTCCGGATTGTGACAGGGGGCAGTGGAAAACTTGTTGGAGAGAAGCTCTTTTATTCAGTTGCTTGATGGTTCTATTGTAGAGTTGGATCAGTATTTGAGGGATCTTATATTGCAAAACCTTCATGACATGTCAAAAGGTGCATTACGCTGTCTAGGTTTTGCATACAAAGAGGAAATACCGGAGTTTGCAACATATAATGGTGATGAAGAACACCCAGCTCATCGGCTATTACTTAACCCATCTACTTATTCGTCAATTGAAAGCCAACTTGTTTTTGTTGGCTTAGTTGGTATAAGGGTGGGTTGCTTCCATAATCCAGAAATTTTCCTTTTACTCCTCTGCTTTCTTTTCCTTTATTCTTTGCACTATGTTTATGACTTATTGATTATATTTTTATTGTAATAGGACCCCCCACGGAAGGAGGTTCATCAAGCAATTGAGGATTGCAAAGCTGCTGGAATCTGTGTCATAGTCATTACAGGAGACAACAAGGATACTGCAGAAGCTATTTGTCGTGAAATAGGTGTATTTGGCCCGTATGATGACACAAGTTCTAGAAGCTTGACTGGAAGAGAGTTCATGGAACTCCCTGATAAGAAGCGTCATTTAAGACAAAGAGAGGGTGGGGGCTTGCTATTCTCTAGGGCTGAACCAAAACACAAGCAAGAGATAGTGAGGTTGCTTAAGGAGGATGGTGAAGTTGTTGCTATGACTGGAGATGGAGTAAATGATGCACCTGCCTTGAAGTTGGCTGATATAGGCGTAGCAATGGGCATTGCTGGAACTGAGGTATCACTTAATATTTTCTGACATATTGGCATCTTAAAACTTGAGATGAGGGTGTTCTCACTAACATTTTAGTAGTCAATGATGTGATTCTGATTTACGGTTGATATTCTATGTTTCTGTACATGCATTGGACTATACTAATAAGTATCTTTCTAACAAGTTAGACAAAGATTACCATTTTTCCTTGCATTTATACATACTTCATGTACTGGCTGTTTCTGTTAGTTTTGCTACACTAACACATGCCATTGTATTCTTATCTCCTTTTTTCTATTTTTGTTTAATGCCTAATTCTCTCATTTTAGGTTGCAAAGGAAGCATCTGACATGGTATTAGCAGATGATAATTTTAGTACTATTGTTGCCGCTGTTGGTGAAGGCAGGTCCATCTACGACAACATGAAGGCTTTTATCAGGTTTATACTTAAATAATTTTTTTGTTGTGTGTATTATGGTAAACTGCAGCTTAGGGATGTCTTCTGTATTTTTGTTGACACGTTGAAAGTGGGCATACTTAAGTATTTGCCTAAATGTTCTTGGCAAACCTTCGCACTTGTCATGTTTGAATGGTTGCGAAAACTATGTTCATAACCATTGTCATAAGCCATGGGGATTGATATTTTGAGAGGCAAACCCAATTTTGGATACTATTTTTTCTTCTTTGTCATCCTTTTTCTTTTTCTTTTCCTATTGAATGATTGGCCAGGCTGCCAGGGAGAAAGGCCGAGTTTATTAATGATATGTGATTACTTCGTAGACAGAGTAGATCTTGACTGCCTAACAGTTATATTTATATTATAAATGATAAGTGCGATAGATTGAGGCTTCCCATGTACGAGAAATTGTAGAAAAGGTGTTCGTGGTGTTGTTTGAGATGGCAAACCAAAATTCCAAGGCATTTTCTAACTAATGAAACTATTTAACGAAAACTTGTCTATATTGTTTGCTTGCTTGTAAATTTTGAGGCTAGAATTCCTTTTTACTAAAATTTTACAATTTCAGGTACATGATCTCATCAAATATTGGTGAGGTTGCATCTATATTTTTGACTGCTGCTTTGGGAATTCCAGAAGGGATGATTCCAGTCCAACTTCTCTGGGTTAATCTTGTAACTGATGGACCCCCAGCAACTGCTCTAGGATTCAATCCCCCAGACAAAGATATCATGAAGAAGCCTCCAAGGAGGAGTGATGACTCATTGATCACTGCTTGGATTTTATTCCGCTACCTGGTAAACAACTTGTGTTTATCAGTCGGTGCCTGTTGCACTTTGGTTTAGTGTATTTTTCCGGAAAATTCACTCCGGTTTAGTGTTGCTTGTAGGATCAACTCAAAATTCCTGATTAACCTTAGTCTTCAACTGCAGGTAATTGGAACTTACGTTGGGATAGCGACAGTTGGTATATTTGTCATATGGTACACTCACCACACATTTATGTTCATCGACCTGAGTGGGGATGGCCACACTGTTGTCACCTACTCCCAACTCGCTAACTGGGGTCGATGTGATTCCTGGAAGGATTTCTCAGTGTCACCATTCACAGCCGGGTCTCGAGAGTTCAACTTTGATTCAAATCCTTGCGAATACTTCCGCTCTGGAAAAATTAAGGCTTCGACTTTATCCCTCTCCGTCTTGGTTGCCATTGAGATGTTTAATTCCCTCAACGCCCTCTCTGAAGATGGCAGTCTCTTAACAATGCCACCTTGGGTCAATCCATTTCTCCTTCTTGCAATGAGCGTATCATTTGGCTTGCACTTTTTAATCCTTTATGTACCCTTCCTTGCACAAATATTTGGGATAGTGCCACTCAGCCTGAATGAATGGCTTTTGGTGCTGGCTGTTTCATTACCAGTGATTCTTATAGATGAGGTTCTGAAGTTTATTGGGAGGCGGACAAGTGCGGTGGGGTATTCTGGATCAAGTAGATCTTCAAAGCACAAGACAGAGTGACACCACAAAGTGGATTGTGACTAGATGATGTTTTACCGAGTGAGGTCTGGTTGGACTATTTACTTGGTCTGCGCTTGTAACCGTCATCTTCCGCCTTTCCATATGACTGGGGATGTTTTTGATCATAAAGATTAATTCAACAGAGCTGTATCACTTTTGAAAGTAGGATTTTCTCGATTTGAATAGTATTAGTAGCCCCAATTTTTCCTTATTTGTTTGTCAACTGGAGCTGCAAATTTATCTCATGCAAATGAATTATCCGATAAGAAATCGAGTTGCTAGATTTTTAAAAGGTTATCCGCTTCCTGTCAATTATTTGTTGTGCATGAAAATCCGCAAGATAACTATGACGTCCGAGCGTGAATTGGATGCGTTTATTTCCTTGTTCCATTTTGTTTACAATTTTAAACCTCAGGGTGGGTCGGGTGTGGATTCTTCCAAACAAACTTGAGCTGAACAACTTAAAGGTAGCTCAACTAAATCAAAGGCTAAAATAAATATGATTTTAATCAAACTAAAAATCAATTTAGGTAACCAAACTGGTTCAACGTTCGCGCGTGCACCGTTACTTGACGAATTCACAAAAGCTTATCACCATAAAAAATCATATTGTATATAAAAAAGTACCACGTGAGGCCGTCCACAGTAAGCGCAACTCAGAAGAAAGAAAGGGTAAAAGAAAGCGTCACAAACAGAGGAGCATATGGAAATTGAAGTTTCTATTCGGCTTTCCGGCTTCGGTTAATGCGTGTCCTTCTGGTTGTTCTATTTAGGCACTTTCGTTTGAAGATGAGACCAAAAACGGATTATTTGAAACAAGCGTTGAATTATAGAAAATGGTAGATTTCCACTTTACTAACTTGAAAAACGAAAAACATCTCTACCAGTACCATTTGCCTTGCCGTCGTAATTATAACAAAAGATGAATAAAAAGCTCTAGCTGCCTCAATCCCTAACTAAGCAATACCATCACCACCACAGCCCCAAAAACAAAGGAAAAGAAAGGGGGTTTCTTGACAGCAAGACTTCTCCGCCATCCAGCATCTTCCAAACTGCTATTAACCGCCGAAGCCATATAGAGTCCTTCCCTGTCTTTTCAGAGCATAAACCACATCCATTGCAGTCACCGTCTTCCTCCTAGCATGCTCCGTGTAAGTCACTGCGTCTCTAATCACGTTCTCTAGGAATATCTTCAGAACCCCACGAGTCTCCTCGTATATCAGCCCACTTATCCTCTTCACCCCTCCTCTGCGAGCTAGCCTCCTTATTGCTGGTTTTGTGATCCCTTGAATGTTATCGCGAAGAACCTTCCTGTGCCTCTTCGCTCCTCCCTTTCCCAATCCCTTCCCTCCCTTTCCACGTCCTGACATCCTTCTCTGATCAACGAAAAACCCCAATTCACAAATGCAACGAAGTTGGTTTCAATCCAATGCAGAGATTGTATTGCTTCACTCGCTAAATGCCGTCACTGATATATAGGCGCTACTTCTGCTTTTTTGTTGAGTAAAGCTTCAGTCCGTGTGACAGTGCAAAAATTAGTCGAAACCGTCGATGAGGTTCCATCAGCGGTCGATAATGAGTGCATTGGATCGATGACGTGGACAAACGCATTTTGGCGGATCGTTTAATTTTGGCCACGCGCGAGGTTAATTTGGTCCTTTTCGCGCCTCATCCAAAATTTAAATATAAACTTGAACAAAACGACTACCATTGATTGATCCAGGACAAAACGACGGCCTAGACGGCGTATTGCCGCTTCGCTTAAACTTAAACCCTAGACAAAGTTAATTTGAATCTTAAAACCCAAAGACCTCTTCTGTCTCTGCCTCCCTGTGTATCAGCAATGGGGTTCTTTGACCTAAACGTACCCTATGAAACGTTAAAGGCCTCCAAAACGGCGCGTATCAAGATTGTAACCAAGGCAATGGAGCTCGGCTACAACGGGATAGCCTACAACCGTACGATGAAGGGCGTCATGTCCGATCAGGACCGCTGCTCGATTCCGCTATTGTCGTTTTCGTCTCTTCTTAGCGTAGCGCCTTCTCTCGCCTCCTCGGTCAATTTTCACCGAGACCTTCTCGGAGTGCCACGGGTCTCCCCGTTCCGTCAGTACACGCGCTTGACGGTCTGCGTCGATAGCCCGGCTCAGAGCCATGTGCTCAACAGTGGGAACCCTGTTTTGAAGAGCTATGATTTGGTTGCTGTTAGGCCTTTGAATCAAAACGCGTTTGATCACGCGTGTGAAAAAGCTGAGGTTTGTGCTTTCATTGATCGGAAGAAAAACAATTGAGAACTGGATTTCGTTCGTTTATTGATATGTATAATGTTGAATGATCTATAGGTGCATATAATTTCGATTGATTTCGCGGAGAAGCTGCCATTTCGGTTGAAACAGCATATGATTAAAACTGCACTGGAGGTTTGTCGCTTTTCGGTTTTGTACATTCGTCGTTTCATGCCTTTATATGTTGGTCTTGATGGTGTTCTTGCTAATGCTTTTATATTTTACATGCTCAGCGTGGGGTTTATTTTGAAATTATGTACTCTGATCTCATTGTAGATGTTCAAGTGAGGAGGCAAATGATACCCAATGCCAAGGTGATATTCTAGTTTACCTTTGTGAATTTGACCTGGATAGGCTTTTATTGGGGTTGATGATTCAATGCCCTTCTACTTATTCGAACAATGAACATGTCATATTTTTTTATGTGAAAGTTGTTGGTATCTAATCTGAACTAGGGATTGATATTGATAATCGTGGCTGGTGTTATGTTATGCAGATTTATTTTCATGTGCGGCTGAAAGATACAAAAATGAATTGATTGATTTATCATCTGATGAATACTTTGTAATGATGTTTCAGTTATTAGTGGACTGGACTAGAGGAAAGAGTCTGATTCTTACCAGTGGTGCTACTTCTGTAAATGAGCTTAGGGGACCACATGATGTGGCAAATTTAACTTCTTTGCTTGGACTTCCAATGGACCGAGCTAAAGCAGCAATGTCCCAAAATTGTAGGTATGGAAAATTTTGAAAAGCCAAACACTGCATGTTTGTCTTATTAGAACCCTCCTAATGGCTTCATTTGCACTGTGTCTTACCAAAATCTTTTCAGGAACCTTGTGACCAATGCTTTGAGGAAAAAGAACTTCTATAAAGAGGCTATCAGAGTTGAACTAGTACCATCTAATAAAATGTCTGATTCCAAGGATCCTTTCTCTGCAGACTGGCTTAAATGGGATCCCATCTCAAGTGGTGAAGGGGATTTACTATTGGATGATATGGCCGAGGCTTTTTCTGAAACGACAAAATCAACTAAAACTGTTAAAGTGATTGACTTTACTCCATCTATAGATAACTTGCCATCCAATAGTGGAGCTTCTGTGGCTGCAACTAAGGCAATTGAAGCACCAGTTGCAATTTCTGGAGAATCTTTGAAGGCTGATGGCTTTCATCATCGTGGAATTGATAAAACTTCATTGGACAATGCTCAAACAAATAGTGCCCCCGCTTATGAGAAATCTCGTTGGTTAGATTTGTCGAATGATGCTGCAAATGCTCTGAGTCACTATGATCAGATTCGATCCCCTACAAAATCCACCGTGGAGACAATGAAGTATTTGACTGATTCAGATATATTCTCTCCTTTAGATGGAAAGGAGAGACAGGGTCATCAATTAGAAGAACCGATTGTTAGATCTGAGTCAGATCTGACCTTACCAAATGAGCATTTAACGTGTCAGACGTCTGATACGTCTGCTTTTGGAACCAATTTAAATGGAATTTGTGTTGCTGATGCTAAAACAGATAACGTGTTGGACAACTCTAATCATCATGCCCATCCAGTTGGAAACCCTATGAGATCAAAAGATTTTGATGAAGTTTTAGGTGCACAAGATGTGCTGGTTGGAGACAGAATAGAGATGGACATGGATGAACAAGAAAACAAATCTGTAACTGAAAATTCTTTGGGAATTGGACAACTAAGAGAAGCTGGAGATCATATTCAACTTAATTTGACCTCAGATAAAAGAATTGAAGGTCCAAAAGTAGATCATGTACCAGTTCACGATTTGGCTCATGATAGAGTAGTTAAAGATGCAGACCTTGTTCATGAACCAGATTTGGCTTGCTCTGATGATAGAAAGTTTGAAGGCTGCCCTTCAGTAGCTAATCAGGAGGCTTCAATAGAGATATTAATGGAACACCAAGGGCATGATTCCGCTGACAATGAGGAAACTTTGGTTCTCAGCGGTGATACGAAACGTACAGAATCTAAAGACAACTCTTTCGCTGGTAGTTTTCTGCCTCAGGAGGAGCTGTTAACAGAAGAAATCAAGCAAGTGGCTAGCAGAAATATTCATTTGACCTCTGTTTCTTCTCCATCAGGTACAAGTTCAATTGGCTTTTGTCCGTTTAGTTTCATGTTCTTAACGTTAACCAATTTCTGCTTCCTTAAAGAGTATCACTGGGGTCTAAGAAGGCAAAACATTTTCTTGCTCGATACAGGGAAATGCAAAACAAGTCTAAGGATGTCTCGTCGACCCCTTGTATTCCCTTTAAAACGCTTCTTGAATCCAGTGTCGTTCAAGAGGAAAGCTAAAAGGTTTAGACACAAGGCAAAGACGGCATGAAACAAGTAGAATATTTATTGATTGGTACGTTGGAATAATTTCCTTTAATCTTGCGTTACAACTATTCAAATGTATAGCGAATTGGCAGTGTGGTATATTAAAAAAGGTGTGCCTGTGAAACTTTTGGTCTTGGCCCTATGGTTGAAATGGATGTCAGATGTAGAATTTTGTGACATGTCAAATTATCAATTAATAAAAATTGAACAAGTCGGGAATTTAATCCTTAAGATCTAATCATTTGTTAAATAAAAATAATTTCTTACTAAATGTATAATAAGCTAAGTGAAAAAAACTGTTATTTTTTATAGAAAGTAATTTAAAAATATAAATAAAATAAATTGTTTAAAATAAGTCCTATTGCCACATCTAACTTTCAAGAGTAGAGTGAGATGAATTTATTATTATTTTTAACCCAATTAAATGTCACTATTTAGATTAATAAAATACTCTTTCAATTAAATATCTAATTCAAATTGGTTAAGTTTAGGATTTACTATTGATTTCGAATTTTTGCTATTATTGAAATTAGGAAAAAGATTCAACATTTAAATGATATTATCTTTTATATTATTTTTATCATCACTTCACATAAATTAACTAGTTCTCGATAATTAGAAAAACATATAAATCATAATTTTATTGTAACTATTCATGGATGACTAAGAGGACATTCAGTCATGATCACATGGTGTACAATTGTATTTGGTCATTGTTGTTTAAGAAAATAAAAATTTAAGTTCAAATAATTAATTTTTATTGACAAATCGTTCTTTTTTCACATTTCGAGATATATTCTAAAGATTTTAAATAGGAACTATCATCACGCTATTTATTTTTTAGTTTAAAATACTAATAATCTTTAAAATACCCTAGGATTGTTTGAATATATTTTTATGATGATTAATTGAAGTTTTGACAATGGTTTATGTTCAGATAATGATTTAAGTTAAAAATCCATGAGTTTGTGATGATTATGGTTCAATTAGGTTTGGCTTTATCTATTCAAATTATTTTATTAATCTGATTCCATATAAACTAAAATCATAATCATGGAAGTTCAATTATATTCCAATACTAAATGTTAATTTTATCAGAAGAAAAAGTGGTAATCATGCTCCAAGGTCGAAGATGGGGACATAATTATTCGTCTGTGCGTTGTTTTATTTTAGCGCAATTTCGTCATTTTATATTTTAACGATTCTACTTATTCTTTGGGCCCATACATTTCGATTTGAATTTGGAGATAAATTTGCTTTTTCAGGGGCTTGGGAGTTTCAAGAGTTTAATTGTTAATGTCATGGACCATATGGTTTTATTTTATTTGTTATTTTATTATTATTATTTTAACGATTTAAATTTGATAAAGCCTTCCATTTTTTTAAGGATGGTGAGTTGGTGACATGGAGAATTTCTTTCTTCATGGAAGGATTCCTTTTTGACTTTTCCATGCACATTAAATGGGTCCATGTATTTTATTATTATTGTTGTGGCACATTGTCATAATAATAATAATACCTTTTTTGGGCATAAATATATTTGGAACAAATTCATAATTTTGGTTTGTTATGTTTTTGTTTATACGGATAAATTATGCCTATTTTATGTGCATTTGTATTGCTTATGTCATGTCTGCTTATAATTAGTGAATAATCTTAGATAAAGCTAAATTTACGTATACTTAATTCTTCACATAGGTCAACGAAGTATAGATCTAGTGGTGGCAACTTTACGACTTGAAAAAATAAAGTGACTATGGCCTTGGGATGTATAGATCTAGACCTCATATTGAGAGAGCCATGTCTTACGCCTCTTACAAATCAAAGCTCTCATAAGGATTGGAGGGATTTCGAGAGATGGGATATCTATAATCACGTGAGTCTTATGATTACGAAGAATGTTATCTTAAAGACATTTCTAGATATATGTTTGGGGAAATGGATGCCAAAGAGTTCCTTGACACCTTTGAGAAGCTCTTCGCCAAAAGCAATAAGGCGAAGACAAATGTAACTTTAAGGAAACTTGTCTCAATAAGGTATAACGGTAATGGAAGCATAAGGGAGTGCATACTCGAAATGCTTCATCTTGTAGGAAAACTAAAGTCACTAAAGATAGAGTTATCGAAAGACTTGTTCGTTCATTTGGTGTTGATATATCTTCCTTCGCAATTCAATCAATTTAAGGTAAGTTATAATTGTCAAAAGAAAAAATGGACATTAAATGAGCTCATCTCTCACTTGGTGCAAGACGCAAGTAGGATGAGATAACACAAAACTGAGAGTGCTCATTTCATTACAAGAATTGTAAATTACCGTACATTATTGATGGACATGCTTTCCGTTGATATAGTTGTCGGAAAAAAAGGTGCTTTGCGAAGGAAGAAAACTTCGTCGGTAAAGGAGGAGGCGAAACTTATAGAGATGGAAGTTAGCGACAAATTAGTGAAAGTTGTCATAAAAATAGGCGCTAATGATTCCTGGCAAGAAATACTGAAGAAATTTACTAACAAAATTTTTGTCCATCGGTAATTTACCGACGGAACATTTGTTCCATTGGTAAGTTTAACGACGTTGGGTTGTTGTTTTAATTTGGAGGAAAACAACGTCATTTCTTTATCACATTTTAACGCAAGTCGATCCCTCCTTCTCTCATTTTATTTGGTCTGTGAAAACATTTAGAAAGCCTTTCCATCTAACCTCGCCGCCATCGTCTTTTTGTGTTCTCTCGTTATACACCATCGTCATCGTCAATTTCTCCAGTTAGTAATCCATCGGGGTTAGTTATTACTCCTTTCCACTTGGATTTCATTTTTCTTCTTGTTATTATTAGGGAAGGTTTTGTTTTCAGTTTTGGTTGATTTTGTTTATGGTTTTTGTGTCTATTTCAAGTGTTAGTGGTTCATTTTATGTCTGAACGTGTTGTTGTTGGTGAAGAATGCAAGGTACCATTGTTTTTGCTAATAGTTAGGGATGAGTTTGTTATGCCTATAAAGTGTTCGATAAAAGACTTAAAGGGATAAATTTGTTTTGTTTTAATATGGTAAGTTAAATACAATCAGATATAGTTTCGATTTAGATACAATGTGTCTAAGATTCAAATACAGTGTTTATATTTTTATAACAAATACATAATTGAACTAGTACATATGTGGTTTCCTGAATCTTAATTATTAACAATAACAGAAGGTCAAAACACATGTTAGGACAAAAAGTCGTAATGATGATGGTGAATTAAGTATAAGTTCATTAGTTTTAGAACTAAAAGCAAATAAATGAGACAAATCATTCATGGCATGGCAAAACAAAGGACAGATACAAATTTGACATGTTTATACTATAGGTTTAGAATTGGTTTATACTGAACATTAATTATAGTCTTATCTAGGGGCTGGGGATCGAAAATAAAAATGCAATACCTATAGTAGATATTAGGTCTTAAAATTAAATTGAAATGTCAAAGTTACATCTCTCTTAGTTAGGTATTAAATTTCACACTTTACATCTCTCAAATTAGTTTGATTCTTCATTTATAGGAAACAAATTATAACTTTCATGAATAAGTGCTTCTTCTATATTCATAGGTTTAATTTTAAAAATAGAAACTAGATGTGACATTGTGTAATATAAGGCCTATTATATGTAGGAGCATAATTTTTGCTTCTAAAATAATGTTGAGTCCTAGATGACTGTGAATTAGAATGCATGCTATCTTATGTCTTTGCATAGAATTTATAAACTATTCTTTTTCTGATAATATTGAGCTCTATGCCTAAATTTTTAACCATACATGAATGTATAAGACTTGCCTTTAGAGTTTGGCCTAATAGGTGAAGCATATGTATATGATTTACATGTATGCTTAGATATTGATGCACTATGTTTATTTTTCATCTTAGGCAAAGGTTATTCAATATGAAAATATTTTCCTTTAATAAATGTAGTATTATAATTGGATGCAGGGCCATAATTATATTTAATCCCATACTTATTATTGGAATTATTTTGCGCTCTTAACATGTTTTTTAGTTTCTCACTTTCTTGATAAATTTAGACAATCAGTCCTTGAAAGAATTAGCCTCCTTCTTTAATGTCTTAATCTTATGCTTTAATTCACCTAAGTTATGATTGCTAATAATAGCCACATTCTTACATGATTTTATAGTATACAATTCATTCTTCATCTTATCAATATCACTTATGTACACATCTAAATACTTTTGAGATTCTTTTGAGCCTAGAGTATAGTTTATTCCTTTCATACTTATGATTTCAAGACTTTAAACTAGTTCATACTTATGATCTCAAGACTTCCTTAATCTTTTCTTTCTCATCTTTACTTGAGCTACCTATAACTTCTTCTTATCAGCCTCTTTAATTTAACTCTTCCTATTCTTATTGTTCTTATTTATCATGCTACTCACATTGCATGGCTTTTTATGTCTTTATATATGAATTATTGTTATTTTTGCGTTTAATTTTATGTTGTTCATATGTAGACTATGAAAAATACATGAATAAATGAATTGTCTTTCTTGCAAGTCATGTTTTGTGTTAAAGAATGTCGAGAATTGTCTAACATCATTCATCTTCTTTGTAGTTTGCTATTGTCTATCTATCAAGGTAAGTGGTTCAACTAAGTAATGTCTACAATGTGATCGATTTTGTGTTGTTCTTTGCAATTTTACCTTTGACAATAATTGATGAGTTTTTAGGCTGTTGTTAATTTAATAGTATAAGTATTTATGTATAGGCATTGTTTAAATTGAAAAATAAAGACTTGACAAGCCATTGTGATTAGTTCAAGTCTTTATTTATGGGAAACAAAATCTAACTTTCATTAATAAGTGTTGCGTTTATATTCATAGGTTTAATTTTAAAAATAAAAACTAAATGTGATATACTTCTAAAATGTGATTTATTAATTAGCTCTTGTTGAACATCACCTACAATTTGATTTAGATTTAAATTTCCAATTCATTATAAGTCTTTTATCCTTCATACGTTCCTCACTTTTTCTTAACAATTTGATCTATAAATCCATGAAAGTCAAAGATCACATTTTCATATAAATTTTTTCTTTTTTTAAAAACAAAGGTTCTCTCTTATTCTTAATAATGGTGTTGTATACAACAGATATAAATACAAAACTATTGAATTAGTGTATTATATTGAATATGAAATTTTCTTTTTGGCAGGCCCTATTTTATGTTTTCAGAGCATCGCTAATTGGCCAATCTCATCCTTCTTCTTTGTAACCTATGGTTGTCCGTCCATCCAGGTAAGTCATCCAACTAATATCTACCATATATTTTTCTTTAATAGTACAGGTATTTATGTTGGGGTTTTGTGTGAATACAAAGGAGGTCTTGATTTTGTGTTGTTGCTTAGAATATTCTTATAATCATTGATGAGTTTTTATATTCTTCTTTAATAGTCTAAGTATTTATGTTTGAGTTTTGTTTGAATCATTAATGAGTAAATGTATGAATTACATAAGTATTTACTGTGTCTGAAATATGTTTGATCTCTTATAGATGATCCAATGTATAATAAACTCCCAGGATGGTAAATAGGCTGGAAACTCATGATACAACTCTCATGAGGCTTATCGGTGACTTTCAGGTTAAAAATATACCCCCAAAGAGAAAACAAGATATGATGCGACCAAGGTTTAGTATACAACGATTTGGAGAAGTTAGTTCATTTCCAAGTGAAGCATCACATTCTGCAGATGCTATTGCATATCCAAATGAGGCATCACCTTCTGTACCTACTACTATACCATCCACTAGCCTTGCTACACCATCCACCAGCCCTTACTGACTTAGATATTAGGGATAAACATTGTATATGAAGGAAGCGACCTTCATTCTGAACCTAAGGGAGTTAATGGAAGAACATACATTACAATTGTCAACAATTTGTAAGTAAAATTCTAAAAAATTCGTAATACATGATAACACCATAGGTTTATACTGAAGTTATAGGTTTTAATTTGAAATGATCTAAAATAACTTATATATTAGGTTGGTTCCGTCTGGAACATACTCAAGAAATATCTCACCCAAATTTAAAGAGAGAATAGATCTTGAGGGTTATATATGGAAGAATGTCTCTCAACTGACAAAGGATTTTTATTATCAAGAGTTTGAGGTGCACAAAATATATTCTTTCATCTTTTGTATTTTATATAATTTTGTATATTAATTAGATAAATATTGTCGTTTATAAGTACTTATAGTATGTTTTTCTTTTTTTTCAGAAAGAATTTTTTTAATCCAAAATTTGATGTTGTAATTTACAATGTGTGGGAGAGGTGAGCTCGAATATATTATAATGATTTTCTTGTTTCGATACATAAGAATGGTGTATGACCACTACATATATCTAAAGAAATGTGGAATTATTGACAACAATATTGGGCATCACCCGAGGAAATATTTATTTTAGAACGCAATTGTTCCAACAGACGTGGAGGATTAGACGAAAAGAGTCTACTCGTACACACTGGAGGAACTTTGACCCACCAGGAGCATGAACTTCAACTTGTAAGTATCAAAACTTTATACTTATATCTTGATTTTTGTACTTTGATAACTGAAATTCGATTTCAATGTAATTTGATGTATGAAATTTAAAATGACAATATATGTGCATTATGGAGGATAATAATGTTATAAATGTCTAGTGTCATTAATGGTTGTGTTGAGTGAAAATTTTTTGTCTAACAGGGGGTAAATATCATAAAAGTAGAAAAAATTTTATTGAAATTTTTGTAAATTGTAATTCACTTATAACAATTTGTTTTAATGCAGGAAAAGTCTATAGGCAGAAAGCTTATACCATGTTAGCTTTGTTTGCACATTCACACCAAGAAGCATGATGGTGTGACCTTCGTCAGTACCTGATTCAGACAAGTTCATGTATGTAAAATTTATACTTTAATATTAATTCTTAAAAAGTATCACTTACTAATATAAACAATTATAATGATATGACCAAATACAAGAAAGTATTGAACGACAGCCTCAGAACTCTGAAACTGTTGATAAGAGTTAGGCATATCTTGATGCAATGGGTGGTAGGGACCGTTGTGGAAGGATTTGTGGCTTAGGTTCATTTGCAAACACATGTTATTCACAATCCTCCACATATACTACAGTTGTATCTAGTAGGTGGTCCACATCATTTGAAGGGTAAAGATAGAAACTCATCACAAAGTTAGAGCATCTACTTTCACCACTTGATAGCTTTTGGATAAGTGAATGTGATAGTTTGCTACTCTTAAGTTTTTGTATAAATTCTTAGTTGACAGTTATCGCAACTTACTTATTCATGTACATTATAATATTTTTATTACACTATTCAGGATAATGGTTACTATACATTTATTAATCAATGTTATATATTATTTACAAAAATTAAATGTAAAAAAAATCATAAGATTATCAACAGAAAACTCAGGTAGAAAGTGAGAAATGGCGGTTGAAATTTATTATAATTAAATTTTTCGACAGAAATGCAATATTTTGTTACTAATTAGTGACATATTGTTATATTTTGTCAGTAAGTTACCGATGAAATATATTATTCTAACGCTAAGTTACTGATAGATATATAACTACATCGTTAAGTTCTTGACGAATAATCTATTATGTCAGTAAATATTTAAAGATGAATAATATTTTCTGTCGGTAAATTCACTGTTGGATATATAAATTTTCAATGGATAATATTTACCATCGCTAAATTCACTGACGAAATATTGTGATTCCGTCGGCAAATTAGTGATAAAATTTTCTAAATTCGTTAATAAATTTACCTTAATTTAGCTATGGAAATGCAAAATTTTGTCACTAAATTTACTGACGGATGTACAAATTTCCGTTGCTAAATTTGCGACAAATTCATTTAATTCGTCGCTAAATTTTACCTACAGCTATTTCTCCGACAACTCTTTCCATCAGTAATTTCCATCGCCAAATTTGATTTTCGACTGAATATCTTTATTTTCCTTCGGTAATTTCCGTCACTAAAACTTTTTTTTTTGTAGTGTTTGACATTAACCTCTTCAGGACATGGTAAAAAGAGGAAAGGAAAAAAGATTACGTTATTGGAACCATAAAAGACTCTTAAAGGTACATCTGAGGGATATAAGGAAAAGAAATGCTTTTTTAGAAGGATCTTTATCATATAAGGAAAGATTGTACCAAATATCACAATTAGTGAGTAAAGAAAGGTATGTTTTTTTGCTTTTGTTTGTACTAAAGTTAATTTGGTTTTAGATATAAAATATACTTGGTTGTTGAATTCTAGCTCTACAACTTATGTAAGTATATCTATACAAGGTGCATATACTATTGAAGGCCTAGTGATGATGAGAAGTATATGTATATGGAGGTTGAAAATTTGGTGGAAGTTTTAGGCATAAGGAAATTTCGGTTGTTATTACATACTAGTTTTTATTTAGAATTAAAAAACACATTTATTGTATTGTCTTTTAGGTAAATTTTGGTTTCTATTTTTATATTAGACAAATATTTATTCATTTGGAAACAGAAAATGTGATGTTTAATTTAATTATGTGAAGAGAATCACACATTCTCCATAACCCCTCTAGGTAATCATCAACCTGAGATAAGGATTGGAGATTTGGGTTTAGGTGTATAATGAAGCTACGTGAAGTTTCTGGAGAGTCGAAGAAGAAGAGAGGCAGACCAAATGAGGAGTAAAACGTAAAGCATAAGAGACAAAAGCATAAGTCACTCGCGTGGAAAGCACATGGGCAGAAGCTCAAGGATAAACAAAACCACAGCACTTCATTAAAAACAACAGGATGGTCTGCATGAGTTAAAGGAAAACAAAGACATACACACTCTTTAGTCTTCACCAGTATGAATACATGTATTCAGTCACACAACCAACAACACACACATGTGAAATCATCTATTTGTTTCAAGTGAGAAGAAAAAGTTTGAGAGCACTAGAGTACTTTCTAAGAGTACCAAAGAGTTTTAAGGGAAACTTTTGCAAGTGTTGAAAAACAATCACCTCTTGTAACCTTTCTTTCTTGAAGCTAGTGGAACCACCAAAGTGTGAAATTGATCCTTAGATGTAGATAGCTCAAAGCTATCGAACCAAGTAAAAATATTGTCTTCTTTATTTTTTTGTTGTTAGCATTTCTGCAAAATCAAAACAATCAACACAATTATTTGAGAAAAACAAAGCTGAAAGATTCAAAGATCTTAACAAATTATATACTTATTGGAACTATTAATTTATCTAATCATGACAACCTTTATTTACTTGATATAATAAAATCATATATTGAATTCCATAATGTCAAAACGAAAGGCTCTAAATGTGAATTATCAAACAAGAATTCTTTATCATCATGGCATAAGCTTTTGGGTTATATGTTTAAAAAGAGAATTGACAAGCTTATATCGAAGGGATTCTTGAAACATTCGATAAATTATATTATGATGTTTATGTTAAGTGCATAAAGGGCAAAACTACAAATAAGACAAAAATAGGAGCTTATAGAGCTAAGAATGTCTTAGCCTTAATACATATAGATATTTTTGGACCATTTCTTACAACTTCATGAAATGTTTAATAATATTTTATCACATCCAAAAATGATTACTCTCGATATAAATACCTATACTTAATTAATGAGAAGTCATAAGTATTGTATGTTTTTAAGTTATTTAAGGCCAAAGTTTAAAATTAACTTGATAAAACTATTACGGTCATAATATCTAATCGAGGTGGTGAATACTACAGTAGGCACGAAAGATCAGGTGAATAGTGTCTAGGTACATTTGTTCGACTCCTGAGTGAGTATGGTATTATCCCTTAATACACTATGTCATGTTCTCCAAATATGAATGGTGTGGCAGAGGCATGAAATAGAACCTTTAAGGATATAGTATGAAGTATGATTTGTCATACAACTTTACCTCACTCACTATAAGGAGATGCATTAAACACTACAATATACATACTAAATAAAGTTACAACAAAAGATACAAACAAAATCCTTTATGAGTTATGGAAAGGTAAGAAACCTATCTTAAAGAATTTGCGTGCTTAGGGATGTCCAGTTGAGGCAAGGCTCTATAAGTAAAATGAAAAGAAACTCAATTCAAGAACTATTAGTAGTTATTTTGTAGAACTCTAAAAGATCATAAGGATTTAAATTCTACGATCCCAAAACAAGAACATTCTTTGAGATAGGAAATGCTCAATTCTTTGAGCATGTTCAGTTTGTAGGGAGGGGGAATATAAGGGTAATGACTTTATTTTTGAAGAGGATTTGGTTAATGTTCTTCTTCCTAAGTTATTGTTGATCATGATTAAGTTTTTATTCCTAACATGATTTCACAACATCTGGTGCAAATGCATGACAATATCGAGCTTTCTAGCCATCAAGGTCAACTTATCATTCCTCAATCCATTGTTCACGAGAAGCATAAGGATCAAACTCAACAAATTCAAATTCAAGTAGAAGCAACGCCTTTAAGAAGATCTAAAAGGGAAAGGAGAAGTGTAACTACAAATGATTGTGTTGTATATCTCCAAGAACATGATGAAAATGTTAACTTAGTGGGAGATAATCCACTCACCTTCCATAAAGCAATTAAAAGTTCTAACTATCATAAGTAGATTAATATCATAAGTAAGTAAATTAAATTTATAAGAGATAATGACATTTGATATCTTTTCTCATTACCTGAATATTTGAGACCTATTTGTTATAAATTAATTTTTAAGACTAAAATGGACTCACAAGGCAATGTGGAGAGATATATGACTTGTCTTGTTAGCAAAAGATTTACCCATAAGAAAGGCATTGACTATAAAGAAACTTTCTCTCTAATTCATTGAAAGACTCCTCTAGGATTATTATGGCACATTTTAATCTTGACCTACATCATATAGATGTAAAGATAACATTTCTCAATATAAACATTGAGGAAACAATTTATATGAAACAACTAGAGGGGTTAGCTTCTAAAGAAACTAATTAATTGGTTTCTAAAACTTAAGAAATCCATTTATGGATTCAAGCAAGCTTCCCATCAATGGTACTAAAAGTTTCATCAAAGTTATTATTTCATCTAGCTTTAAAGTGAACCCTGTTGAAGATTGTGTGAATCATAATTTCAGAGGGAGTGGATTCATTTTCTTAGTCCTATACTACTTTGGGAAATCAAGAAATTTCTTTTGGAGAAATATAAAATAAAACATCATAGTAAATTGGCCTTCATATTAGGGATCCAGATTTACCATGGTCATTCACATGGAATTCCATGATTATCACAGAAGAGTTACAATGAAAAGATATTACAACGATTTGGCATACAAAATTGCAGACCTCATGATAACCCCATGTCTAACAAAGATAAATTTACTCTATAAGCAGTGTTTGGAGAATGAAATATAATCCAAGGCAGTATGGAGTTTGATGCACATATAGGTTGCACTCGCCCTAACCTCAGGTATGTTATTGGAATGCTTGGCATATCCTAAAGCAATCTAGGATGAGAACATTGAATAGTAACCAAAAAAGTCTTAAGATATTTACAAAACAATGAAAAAGGTACATGAACAGCCATTTGATCCCTATCAAAGTTTGCATTCAATCCTTTACAAACTAATGAATGTAAACAAATAGTACGCTCTTTCACTAAAATGAGTTGGAATGCCCTAAAGATTATATGCTTACATATAGGGGTCGAACAAACTTGAGATCGATTAGTTTTTTTTATTCTAACTTTGTTTGATGTCAATATAGTCGTAAATTGACATTTGGTTATATATTTTTGTTAGTCGAAGGTGTGATTTCTTTAAAGAGAGCCAAATAGACACTCATTACATCTTCTAGTATGGAGGTTGATTTTATTACATGTTACGAGGCATCCAATCATGCTATATGGTTTCACAACTTTATTACAAGACTACTAGTATATAGTGGTATTGAAATGTCACTTAAGTTATACTATGATAATAGAGAAGTAGCCTTGTA
Organism: Erythroxylum longipes; assembly: GCA_027563885.1. Classification (NCBI taxonomy): domain Eukaryota; kingdom Viridiplantae; phylum Streptophyta; class Magnoliopsida; order Malpighiales; family Erythroxylaceae; genus Erythroxylum; species Erythroxylum longipes. The sequence goes on from JAOQMS010000008.1 coordinate 3,768,285, forward strand.
TTCAGATAGCAACAAGAGCTCTTCTAAATCTAAACATACAGACATTAGGTTCCTTATTATGAAAGAAAGAGTTTAGAATGATTTTGTTAGTATTGAGCTTGTAGGAACAAACTCCATGATTACAAATCCGCTCACTAAGGCATTGACACCCATGAACTTTCATGAGCATGTTAGTCATGTAGGCATTGTTGTATTTGATGCCATTTAATTTAGTGGGAGTTCATGTTATTGTCTTTATGCTTGATACTGAACTAAATGTCATGTCATTAATAAATTATTAAGAGCTTTTTCCATTTTTATGGTCTTCTTAACTTCAATCTCATTTGTTTAAGGTTGAACCAATTGAAAATAGGCATATGTAGATCATATTACATGTAATTTTCATGTTAGACATCCATTCTTGATCTATGTCATTTTGTTGAGTTGATGCATGAGATCATTTGAGTTTAGTTGCAAAAATGGCAACGATTGGCCTTTTGGTCCTTGTGTTAGGGAACCTAATTAACGAGATCGGTTTAGATAATATATCTTCAATTTTTTGCACATAAAGATTGGTTATAAAGATTTTTATATGATTGATGGTCTTGTTATGTGAGCAAATGGTTATGTAATTTCAGTGGGAGATTGCTAAAATTTTAGACCGTGCACTATGTGCATAGATAATTATAAATGCATATGGACATTTAGACATAAATTATTATTGTAAATAATCATATATATATAAGTACCTAAGTGAAGTAATCTAATTTTATTTGAGAGTCCATATCATCTAATATAAAAGTATGAGGATTAATATATAAATGTGTAAAATTTTTGGGGGTATAACTAACAAGTCAATAATAGGCTAAATTGGTAATTATACCTATTGGTTTTTGTAAATGAGTGTGATCCTTAATTAACCTATCTGAACAATTTTTTTATTCAATTTTACGTCGGTTCCCATCTACCGTTGATCGCGAATACGTTCAACAAGAAGACTATGTTCTTAAAACTCTTTCGGCATTTTTTTTTACCGAAACTCTTCCTTTTTTGCTCATATATTCAAGTATGCTTCCACTATATTTTTTCTTCTCAATCAATCTTCAAGACAATATTTAGTCCCTTTTTTCATCGATAATATCATGTCTGGTCTAGGACTTGAGCAACCCCTGGCTCCTCCCGACCATTTGCATTCTTTGTTCTTTCGATAAAACTTGTCCTTTGTAACACTTTTATATGACTGAATGTTATGAAATTTACTTCACAGAGGTGAAGCTTGGTGAAGCAGTAACAAAGAAAAGAACTATTATTTGTTCAGTACTTGGAAATCTGTATTTGGATTTCTCACATCTAGTCCTTGTATATTTTTAGCTGCTTTAGATTTACCAATCTATGATTAATATGTTTGCTCTCTTGTTTTCGTTATTTCATCTAATGATTTTTTTAATTTCTTCTGGTTATTGGGTAATGCTCGCAAGAAGTGATAATAAAAATATAAGAGCATGGATCTCTAAATTACGAAAGTACAAACATTTGAAACATCAAAATTTTGGTCTACCTTTGATGCTTTTTAGTATATAAAGTCACCAACTCTTCAGGAATGTTTTCTTTTCTTTAATACAATAATAGCTATACACATCAGTCTTTTCTTTTAACTACATAAGGACCACGACATACAATTCTTCCACCATTTACCAATTATATGTAACATATTCTGCAGTCTTTCTTCCCTAGCTATCTTGTTTTCTTAGAGAACAAGAAAAGGAAAGATTCTCAAGGGCTTAAGTGTCTGCTCTGTTTGCTTTGAAGATCGATTATGCTCTATTTCATTCTCTTTATATAATATATGGTTTCTTGGAATAATTTTCCTTTTAAAAAAGGGAATTTTATAGGTGACTCTGAGGCTTGGAATGATTTTCAGTTTCATTGCTTGAATGACCCTACAAACTGGCTGCTTCTCATGTGCTATTGCTAGATCCTACACAACACCTGTGATGCTACCTGTAATTGCCCCCTTAATCATAATTATATAGAAAAAAATCCGCCTTTAATCAAACAGTATCGTAATGATTAAGATTCAGGATTCGTGCCCTTTTTCCAAATTAGCAGGTAGTTGCTTCGAAATTGCCTTCGATTTATTATGATGGCATCTAACCATGTACCCTGAATTTGATTAACTAGTCTTATCAGGTTATTATAATATTAATCACAAGAAACTGTGTCTATACTATAATGAGTAATACTTTGATAGTCAGAGTGACTGACAACGAAATAATACTAGCTTAATTTAATGTGTAGGGGGCCACCCGGGAGCTTAGTGGGTCAACCACCGCCGGCCGACAAAATCAAGAGCGCCGCCCTTCGCACCTCCTTAAGACTCCTAGCCTTTATCTAAAGATCAAAGTTAAAACTTAGATTGAGAATCTAGCTTATCATTAAGTAGCATGAGCAACCTTGATGATTAGTGTTCATATATCCATTTTTAAACACCTGCTTGGTTAAAAAGCCAAAGAAACACGTTAAAGAAGCACTTTAAAACTTCAAAAAGAGCATCAAATTGTGCTTACGTTCCTGTTCTCAGATGCTCCATTAGTTCACCAGCACAAGTGGGCTAAACCTTTGGCTCCAGCAATATTGGGTAGTCGGTGATTATTGCGTGCTGCTCTTTCACATTGATGTGGTATGATAATCTATAAGTTAGCTTGTGATAAGAAAGGGTAATTATTAAATATATAAGAGCAAATTTAGGATTTTATTACATTTAGACATATAAGACAGCCAAGCAGCCAATAAAAATGCAATAGAAATTGGGAGTAGTTGAATTGATTTGTGTAAATGTTGGTGTCTACTCTCCAATTCTTCATAGAATCAGCAGAAGACGCTGGCATAAGCATACTCATATGCTTATCTTATGTCCGAAGTAATCTTATGAGACGTAAAGTTGGCATTTGTGCATTTGTTTTTCTTTTCTTATCTATAATGCATGTTTGAGTTTTTCCATTAACCAAGAATGATGCAAGTCACCATGTTTTGTGTATTATATATATTTTGATATATTATAGCATTGAGTATCAAATTTGGATAGAAACTCTGGTCGTAAAGAAATTTAAATATTTTTAATAAAATTTTAAATTAAAAAGCTATGTTTAGTATTATTGTTCAGAACTAATTGATTAGATCATATTTATCATTTAATTTGAAATTAATAATTATCATTCAAAAAAACTTCAATGAAAACAAAAGGGAGGTTCCCATAATAGGGATAGGTACCGATCGATAATTGATGAAGGGACATCGGCCTCACTTATAAGACGCACAAATGTTTGACCTTTACCAAACTAATTGTCAGGCTTGTGGCTGTCAAATCTACAGACCCTTTTCAGTTTTATCTCTGTGGAAAGCAACTGCCATAAGTCCATAACATAACAACATCTGTACCAAGTGCCCAGATAAGACCGCGAAACTTGCAAAGTTTTTGACACTTACACCACGCCCAAAGTACGATTGCACACCACTTTGCGGTATTTACGCTTTGGTTTGATGCTCGTTTCAAGTTCAATGAGAGCTATTCCAAGTGCTATAGACCCAGAAAGGCTCAAGAAAGAAAAAAGGGAAACCTAATCTTGCTTCTATCAACTCCAACTGAAGCGTAATAATCTTAATTAAGTCAATGTTCATTGTTACCAATAACCATTGATTTATCTTTCATTGTATTGATAATTACTCTTTCATTTTATCCTGCCGCTTATTTGATATTGGAATCCAACAATCAATGTTACACTATTTAACTTTTTCAATAAGTGGTTCAAACAGTGAGCGAATTTTTCCTTAACATTTTGGATGTCACTAATATAAATTCTTAGTAGGACTTTAAAATATTTCTTAGTATTATAAGTTAAATTTAGTTTATTTTAAAAGTCTTAATTATTATTTGATTCGAATCGGTTAGTTAACTTGAAATTATGAGTTGATTAAAATATTTCTTCGATACATATTTTAAGAACTCAATCTCCATTTTAGAGATAGAAAATTTTAAAACACAAAGCATAAATCTAAAATGGGGCCAAAGAATAAAATATACAATGTAGAACAGAACCAAAGAACTCGAGATGAATTTAACGGCATCATATTGATACAAAATCTCGTAAGAGTTAGGAGAAGGCTTTACTACCAAAGACAATTTGTACACATTTGTGGCAAATGGGAATCTAAGGATCCACCAAAACTTGTTAAGATCTTGGCATTAATTAAAAAGACGCTGCCACAATAATCAATCAACTATATTTACATATCACCTATTTGAAGCTAAAAGCCAGAAGTTTAAATTGCATCACACTAACAATAACAGACGCCACCTAGCTAGCTAGAATCTTTGCCACACTGTGATTATTACTAAAAAGGGTCTCCTGAAACATAGCAGAAAGCTTCTCTTTTCACGATTAAGCAAAGGAATTTGCGGAGAATGATTCAAGAAAATTGATCCAAGTATCATCATCGTCCTCTTCTTCTTCTTCCCGGCATGGAATATTGTTCCACTGGAGAAGCTGAGGATTTTTCTCAATCTCATCGTTCCTCGCAAACCTTCCTCTGATGCGTGGCCTGCTGTCTGCCAACGTTTTTCTGCAGGCGTACTGAGTTTTCAAGTAATTGGTTAGGCAAATGCTTGGGAAGATTAGACCAAGATATATGCTTTACATGCTTTATTAGAGCATATTCTTTAAACTGCATGCGAATGATTATATCTATTATATACTTGACGACCTATCATTAATTACTACTTTAGCAGTTTCATGTACATGGGTCAAACTTTTCATATATAAAAGTTATAGTACAAGAAGCTTTCTTATCATGATTGTTTCAAGGAAAGAAAGGGAAAAAATTATACAGTAAGGAGAAACAACAAAAGGGAAGGTGAAATACAACCGCCTTTATTCTTCTTCTTCTTTTTTTAAGTGCTATGGAACAAGCCCTAAAATCTTTATAAAATCCTCCAATATTTAAAAGAGATGCTTTGAATGATGATCCAATAGATCATTATCCCATTAAACATGAAAATACACGTTTTGAGGCAACCAAATCAAGCGGTAAGAATTAATGGTGTCTAAGTTTGACTCTTATTACTTTTTATATACAAATTTTTCTTTGGAAACACAAAATAATGACATTTGTTCCTATTTTATGTCGCTTCATATGCGCACTCCAATAAATTCAAGCAACTGTTTCAATTTCTAATCCTATAGTAGTGTGAGCGAAAGTTGGATTTGACATAAAGTATTTGCAGCTGAGTGAGCATGAGCAAAAAGCCCCTTGTAAAAGTCATGTTAGAACTTGTATATGTACATAAATGCATGAAAGTATGCACATACACTAACATATACGGCTGCTGTTCATGATAATTGGAGTAATTATCAATTAAAAATATGATTTATCTTTGCTTAAATTTAGAGAAAGACCTTAATCTTCTTGGTGAAGTTCCTTTGGTTTCTCTTGCTTCTGTACCTCTCAATCCTCTCTTTCTTCTCCTCCGGATTGTACTTGCATGCCCTGCTCATACTCTCTATAATCACACTGCTCTCACTCGACAATGGGCTCTCTGACCTCTGATTATACTGCAAACAAATCACACCCGAGAGGAACTGTTAGAATTTATGACCTGTAGTGAAAATTAATAATTGAATAATAATATCATTAGATTGTTACATATAATTCCCCAAGTATGGATTGTCGTTGGAAGAATACTTCAGAAGTTTAAGATAAAACACATACGAAAATAATCGATTAACCTGCAAATCACCGGTACTAAAGACCCTCCTAACAGAACTAGTCTCCATATCCAAAAACTCATGGGGAGACATGAAATGGGAATGGTAACCATTCTTGTGAAGGGAATGGCTACTAATGCTCCTCTGAATCAAGCAGCTCGAACCTTGAGTCGTCCCGCAACTCCCGAGCGAACTTGGAGAGCCATAGCTACTGCAACCACTAGTGGTAGTGCTACTCTGACCACCACCACCACCCACCAGCTCCATGCCAGAAAGTTGGTCAGGAATGATCAAATGGGCAGGTGGGAGTAGTGACAACGGAGCCGACGAGAAGGCATGTGGTGGTGGCGGTGTAACGTCTGGAGACGGCGGGGAGAGGTGGCCGAGCAGGAAGCAGTCGGCGCGTGGAAATGCGGTGAAAGTGTGATCGTACATAGGTGCGTGGTAGTCGTTGAAGGAATTGTGTTGTGTTCTAATATAAAAAGAAGAGAGACGCAAACACTATGTGTGAAAATAAGAGGAAGAGGGAAGCTTATTTATGTATGTATGTGTGTGTTGGTATGGAGCAGTACTTACCGAGCAGTCGAAGCCTACGACAAGTGGGAGAGGAGAAGAAATCAAAAGAACAACCCAAGAATCTGCTTGCTGACGTGGACAATGATGTCATTTTTGTTCAGCGTCAGAGTGCGTTGACCTATGTCTTTATTTTCCAATTTTCTTTCTAATCTTCTTCTTAAATCTGAACTCTTAATTTTATTTTATATATCAGGATTAATTAATCTCTTCCCTACTACCTCAAAAATTATTACTTTTAATTAAAATGAACTCCATAGCTATTTAAGCCTGTTGTTGGCAGATACTTTGTAAGTATATATGACCCGATATAAAAATGAGCTCGTAAATTATAATATATAATTAGCATAAACTCGTATTTGTTGTTGTATTATTAATGCAAACTTATGTTTTTATACTTTATACATACATGAGGGACTTCACAATACTTTGTGCATTTTGCCATTTTCAATAGGGTGGAATGCCAAATAACAATAGTTCAATATCATATAGTCCAATCCTACCAAGTTTACATTGGCCGTTGGAGCTATAATTCCACCGTAGATGTAAATGGAATAACTTCAGTGGGATGTTAAATTTGCACTCGGTCAAAAAGATTACGAAAGTACAGCAGTTACATTTCTTACTTCATGCAAAGTCTCTTCGTGTTCACTTTTTAGATTGAAAATAAGAGTTATTAGTAAAAATATATACATTTAAATCCCAAAAATATCGTTTTGATTGTGATACTGTTATTGTGGGAAATATCAACTATCTTTACTTCAATCTTTTATAAGAAAAGAATACATTGAAGAAACATATACAGATTTTATTAACTTTGACAAGTGAACCAACTCGAGGAAGAAGTCATTCAAAGAACTGAAGATCGGCATCTGAATTAGTTTAATGGCTGCCTTGTTGGAAAACCGAGTAGGGACCCGAACTTAATCGCAGCAAAATTATTACAAAACTTTTTCGTAATACTTGATTTCTGAAAACCAAGATCTTTTTAATTCTATAAAATGATTAACAAAAATTATAATAAAGCAAAAACTTAATTCGTACCTTATTTCAAAGCCTAATCTTTATCTTATCGTATCCCTCGAACTGTTCCTGAAACCGATCCGTTGCAAACACCGTAGCCGTACAAATGTCTGGCCTCTAACGGTATCCACAGAACGAGTTGAGAGAACTCTGTAACTTTTACAGAGAGGGTTAAGCATGAATTACTAGCTCCATATAGCTTAAGCCTATTTATAATAAGCTTTGAACGTTTTAGTAATTTAACTAAAATTAAGTTTAATTTCAATTAAACTTTAATTAAAATTACAAATAATTCTAATTAAATACTAATCATGCCCATATAAGATTCAATATCTCATATTGATCCTTATTTATTAA
>JAOQMS010000008.1:3776078-3786912 GCA_027563885.1 Erythroxylum longipes
CTTAATTTTAAAGAGTCAAATTAATTAATTTCAATCTAATTGAAACTAATTAATTCTAATTTTAGAAACTACTTTTCTAATTAATTAATTAAGAATCAATATAATTTTTAATTGAATGAATAATTTAATTTAATTTAATAATTCAACCCCTTGAAAAATTAAACTAAATACCAAAGCATTCATTATAAAATTAACCCTTGAAAATAATTTTCAAAAAATAGAAAAACAGTTTTGAAATTTCCTAGAAAAATAAACTAATTTATACAATTAAATTAATTTAATTCTATAAGCTTTAAAAAAATGTGGGAAGTATCTAGCGCGTGAACTGCACATGCCAGACACATCTCTGTCGACATGCTCCCAGAATACAGTGGGCACGTGACTTACACGCGCCCATCATCTTCTTCAGAAACGTTTTCTGGCCGCTACTCACACGTCTCCCACGTTGCTTGTTCTTTACTTGCTAGGTCTCCAACTACCGGGTCTCCAATTGCTTCATCTGCTCCCCGCCACCGTTGGCCCCAGCTATGGATGTTAACCGCCCATCAACATGGTTAAACCGGTGGCAATTTGCCACTGGTTAGCACACCCCCACTAGTGTCAATACACCACCGGCGCCGAATATGTTTACTAAGTGATTCATGGGTTTTAATCCCTTACGCCTTCTCTCTGTCTCTCCGATCACACCGCCGCTTCTCGGTTGGGTTTTTGCTCTTACAACACCTCCACTAAAGGCTCCTCACTGTCTACTACGTTTAATGGGTATTAATCGCCCATTGTCTTACCAATCAACACTGGTGGCGTTACGCTGCTGGTGAAGATTTCACCTTTGTGAGAAACCGCCGCCAGCCTCCACACGATACAAACCATCGCAACAACCAACAAAACACAACAATTCAGATTCGCAACCCAGAATACTAGTTTTTGTGGTTCTCAATTAAAATAAAAAGCCAAATTGCAATCTAGTTTTTGACATCGCCATCGATTAATCTCAGGCATTACCATTGCGCGATGCCGCAAATAAAAAAAATGCAAAACACAACCCTAATGTTTAAAACTTTTATTCAGTAATTGCAAGAACCAAAAAAAATGTTGGCTATAAGTTTCTCAAACCCAGACATGAACAATAAGAGGAAAATGTCAAGACAATCTGGGTACTTCAGATTCTGGTTTTGGGTGTTTTAGAATTCTAATATGAACTTTTTATATTTTTAGGTTTAGATTCATATTGAATTAATTTGAAACACCTTTCAGATTTTTTGTTGCAAACCTTTTGCAACTTAATTCCAAAATTATAACCAATAACAATCAAACAATTTAATCAAATTATAGAAATAAAGGTTGTCTCTAATACCACTGTTGGGAAACCGGGTAGCGATTCGATCTTGACAACAACGGAATTATTACGAAACTTTTTCGTAATATTTGATTTCCGAAAACCAAGATCTCTTTAATTCTATAAAATGATTAACACAAATTATAATAAAGCATAAACTTAATTCGTACCTTATTTCGAAGCTTGATCTTTATCTTGTCGTATCCTTCAAATTGTTCCCGAAACCAATCCGTTTCAACCACCGTAGCCGCATAAATGTCTGGCCTCTAACGGTATCTACAGAACGAGTTGAGAGAACCCTGTAACTCTTACAGAGAGAGTTAAGCATGAAGTACTAGCTCTATAGTGCTTAAGCCTATTTATAATAAGCTTTAGACATTTTAGTAATTTAATTGAAATTAATTCTAATTCTAATTATGAAATAGAACTAGATTTTATAATCATTGCCAACATATTTAGGAACTTAATGGGTCTCACATATAGAATAGACTGAACAGAGCAAAGTTAATTTAATCAAGTTGGACTTGATTGTAAAGTTTGAGAAATTTTATAATTAAATATCTAATTTCAAATAATTCTAATTAAATACCAATTATGCCCATATAAGATTCAATATCTCATATTGATCTTTATTTATTAAATATCTAATATTTAATTATAAAATTTCTCAAGCTTTACAATCAAGTCCAACTTGATTAAATTAACTTTGCTCTGTTCAATCTATTCTATATGTGAGACCCATTAAGTTCCCAAATATGTTGGCAATGATTATAAAATCTAGTTCTAATTCATAATTAGAATTAGATAAATTAAAACTCTTTTTAATTTATTTTTAATTCTCCAATTAAACAATTTATATTCATAGATCAAGATTGGTGTCTAGCAATGCATCATGACCACTCAAATATTTAGGAATGTCAAAGTGGTTTTGACTAACCATTCTGTGCAATTTTTTTTGTAAAATTCAATCCTTTCATCAACCAATGTTCCAATTAAACATAGAGCATGAAATTAATGCCTATTCTATTTTGCATCCAATCATATTAGTTTTACGCCATTAACTATTGATTCAATTAATGATATTTGTAAACTATTTGCAAATGTCATTCCACTTTGGCTAAGGATTTTTCCGAATAATACTAATTGAGAACAACATAACATTCTCCCTAATTACTTTAGGGTGATGAATCCTATCTTAATCACTCAACTACCTTCATATAGTTCATGCTACGTCCAATGACTACCGATAAAATGACCTATGATTAAATAGATCATAAGTAGTATCAAAATATAGCAATCCCCATATAAGATAACTTTGATGACCTCAAGTCAAAGAATCACTTATACAATCATCACAACGAGAATTCTATAGACATACAAGTAATATCCAAAATGGATTTCTCACATTGGGTCTGTTCAGTGAACTTGTTCTCTAACAAGCACCCACACGTTTATTTAAGTATCTCTATACTTTAGCCTATAAGATTGACTACTTCCTTCATAAGGAAAACACAACGTATGTTAATCTTTTTACGTTCTATTAATGTCCAATCTTAATAGAACAATGACTAAGAATATTTAGGAATAATACATAAATACAATATGAATCTCATAATTATAATCTCATTAAAATTTTATTTGCAATGTACAATTATTCCATAAATTTTATCATATACATGTAAACATGTACAAGATAAATAATAAATTTAAATAATTTGTCACTAAACTACAACCAAAACCAGTAGCTATAAGGCATAAACCAACATGCCTATGATATGGTGTTTCACCTTTGGCTTTATAGGTTGATGATGATCCGAAGGAGGGACAACATGAACGTCTGAAGGGTTCTATTAGAATCATCTCGAAGAAACAAGCCTTCTTTTGAGAAATACTTTCTTGTTACGGTTGTGATCATTTTGAGACCCAATTGTAAAGTTAACTTTCCGAATTCGGTCAAACAATGAAGGTGTAGATCAAGTGGACACTTTCCAAATGGCCATCAGTGGTAATTTTTCTTTGAAACAATTATACACTAATATTGCACCCTCCTTCGCAAGGAACAAAGATTTAAAAAAATAAAGAAAAGACATTGTAAATAATACCACATATAAAAATGTTCCCAAATTGCATTTTGAAAAACATAAAAGAAGAGCCCACCACCACTTCCACCCAAGTCCGTACAAGAGAGAATTGTTTAACGCTTCCAAGTGGGAGGCATTTGTTCCAATCATTTATATATAACTTATGGATTAGTCGCGAAGTGGAATTTTCTTATTAGTAGACAGAAACTACTAATTTATAACCTTCAGTAGGGTGAAATGAAGCCTCTAATTAGGGAAGGTTGAGGTTGAGATTAACAGGTAAAACAAATTGTCTTATCATAGAAATGTAACTCACGTTCTGTTAATGCGTGAATAATAAGGTGCTAATTCAGATGGTAAGCTTAGTTAGCTTTCACACGGAAGAATAGTTGCGAACTTTTGACATGAAACTGTTCAAGATTTGCTTTTATTTTGTTCAATTGTAGTTGGAAGTCTCTCCTCGTAATCCAGATATTATGTGGAGTACATATTTCTGTAGATTGTTATTTTATATTTTAGAAAAGTGATTATGTATTATATGATTAATATTCAATTCTTAGCATTAGAGATTTAGAGTATATTACCTTACAATTATCAATGATTAAAAAATTAACTAATTCAGTAAATTCATCTATAAAAATATTGAACCATCTTGATTTTTAATTTTTCGGATTGATTTATTTTAATAACTCGAAATTAATTTATTAATTACTTGGTCAATTTTTATAAATTAACAAAATTTTTATAAACCAAAATAAATCAATTAATATTTATTTAACAATATTTTTATTTAAATTTAAATTCTTTAATAGATAAGAACAATCTTTTTTAATTATATTTCAAATTCTTTAATTTATTTAACCTCTGATTTTATGACAGTGAATTAAACTTTTTGAATCTTAAATCTCTTGTCTTACGATTTAACTTCTAAATCGATTTTTATAACATTTACAATTATATTAAATAATTATTGATAATATCTGTCCGTTACAATTAATTTTTTATTTTTGATATTACATATAGATTATTGTGGCAAATATGAAGATACAAATCAATTGTCATAAGAGAGCCGAACCAATCCAGTTTAAGACTTGGAATCGTTGATGTTAATATTGTTGAAATTAAACCAGAAAAATCAGGAGACCAAATTGTGAACTAGCTAGTAAACAGTCGTGATTTGATCCATCTTTCTTATATGAGAGAATCTAAAGCATAGATGCTTGACTTATATCTTTTATAATGATACACAGTTTGAAAAAGATTTTCTGAAACTTCACAAGGTCTCTGAATGTTCGCCATAAAAGAGAGATCGAATGGGGGGACCCCATGAGCAACTTCACAAGTAGGTCCACGAGAATCATCCATATCACTTCAAAAAGGAGTATCTGTTTCTTTGAAATACCTCAAAGCCACTAAAATTTCATAGCCATGGGGGACTCTGTTCTCCAATTGGTGTGAAATCTAAACTGGAAAATACCCTTCAAACGTTTCGAGTATCGGTTTGTCGATGACCAGAAACTACCTCTAGAATGAAGTGAGATTGGAAACCAACATCAACTTATTACACTTTGGCAACGGCAATTTCCAGCCACATAGTCCAAATTGAAGCACCATCATTATTGTGCTTTGACGTGGCCTGTCAAATCCTCTTGTACATGTTACAGTTGGCTTTATTTATAAGACGTACAACTTGATAAGATTTGTGGTTTGATGATAGAAGATGCTTGAAGCAATTTCACAGATGCCTAAATCTTGACAATTTAATTTCTTCATTCCATCATTTTTTTCTCAGTGAAGTCATTTCCTATTCAAGCTTTCTTACTTTAAAAGGTCGGGAAGAACAAGAACACAATCATCAAATAATATAATCTTGTATACAAAAATTGAAAAAGGATTAAAACACAAATTTTCTTAATAGTTTAAATTTTTTTCAAAAGGTTTAATTTTTAAAATTATCAAAAAAAAACTCTTTCTAATTTTCAATTTTTTAAAAGAAACTTATTCTCTTAAATTTTAATTAAAAATAATAAAATACATATAATATAAATATCAAATATGGATTAATTAAATTTCACTAATATAATAACTTAACTCAACTTTTAAATTTAACCTAATGAATTAGATTTGATTTAAATTAATAATTAAATATAATTATAATAAATTATTTATTTGTGTAGATTTAATTATTTCAGTTTAAGTTTAATAATTTTGTTGAATTGTAAAATAAATAAATATAATTAGTTCATTTCTAATGTTTATATTATATGTATTTTGTCTTTATTTTTATCTAAAGTGTAAAAGAATGAATTTAAAAAAACTGAAAACATTTTTTTTCCTAGAATCTTAAAGATTAAGAGATGTTTTATGATTTCTTAAACTATAAAAAAAGTTAAAAAACAAAAAAATAAGGTTCTAGGCTATAACTTCATTGACAATTACGTTTCTCTTTGAAAGAACATACTTCATTTCTTGACCTAATCTTTTATATTTATTAAACAAGTTATAGATCATTGACAATATATATGCTAATAATATTAGAAATATATATAGAGTCTAAGCTCATGCTTCAGTCTCGGCATAGTATGATTATCTAAACGAGTTTTTTTTTAAAAAGAAGATAAGCTTTTTAAATATACGCCATTAATTACAACCACAATCTTCAAACTTGAGTTTCGGTGTAAAATGGAAACAATCATAATTCGACATGCATGATTGGTACTATGAGTGCCTTAATTCAATGGTGGGGTGGGGTCGATCGGATCTTACAAAACGCAACTGTAGTGTGAGACATTCGACCAACCTGCGATTAAGACAAAAGAGGATCTGGAAAAACTAGTTATTCTTTTTAGCAATAATAACCTAATTCTAAGTCTTGTGTGATTTGAACCAGTCTCGAATCAAATGTACTTGTGTATGAGTAACGTGTTCTTATCTGTCTAAAACTCGTCTACTTAGGAATCTAATATTGAATAGTTACTACAACTCACGTAAAATCAACTGTTTTGTTAAAGTTTTAAAAATACCAAGTTGTTGGTGGATAAATATTGAATATAAAAGTGGATTGTTATAGATTTTTAATTTCCATTACGGCACGCTGATGATTCAAACTGTAAGTGTACCTAGCATGACAGAAAAAACCAACTTAAAGAAAATGAAGAAATAGGGCAAAAAAAGGATGCAACTTGAGTAGCCAACTTCAACTAGCGTATGAAGATTAACGAAACCTATATAATCCTGCAAGGGAATGATGCTCTCTTTCTCTCACCTCTGTGAGGGAGAACATAGAAAGAAAATAAGAAGGTGGTGTTGGTTCAAGATGAAAAAGGAAAAAAGAGTTTGATGAGACTATAAGATAATGATATTGGCAACGACCCAATAGGGGGCTATACAGGGGTGCGTTGGGGCAACATATATGCACGTTAAATGGGATCAACATTTCAATCACAAACAGTTTTCACCACTAGAATGAGTGATTCCGTGAATATGTGGTCAATCTGCTATCACCCTCATAAAGTCTCCCTAACACCCTCCTCACAATTGAAATGTCATCCTCAAATCAATTTATTTTTTCTTTTTACAAAGAAAAAGTAAGTTTTACGACGATGAGAAAGAAAACTTGGAAATGGCTTTCCTTAAATCGTCAAGGGTTGGACTTCAAAAGGATCTAATATTTCGGAAAAGTCAACTCACTGTCTCTAACGGTTTTTAAATCAGAAAGTTGAAAAAGAATTAACTCCAATAATGTACTCAGGCACGTCGTCCTCTAAGAGCATGTATTATAACTAAAAGAGTTAAATTGTTATATAAAGTCTAGGGGAGAAACACGCTCTATGGGGTGTGTTATCAAAGAGTAAATTGTTATATATAAAGCTTAGAGAAGAAACACTCTCTCCATAGGGTGATTTGTTAGCTTGAAATAGCTAAAGAAAAAGTCGTTTCACACAATTTCTATGTTTATTGCAATATTTGGTTTTCGGTTAGGTTTCAAACTTTTTCAAACGAAAATAAAACTTTATTTTAGCAGTAATAACAATATAATTACACTTCTATTCATGATAACAATACAATATTGAATAAAAGTTATAGATAAATTAATTAAATAATTTATTTTATTTTATTAATCTCTTGTAATAATTTATTTTATTTTATTAATCTCTTAAGTTCCTTTAATTTTATGGCTTTGATCAGGTTTAGAAGCAGAAACAAAGGTGAGTTCTAGTATATATGCAGGATGCTTAGTACAGACGATATTAGATGTCTTCGCACAAAAGACAAATTCTTATTGTTCCAATTATCTAATCTTCTCTAGATTTTCTTAAATAAGAATAAACATTCAGAGTAGGTTAGTTTAGATGTAATTACAGGGATGCTTAAGGATTTTATAAGGACTACTGAACGTTGAAACTCGTCTTGGGACTGATCATATTAACAATATCCTCATTTTCGGAGAGACAACGGTAACTTATTTTAGAGTTGAAAATTCAAAATGATTAGTTTCGTAAAAATTTGGTTATGCTATATTTGCTTTGAATTGTATTTGTAATTACTTGATATAAAGCAACTATATCAGTACTTTATAAATTTTCTAACACAACAAAAACATAAAAATTAAATAGATCAATATCTGAGATTTAGTAACGCATTTCGACATATTTTGTTTATGTTAGCGGGACTCTCACCTAGCTTAAACAACTTTCAGTTATAATACAATAATAGTTTTACTCAAGGCATTATAGAGCCGACTCACTCTATCCTTGACACTATCTCTCGTCCTCACAACTCTTGAAAGTAAATAACTTCTAATAACATGACTACCTCGTGTTAACTTCAACAGAGAATTTTATCAACAATATACAATAATAAAGATGAAAATAAAACAATTTAAGTGATTGAAACAATAAAAACATAAATAAAGACACTTAAGACAAGAAAAACAACTTCCCTAAAAATCCGGCTTCTAAAACGAAAGATCGGAAAGTTGTCCATCAAGAAACTTGTTATGAACCTTCGATAATGTCATTGAGATATCCCACGCACAACAGCCACGAAAACTCAACAAAAACACTAACGTTTCATCACCAAAACGTCAAAAAAAGAAAGAGCTGCAAACCCACGAAAACTGCTGGACTTTTTTCAATCAACAACCACACCAAAACGACCCAAAAATCTCGCAATAGGTAGAAAATGCAGCTACCTAATAATGATGAATAGATCATGTAGTGTTCACAAAAACAGAAAAAACGCAGTTGCTATATGTTTGTTAATTGAATATTTGTTTCACCACTGAAACCCCACAAAAATACAGCTACACACACAACCAAAAATCTGTATGTTGTTCGTCTCAAATAACACATTAAGCAGTTGTCCAAAAATTCCAGCTAATGCGTGTAATACAAAGCAACAATAGATTACACAAATCACCAAAAAACAACGGTCAAAGATAGCTCAAGATCACTGAAAATACAGCCACCAAATCACACGCCTCCTTGATATCTTTCACTCAAAAACTATATTTGGATAGACTAGAAAATTCACACCACCAATCAAAAAAACGTAGCCACACAAATCATCAATCGTATATATGTTTCACCACTGAAACATTGCAAACAATGGAGCTTCAACTACACAAAAAAACTTATGAAGTTTTCCCACAAAAAATACACACATCAACAGCCCATAATGATTGCACAAAAACTAGAGAAAACGCAGCTGCAAGATTGAATAAAAGTCACATAAAATCAGTTGCTAAAAACAATTCAAAATACGCTAAAAATTTCAGCTGCCAAGTCACAATATACCTGTCTTTTTTCACCCAAAATGACAACAATGCAGCCCCAAAAATCATGTAAAACACAACAATAAAATAATTAATAGAATCTCAAAAAATTCAGTTACCTTAGATAGCTATTATCTCCAAAATAGATTGTCAAGAGGAGTCAAAAAATCACTAAAAATTTACATCTTATCTTAGTTAAAATATGATGATTTGCTTTCAATTAAATCCTATCATGATTAGGACTTTTATCTCAAGTAAACATCATCTTTAAAGAGTCCCACATAAAATAGAATATTCATCATAACAATATTCCTCAAATAATAAAAATTGTCTAATTAAAAATAATGTCCAAAATATCATAACACATGTCTTGTGTTAAGTTTATCACCAACCCAGATAAACAGTTAAAGTCCTTTAATCCTTTCACGAAATGTCTATTGATTCAGTATTAGCTTTGCTGAAAAGAACATTCTCATCATTTAAAAGGTTAAATAGTTTGGTGTATTTGCACTTGTCATAGTATTTGAATTTTCCCTACTTCTCTACATAGCTGACAATTAAGTTCAATGAGAATTTTTATATGAATAGTGGACAGGTAAGGTGACAAAGATTACCTTTCCTAATAGCTTTTATCCATTTGTAAAGTTATATAAACTCTTTATTAATTAAAACATTAAATAAAATGGTGGTTATGCATTGCCTTAACCAATTAATTAAGATAGAAGAGAATAATAATGCATTCAAAATATTGAAGACGAAATTATAATTCACCAAACTAAAAGTTTTGTGAAAGTTAATTTTAAGAATTAATGCAATCATTAAAACTTGATTTGCTTTAGTACTTCTTACAAAGTTCTTGATAAAAAATTTGTGTTAACTTTTACATTAAAATATAGGTCATATTTAATGTTTTAAATTGTACAAAACAAGTTTTAATATTTTAAAACTATTTAAGTATCATGTTAATGTTAGCGTGAGTTCACTTGATACTAGTAAATGTCAGGGGAAAAAAACACTAACCCTAATCTCTTAAACAATTTTCTCCAAATTTAAATTTTTTCCCCTCTTTCAAAATCCGTAATCCATACGAATGCTTCCCCCCACCCAATCTGAAATTGATTAAAGTTGTGCCATTACGTACACGCCACTGCAGTGTTAGAAATCACTCTTCTCAATAGGACAATGTTGTCCCTGTAGGCACTCTGCAACTTGCACGTCCAAGCACGAGAGATGTCCCCAAAATGTCTCCACTTATTGCTCATCATTTTCTCACAAAACCCCTTTCTGGCTTAATACTTGCGTAGGAATCCAATATTACTTCGTGTAGAGGAGGCCATATAAAAAATCTGGCTGAGCAAAACAGTCAAGCAAATTTGAAACCAGCTTAAGGCTTAGTTTGGGAGAGCGGTAGCGGTTAATAACCTGCTTAAATCAACGTGCTGAAATGATAAGTACTTATGTGTTTGAGATTACTGTTTTGGTAACTGCTGAAACGTGAAAATAGGTGTTTGGTAAGTGCGGTTTCGGTTGCTAAAAAGAGATAAAATGACTAAAAAGTCCATTAATTTAATAAACTATTAATTGTTTTATAAATAATTAAAAAATATATTATTAGTCATATAAAATTAAAATTATAAATAA
>JAOQMS010000008.1:3799282-3813255 GCA_027563885.1 Erythroxylum longipes
CTCAACTTGTCGGCAAAGCGGGCTACCCGCAGTCGATCTCTCACCACCTGATTCCTGACCTTATCCCTCCTTGTAATACCACACATCCATCGAAGCATACGCATTTCTGCTACCAACGACTGTCTTATAATAACGAACTTTTATCGAAAGAGATAATTAACAAATGACTCACGTGACTAAAAATAATAACAAACATGGATGAATACTCTTGAGATTATAGAGACAACTTCCCTAACTAATTCATCTCCTTCAATGACAAATCGAAAAGTTACACCAATGGTACTATTGTATTCAACTGCTAGATTTTCCGAACACCACTTCCACTATTGACAGCCACATAATCAACATCAAAACAGTTCACCAAAAGTCACATGAAGGATGAAGAACAGCAGCGCAAAGAGAGTACATAGACCAGAAAATAAATCAGCTGCAAAGCTCTCAAAGAACATCGCCAACTGTCGTTTAATACTAGAAAGATACCCATTCAAAAACCAAACACGATGAAAACCAAAACACAACATATATGCACAGATTGCTAGCCAAGTATCATGTAAACCAGAAGAAAAATCTTAGTAGCAAAAATACCCACTCAATGACACACACACACACAAGAAACGCAATTCATGCCCCTTCAGCCTAGGTTCATAATACACATTTAAATTACCCAGCCAAGACAAAGCAGTAGTAAAACTACCCAATCTACAATGCAGCCACAAGAGAAACGTTGCACACACCTAATTAATGACAACAACACCAAAGAAAATTGCAACACCAACAATTCTGCTTTCATTTTTTAAAACCAAAAAAATTGCAGCTCTAAAACAATACTCCTTAGGTTACATGATTCAACAAACACTTTTGCAGGAGGTAGAGTTTTATCTAAATCCAGACAGCCACTAAACATTATCGAAAATTACCCTTGAAATTCCAACTGTATGACATCTGCCACAATCAATTCAAAATTTCCAGAATAATTTAAATTATTGGATAACCATTATCCCAAAAATAATCAATTAAAAAATCCGTGATTAGGATTTCAAGCCTTGTCAACACTTATCTTGAAAAAGTCCCACATAAACACAACTAGATCAAATAATGTTCAAAATTAAATACTAAGATATAATCACCTATATCTTTGACAAGTATCTTGTTCATATCTATAAGAAGATAAAGGGGATTTTTCAGCGTTTTCAAGATATTGAATGTTTGGGATATTACTTCTTTACTTATTTATAACCATTTAATATACAAAAGATTATCACTGCACCAAGTTCTTATTACTTATAATTATTTTTACTGTAAATTTTCAGTTATTTATTTCTTTTCATTACAATATATATTTATAAAGGTAAGATGTACATATTTTGGAACCAAAAAATTTGTACTAATTTTTTAAATTTATTTAATATGTGACATTCTATTAATTATTATGTTTATTATTTTTGTTATTAGTTAATATCTCTCTACTAATCAATTTTGAAGTATGTACATTTAATTTCTCCTTTCCCCTTTTTATGTACAGGGAAGGTTCCTTTTTTAATTCGTGTATAAAAAAAGTTTCTTACCAGTAAAAGAATTTCAGTGTAGCCACAGGACTAATACAAGCATATAACTAATCATTTTGTACACGTAAAATACACTAAAGTTAATTGTAATTAGTTGTTTCTCCATGCAAGTTTCCAACTAAGGCTGTCCAGTGTTCAAGATTTTTGATTTGCGAAAGTTAAAAAAGAATCATTAATTGTACACAATCTTTTTAAAAAAGAGACTATTTTTATGACTCTAATTTGTAATTTTTCAATTACAAAAGAATAATGTTACCAGTTGTTCTCAAAAGTTTCCAACTATATGAATATAATTTTTTTATTTGACTATTAGTTACGATTAAGAAAGTAACTTTTCTTCATAAGTAGTTTTTAATGCAATTATGTAAATTGTGATAAGATAGATTGGTTTCTATATATATATTCCGATGTCGATCTCAAACAGAAAACATGCAAGTAATTCAAGATTTGAGTTAATAAAAATAAAGCAAATCGTGTGTGATGGAGCCAATTCATACTGTGTAACCACTGCACCGTACTGTAATTTGCTCTCTTTTGGTTTATAAAAGAAGCATGACATCATCAGAAATTAAGGACGAGACGATAGCAACTTTTTTTTTTAAAATTTTAAGACGATAGCAACTCTTAACTTGCGTGTAAGAGGGCTTGAGTCTTAACTCTTAACAACTACCAACACCATTCTACTAATCTCACCAAATTCATCATTCTTTAATTGTAATTATGCTGTACAAACTCGAGTTATGTACCTTATGTGATGCATAATTTACAAATCGTCTTTATGCAGCAAAGTTCAATATTTGTGTTCATACTTCATTCACTGTGCATTAATAAAACCAGATAGTCTAGAAATCCATTACATGTGAAATGAAGTTTCGTACAGTACAATATACTTGTAGCAACAACAAGATAGTATTTTATCTTAACGATCTTAAACATAATCAATCATCATTAGGTTGCTAATAAGACAGAACGTGAACAACATTGAGACACAAAAAGTTTAAGACCACATAATAACAAATTTAATTCCCACTTGCTAATATTGTCTGTGAATGAACCTCGTTTCTGAAACCATTGCTCATGGAGCTATCTGCGGACCAGACAAAAATTCCATGTAGTTTCTGCTGTTTCTTAAGAGTGTTAACGGCAGTAAAGAAACCGTTTGTTGGCAATAGTCCACCGGCATGGGCCTCCGTGGAAAAGCTTGTCAAAATCTTAGCGCCAGTATATCTGGAGCTTTGAGTGTTGAAGAAACTTAGGAACTGTGAAACTGTGGTACCTCTATCATATGCATAGAACTGGAAGTTGACATAGTCTATTAAACTCCCAAAACTCCTCCACAGAGCTACGTAATGGTTTTGAACCTCATTATCATCGAATGGAGCAATGGAAGCAAAGGATATCACCTTCTTATTCTTCAGTTGTTGTATAACCCATCCAACACAGCTAGCAAATGTTTCGGGATCAGCTTTGAAGTGTTCATAATCAACGTCTATACCGTCCAATTGATACGTTTTGATGATTTGTGTGAGTGAAGAAAGCGCATTGGCTCGCCAAGAAGCAATAGAGGAAGGCTGGAAGAAAGCGAATCTATCTTTTACTGTGTCCCCTCCCAAGCTCAAGGCTACTTTGACATTTGGATGCTGCTGCTTAATGGCAGCAACTTGGGCAGGGCTAAGGTTGTCGGAGTCCCAAAACACGTTGAATTTTCCATTAGTAGGAGAAGGAGAATTAGACGTATCATAGTCTATGGCAAAGGACAGAATGAAGTGAAATTCGACGTCTCGATTTATAGGAACGTCAGAGAATTTGACATTGTTGAACTGTGCTCCTATGTACTCTCTAAAGAGCTTGTGGCTTGCTGAAATAGCAAGGGTTGAGTGCTGAAGGGCTAAAAGAGCTTCAAGAATAAGAAAAGAGAGCAAAAGCTTGAGACTTGCCATCGCTGCTTGGGAAGTGTAGTAGAAGTGCAATAGGTTGAGCGAAAATCTCCAGCCTTAGATGCCATATTTATACTAAAATTTCGGCCAAGCTATGGGACCTTTATACATATTGAAAATCCAACTTTATGTTTGGTTGAACTTTGACGAATTCCTGATGATCCAAAACAATACAATCTCTTGCACTAAAAACACCCAGTGCCGTTGACGAGTTCACTGAACCTGCATAGCAAAAGCGCGTTTTCCATACACTTCAAAAGGCTGCAATCCTGATGGACAAGAGTTAGTTTTTCCAATAATTAAAAACTCAATCGTTAGATTATTTCACTCTTAAAAACTTTCAATTTTTTTAATTTTTAGATTTAATTTTTAATTTTCTGGTTCGGTTTATTTTAATAACTCTTGTTTTTAAAAACTAATCGGTTTAATAATTAATCAGTCAATCTTTATAAATTAATAAATTAAAATAAATCAATTAATTTTTATTTTAACTATATTTCAAAATTTTTAATTATATTTAATTTTTAACCGTTTTTGTAACAGTTTAATATAAATTGAACTTTTAAATCTTAAATTCCTATTTTACACGTATAACTTCCAATTTGGTCTTTTTTTTAAAAACCATGGATTTTTTCTCCTTCCATTTATCTATGCGCAGTGAATTTTGTAAAAGCATCAACCTTCTTAATTATAATATTAGTGAGTTGATCAATAATTAATCAATTATTTTTTATAGTGTGTAACCAAAAAAAAACATATGTAATAAAATTTTGATCCTTCTTATGATGGACGCAAATATATATAAATCACGTAAACTTTTTATATTTAATATTTAATTCATTATAAAATATTTTTCTTCAAATTTATGTTGTAAAGTTAGTTATTTATCACAAAATATTCCTATGACTAAAATCTCGTTACTACTAACGCTACGCTTATCTAACTGAGGAGCGATAAAACTGAAATAAGACGATGACTATGGATTACATCTTTACTATCACTTTGTAATTTGCTTTTCTTGTTAGTATCCAATGAAAAAAGAATTAACATACTTAAATGGTGTGGATATTTTATTGTTAATCGTTAATTTTGAAGTATAGAAATAACATACTTAAATGGCGTGGATATTTATTTCTAATCGTTAATGTTATATATATGTTTAATATATCCATTTATTTTATTTTAACATATTTTTATAAATTAGATTTATCAATTTTTTATTATTTTGGATTCAAAAGAATTAGTTGAATAATATTCTAAATAGTAGGGAATCTAATTTTAAATAAAAGTTGATATAGCGAAGACTTACGGGGCAAATACGTTATTGATGTGGCTGAAAAGTATTGTTGAAAGTTTGGTTGTGATTTAAGTTGCTTTACGTAAAAGTAGAGGCTGAAGGGGAAAGCCGTATGTTTTTGATTGTAAATTAAGTGGTTCTCTAAAATATACATAGATGTGGCTTTGTGTTGTGAACCTACGGCTGATGTTTTCTCTTGAGTAGTGTGACTAATTTGTGAGGTGCGCATGTCTCCATCTTGACAAAAAGGGTAAATCAGATAGTTTGACGTATTTAGAGCGTGGTTCATTATTGTTGGTATTGTGTATATCTCTATTTAGGGGCTGAAGTGAACTTTAGAGTATGAAGTGCGTGAGTGTTGAAGAGAAGTGCGTGATTTTAGTGTTGGGTTTCTGTTTTAGTATTGAATGCTGAAGTAACACATGGCTGGAAAGATAACTACTCTTGTGTATACGTGTGTGGTTTTTCAGTTTTGAAAGGGTCACGTTTCTACACCGCTATTTTATTATGAGCTAATGGAGATTATTTCAGCCGATCGATAATTATTATTCAGATATATTTCAAGAAGGTGAAAATAGGTAAGATTCTTTTATCTCAAGTATGTTGTTATTCTTTTCTTAGTTGATTAATCACTTAAGTTATTTTTATTAATTGTCTTTTATTAAAAGTAGTTTAGAAAAATCTTCTATCGAGATTAACATGAGTCGATCGTATTGTGAAGATCTTTCACTGGAAGTGAAGTTGAGAGATAATATCAAGGGATGAGTAGCGTCAGCTCAGTAAAGCCTTAAGTAAATCTATTATATTTCGATGAAAAAATTAATCTGGATAAAAGCTCTGCAGATATAAGCAAAAAGTGTCAACCTGTGTTACTAAATTTTTGTCGTCATTTATTATTTCACTTTTGATTGATTTTAATTTTTTATTTGTGTTAAAGACAATCATGTAAAATTAGAAAGTTTACCAAACTATTAACCTTACAATTTTTCCGTTAATTTTCAAGTATGGAAATAAGGCACTAACTATTCATTTCCTAAGCTATTTATACTAAAATGCTAAAACCGCCCAACAATTTGCGGTGAAATTGAGAATTGCCACATAAGGAAGGAAAATATTGACTCAGGAAGCTGGTGTCTTTAGATCTGCCGTGATTTTTAAGCTTTGATTTTTGGTTTTAAATTCAGTAAAAAAAAATTCTTGACTGAGTTTTTAATTTTTATTTCTAGTTATAATTTCTTTCAATTTTTTGTAATTTATAAAATTCATAGAATTTAATTTTTATATTTTTCTAAACTTGATAATTGTTTGATAAATATATTTTAAATTATATAAATTTATATTAAAATAAATAAAATTTTATTTTATTAAATATAATTATTTCTATTAATATTTATTGATAAATATTACATAAAAGATTAAATTTGAATTATTTTATTAATTAATTTATCTAAATTTTATTTAATATTTAATTATTACGAGTAATAAAAGTGTGATTATATTACTATTGACAGTCAGAGAATATTATTTGTTTAAGAATATAAAATTAGAAAATAAAAATTATTTAAAAATAGAAGTGAAATCATAATGCATTTTCTATTGCACTGATATTACTGGGAAGAAGCAATTCATAATGCAACATCTCCTTCAAGAGTAAAAGTGACCAGAAAATTAGGATGATACATGAATTTTTGGAAATGTAGTAGTCCAGCTGATAAGACCTATAGCTTTTTGGTTATTCTCACACTATAAAAAAACTTAACAAAGTTCCAATCCAGGCTGCAAGGAATTCATCATCTGCAGGAAAATCTACTCTACATCCTAAAAGCAGGCCAAAACGTTTCTAATAACTTAAAAGAGTAATCAATTACAACGTGCATTGAGGAACTGTGTTCCTATTGTCACATACTAATTGGAAGTTCGTATCAGGTACATGGAGGAGCCAAAATTGCAATGATACTTTAAGGACAAGAAGGCGTTCCAAGACAACTAAATGATGAGTAACGTTGACAATGAAAGGAAGAACTTTATGCGAGAAGGACGTGTAATACAATCCAATTTTAATCTTAGCTTCTAATATCTATGCATCAGTTACTTGTCCAGAACTTGGAAGAAAAGATTCTTTCGGCAAAGAAAGGACTGAAAGAACAACAAAACCGGCATGATTCCACGTAAATCATTACAACCAATAAAAACGAAAAAGAAGTACTACAAATGCAACCAGATGTTGACAATATGACTGAAAGTAGCTCAACCTAGACGTGTAAATTTGTATTCCCTTCAGGAAAAGATTTCCAGGCTTGACGCTTCTGTTATTGTTTTCTCCTAAAATAAGCTAAATCCACCTAGTTTAAGGAGCCAAGAAAAGACTTAACACTTCTCCTGTATGATTGACCAGGCGTAGTTTTTAATCCCAAATTTCATATATATCACAAGCTCCAAGCAACTCTAAAGCCTGCCATCCAAAACGGGCAATCATATTGAAGTGTATTTCAGTAGAAAGAATAGAAGACTTCTGCATGGAGACAACTAAGTAGGACATTTGGCCATACATGAACACTTATCTACAGACAAATCTTCTTAAAATATGTGGTTAGATACTAAAAGAATATCAAATAAAATCAAAACAAGCGTAGCTATATTGGCATTCGTATTCTATCTTTTCTCGTTAATCGGATTGAACACCTTAAACCGGCAGGTTTTTGCGGAAACAGGGACCACTCCTATCCAAAAATTTCAAAGAAGCCTTATAATTGGCCGATCTCGATCATTTGTTTATCCGAGTTAGAAAATTTACTTGCTTCAACAATTAAAAATAGATTAGAAAGAAGAACGAATAACACTAAACGATAATGTCTTATGATTGTAAATCCGAAAGGATGTACTTTCGCACAAATTAAGAATGGCTGCAGTCTTTATAAATTTTCTGACAAAAACTAAAAAACCGTAGGGGTAACAGTTTCGCAAACTTTCCAATTTTACTGTAGTCGTCTCTAACACAAATAAAAACAAAAACAATCAAAAGCGAAATTTTAAATAACACCAGAAATTTGGTAACACAATTCAGCACACCTTGTCTACGTCTACGAGGCCCTCACTTAGCTTAATTCTTTCACTAATGACAATAGTTTTATACAAGGCTTTATTGAGCCGACACCACTCAACTCTTGACACTATCTCTCATCGTCACTACTCGTAAAAGAATTTTACACCCAATAATATGACCGCCTTGTACTAATGTCAATAGAGGATTTTTTCAACAATCTTATAACGAAAGAACACTAAATCAATAACTCAAGTGGTTAAACAAAATTCAATCTAAATGAGAACACTTGAGAAAGAACAGAAAAAACAACTTCCCTACAGATTCAGCCCCAGTGAAACAAGTCTGAAAGTTGTCACCACAAATTATGGGTTGATCCATGCAAATATCGGTATTAATTCACAGCTACAGGATGAAGACGCCTAGCATGACAAACGACGCAAATAACCACTGCGACAAATCCAAACAAGACAAAGACCAAACCAAAAGCAAGGCAGAGAAGGAACCACACATAAACCATCACAAATTCTGCAACTCACTAATTCTTTCCTTCAACCCACAACAACACTTTCCAACATGATGGTCACGCACATAGTAGCACACCTTCAGCTTTGTCAAATTTTCTTCACACATACAACAACTTCACAGGCAAGCCTTAAAATCACGCCAACATGTCTTCCACTGAGGACTCTTTAAAGCAACAGTAAAAACAAATCAAGACAAGGAAACCTTCACATCACGCATAACTAAGAAAAGTGCAGCACACATACTCAAGCGTGGAAACACCAATGGAGAACCAGCTGCACACCAAAATACTTTAATAGCCACACACCTGAAATTCAGCAGTACACCTCCAACCTCACACACGTAATGCACCATACTTCTTGCCAAAATACAGATTAATTAAAGATATGACTCTATTATAACTAAGATAATTATCCCTAATAGCTTTTTAAATCCAAGTCATTATCTAATTAATTCCAATTATCTTATAAGTCCAGTTAACAAAGAATGCCAAAGCAAAATAAAAAATATACCATATATCGTAATGAAAACAAAAAAAACAATTAAAAACGAAATAATAAATCAACACCCGAGCTTTAGTAACACAGTTTGGCACACCTTGCTTATATCTGCGGGGCCCTTACTGAGCTTATACTTTCACTAACGACAATAGTTTTTATACAAGGCTTTACTGAGTCGACACCACTCAACCCTTGACACTATCCCTCATCCTCACAACTCGTGAAACTATTTCACATCCAATAGTACGACCACCTTGTACTAACCTCAACAGAGGATTTTCACAACACTGTTTAATAATAAAGATGATAATTGAATAACTCAAGTGATTAAATCAATAAAGACATAAACAAAGAAAAACACTTAAGATAAAAGCACTTCCTTAAATATGTAGCTTCATAAGGCTAAAGTGTGGGAAGTGGTAGAACAATATTTGTTGCGAATTATTGAGAAAATCACTATAAACCTATGCATAACAACATCAAAATAACAACAATCGAACAAATGTTTCATCACTAAAACGTTACCAAAAATATAGTTGCAGCACCACGCCAATCTTGAACGTTTTTCACACCAAAGCAATATATGGATAGCCCAAAAAAATCACGCCCACTGGAGAAAAATGCAACTCCAAAAAATAGCAGTACAAATCAACGATGGAATAAGTATTTCACCACTGAAACACCACAAAAATACAACTGCAAAAGTCACGAAAACTTGAGAAGTTTTCGTACCCCGTAAATCACAACTGACAACCACACAATCAAAGCTCCACCGATAGTGAACCATGCACCAAGAATCACACAAACATAAAAGAAAATCACAACAATTGAGACTCTCAAACCAACAATCAAGACAACCCCCTTTTTGTTCAAAAACAGGAAAGAATGGAGCTAGTCATTGTTAGCGAATATATAAAACCAATTAAGTTGACCTCACACAATAGTTTAAGTTATTATGATGAAATGATCGCTTAACATGGTATCAGAGCCTTTATGACCAAACGGTCTTGAGTTCAAATCCTACCATCCACCTATTTATCATCAAATTAGTTCAGCACAAGATAGAGTGGGCATGTGCAAGTTTCAAGCCCAAAAGGCTTTCACTTGAGGGGGTGTGTTAGAGAATATATAAAACCAATTAAGTTGAGCTCACACAACAGTTTAAGCTATTATGATGAAATGGTCACTTAACAGTCTTCAACGATTATTCAGCTCACTAAAGTCACTCAAGAATAATAGAAAACGTAGCTGCAACAATCACACAATTATAAGCCAAATCACGTAGTTAGAAGAACAGTTGCAGAGCCTTCAAAAAAGCAACGACAACTCAAGTAAAACACAGTTGTTAGGATCTGCACAAGTCACGTGATTCCACTAAAACAGATTGCACCAGATAGAGTTCTATCTTTACACCATTAGCTACTAAAAATCATTGAAAATCACCTTAGGAATCTCAGTTGTCATGTCATCCAAAAACAACGCCATTTGGCCCGTATCACACATGAATCCTAGCCATAATCTTGTTATCATAACAAAGTTAAATTTTTAGAAGATAACCATTATCAAATCTTATCTTAACTAAGATTTGAAACTTATCAAACTTGTCTTGGAAAAGTCCTATATAAACACAAGTAGGTCCAATTATCAAATTATGTCCAAAATTAAATAATCACCTATATCTTAACAATCTTCCCTTTTTTGGCATTATTTGTCACATTTTTAAGACTCCCCCTAAAGGAGATAATTGGACATATAATATCGAATTCACAAACCATAAGGAAACTACCCCTTAATCGAACATGAGGTTCTAAATAACTTCTAAAAATGCACTTAGCAAATATCCGAATAAACAATAATCCAAAGTTAACAAAAACAACCAAGTTCTCCAAGTAAACACAACAGTCACAGCCAGTACATCATCCATTCTCCCCCTTGGGACACAAGGATGTTAAAAAGCAAGATTAATAGTGACAGAGATACCTTGAAATCTCCTCCTGAATTGAACAGCCATATAAGATGAAAATAAAATATCCTCTATCTTCCCTTTAGATAAAACAATGTCAAAAAGAAGAATGTCT
The DNA here is from genome assembly GCA_027563885.1 of Erythroxylum longipes. Lineage (NCBI taxonomy): Eukaryota > Viridiplantae > Streptophyta > Magnoliopsida > Malpighiales > Erythroxylaceae > Erythroxylum > Erythroxylum longipes. Next base: position 3,810,225 of record JAOQMS010000008.1, read on the forward strand.
TCAATGCGATCAATCTTAGCAAATAAAGAAGTATAAAATTCAATAGTAAGTGCGGCGGAAGAATCAGAAACACACCAATATGACAACTTACCACAATTCAAAACACTAGCCAAAGTATCATTACTCACATCAAAGTCATCTACATATGACTGATCAAATTCAGAAAACCCAAAAAATGTATTCAACGAATCATAATCAAACTTAATCAATCTTTTCCTCACATAAACCATGTGAAAGCATATTGCTCAAACTCATATAGCCCACTATATAGAGAGAAACTATAATGAAACTTGAAAGATTCAAAATATATAAAACTCGAATCTTCTTATAGGTCTCCAATCAAACATCAACATTTTTTAACATAACGCCGTAAATCAAAATCCAAAAGCAGAATTCTCAAATCATCAAGCAGAGCCTCATGTTCACATCAAATATATTATCTAACAAGTAAGTAAAAGCCAGACACACACTAATCAACTGAACCTTAGAAAAGCAATAAATAAAAACTCAAAAAGTCTAGATGTTAACTCCTTTGAACCTCTTTTTTTTTTAAGAAACAACATCAAACTATACTTTAAAAATATAAAGCATACAGTCCCTATACCCCTCGAAAAAATTCGAACATGAGCTTATTGCTTGTCACATTAACTTTGTCATCAGATGTCTGGTTAGTTTCTCCCTCAAAAGCAACGAACAAATCCTCTGTCTGACCAGTTTCTTTAATAGCAGTAACTAACTGTGAATCTGGACAATTTCTTATTTTTCCTTCACTATGTCTTTATGCTTGTAATTGACCCTTTCTAACCTAAGTATGCTTCGGTCCCATGGCCTGCTACTACCAAAAATTTAACGATGAGTGTATAGATTTCAGTTTTGAACCATTTGAAATATCATTTATAATAATATGTAGCATTTTGGCCTTATGTGCCTAATAAGCCTACAAAAGTGACACGTAGGTACGAATTTCTATTTCCTCCTTAAAGTTTCTCCTTAGACAAACCTAACCGTACTAGTTTTCTTGTCGTTCAACTTAGAATAATCACATTTATAGCCAATGCCTTAAAGGCCTCCTTTAGTCTTACCAATTTCTAGCAACTTTTCTAACTTTTCGGTGCCTCCATTTCATATTCTTATCACTTTTTCCATACTGACCAGCTTCAAATTTGTTTCATTTAGCTTGTCAATAGTAGATACCAACTTTTCTAGATCTTGAATGATGTTCTTCATGGTAGAGTTTTCCTTCTTCAACTTCTCATTCTTCTTACATGTTTGTACTCATTTTGCATACATTAATTCATAGGCTTCATAGATATCCTTCTTTTTGTCATCTCAACCACTGTCATCATTGTCATAATCTGAGGTTAGACTTTAAGCTGATTCATTTGTGTTTTTCCTGAAATATTTATCCACATTTTCATCATCAATTTCTTCCTTCATGGTTGTTATTAAGCAAGCAACTAAAATTTTATTATATAAAGCAACCAATGCAGCACTACTCACAAATTATTTTTCACTACCATACTCACTTGCAGATTCGTTCCCCCTTCAAGTGCTCGTATAGTACTTTTCATTTCTCTTTTTCAAAGCGTTAGTGCATTTCGCTTGCACATGTCCAAAACCTTGACAGTCATAACATTGAATTTTCTTCACTTTTCTTTCACCTTTTTTAGTTTTAGGTTGTTATTTGAAATTACTACTTGATGAGCTCCCACAGTTTTACCTAAAATTGGACCTATCCTTCTTCACTTTTTTTAACCACTTGCTGAAATTTCTTGTCAATAACTCCGTAACCTCATTCTCTTCGAAGTCATTCACGACTTTACCAATCTCGGCTTACAATGTCAATCATTTGTTCCTCTCCTGTTTGCCCCTTAATAAATTTACCCCAAAATTAGTAAGAATTTCAGTTACCTTATCCAATGACAATTCATTGATATCATGAGCTTCCTCGATTGCTGCAATGTTCGGTATGAACCACGAAGGCATGATCATAATTTTTTCTTAACTAGTTTCAGGTTAGAGTACTTCTTCCTAAGTTGATGTGCTTGGTTTGCTATGTCACGCAACCTCTCATGGAAGTCTCTAATGGTTTCACTCTCATCCATCTTCAGCTCTTCAAATCTCACACCCAAAGTGTTGCAAAATGTCCCACGCTTCTTTCATCGATTCACAAGCTAATATCATAGCTAAGCGACCTTCATCAATTGCACTGAGAATGACGTGTAGGCTTGAAAATTTCCAATTGCTCTCTCTTCTTCAGCCCTTGTCCACTCAGATGCATCTTTAAGCACTGCTTCTCCCTTTTTATCAGTGATGACTGGATGTGTCCAATCATTTAAAACCAAGTTCCATGCTTTTGTTCGTTGTGCTTGAATGAATACTCTCATCTGTGATTTCTACGTAGGATAATTTAAATGATCTAACAATAGTGGCCTGATGATTGATGTCCCTTCTCTTATAGCCATAATTGTAAAACACAGATCTGTACCAACCTGATGTACTAAGTTTTGATTCGATGACCCTCTCTGATACAAATTGTAAATCTCAAAGGGTGTAGTTTCGCGCAAATTATGAATGGCCGCAATCGCTATAAACTTTCTGACAAAAACAAAAACAAAAATAATCAAAAATGAAATAACAAATCAACACTCGAGACTTGATAACGCAGTTCGACATACTTTGCCTATATCTGCGGGGCCCTAACCTAGCTTAAAACTTTCACTGATGACCAATCTTATGAATTTCATTCCGTACCAGCCGGAGAATGGTACGAAATAGGGGTGTTAATATACCGGGTGTAAATACCAGTCAGTACCGGTCTGTTTCGTCTGGTACCGACTGGTATCTATAATACCGGCCAGTACCAAAAATTTCAAAAAATAGGGACTTTTTTGTGAAATTTTCATAAAAAAATAAAAAAATACTCTCCCTCCTCCCTCTCTCCCTCCCCCTTCTTTTTTTCAAAGTTTTTATAATTAATTATTTAGTTAAACTTTTATTGTGATTTTTTAGTTTTAAATTTTAAAATAAA
>JAOQMS010000008.1:3818676-3831283 GCA_027563885.1 Erythroxylum longipes
GTGTATTAATTCCGTGTTTTGTGTAGAACTCTGCGAAAAAGTTTGGACGATCTATTCAACCCCCCCTTCTAGATCGCCTTCACATTTGAGGAAAAATTCTTGGTGTAATCCAACCAAACCCATTCTTAAACTTATTTTTAGTGATCTCTCAGGTTCTTCAATTGACCCTTGCAAATCCAATTGATAAGTTTATTCAAAGGGCTTTTAGTATTTTTAAGATTCGTTGAATGATATCGGAGATAATGATAATATTGACTTATTTTGCTCTATCTAAATTATTATGAGAGTAATTCAAAGAAATATTAAAATATAAACAGCTAATACTCATGTCCTTATATTTTGTTTTTAAGTCAGACTATCATAAGTCATTTTATACATAAACAGATAATACTAAATAACTAATTTTATTAAAATCTTTAAATAAACAATTGATGTTATCCGCCGATCAAATCAGCTATATTAATCCACTATTAACTAACTACTGATAGAATCAACTAACATCTAATGCAATCTATTGATTGCCAAACAGGCCTGTATCTTTTTTACATATTGAAATTCTCATTTGTCTTCATTTCAAACAATAGCTGACTGTGCAAACCATAACTGGGATTTCCTTTTCAGGTATGGTGTCCAATTTGTTATTTAGCCCTGCAGCCAGAATATCATTTTTTTGCAATGTGTATAAACATTTTGATTATTCGCATTTTTTACTTATAGAGGGATGCCAAATTTCAAGTTCTAGATATATTATTGGGCATAGACAAATTCTATTGTGCATCAAAATCCAGAAATCTCCAGAAATCTCTCCATCAGAAAAATGTTCCGCTCTTATTAGCTTGGATTAATTTACTGGCAACCGAGTATGAAAGGAATAGCAATGTGAAGGCTGAAAGGATTTTATTGCCTTGAATGAGACAAATTATACACTAGAAGGGGGTACTAAAGCCTTATATTCAAGAATAGTGGGAATAGGTCCCAAGTATTTTCAAGGAATTGAGCTTTGCTAAGAAATTGAGCGATATGCATCTAAAGCTTTTTGTCCTCCTTGTTATTAATTTTTACAGTGGACAAGATTACGTTTTTCGTAACAAAAATTGAGGCTTATGCTCTCATCCATGTCCCTACTTCTCTTTTTTCCTTTTTTAAAGCAAATGGAAATGTTGCTCACTGATGCACAGCTTGCCAGGTTCAACTTCCTTGTTTACTGATTAGTCTTTACAAGTTCCATATTGTTGCATGCATAAATGAGACTGTAGAGTTTCGAAGGAAGGATTGGACCGCTGAGAACCATCAACCATGTGGAGATCTGCTATTAGAGCTTTGGATGATTTGACCAAGTATCTAGAGGAAAATTCCCTGTCATCCTTTCCCAATCTGAACTCTAGTTTCAGAGCATTCACATTCACTTGAAGGTGTAAGTAATAATGACAATTGAAGTTTTAGAGTAAATCATCCATCTCTTTTCGGCGTTTTGACATTGGTTTTATTCGATTCAGCTCTTTCCGAAGGCATTAGAGGCTGATGCTTTATATTCTTAACCTTCACGTGCAAGAACTGACACAGAGCAGGAACAGCACAACTTCGAATCAATTGATGACTACTTCCAACGACGTCACTTTCTATTTGCGGTAAAATTTCAAAATGACCTGTGAAGAAATAATTTTCTTAAAAATTAGAAGGCATGAATATTATATTTATTAATACTTTATTGAACATTTTTATAAGAATTTAAATTTTAGATATTTAATTTTACAAAATTTGAGTTTATAATTTTAATAAAAAGTATAATAATAATAATAATAATAATAATAATAATAATAATTCAACGTTAAATTTTCTATGAATATGAATAATGTAAAGATCTATATTATATTAATATTTTTCATATAATATATATGAGTTTTATTATTTAATAAATTAAAAATATCTATAATTATAATATAATACAGATACGATATATAGTAGTTATATACTAAAAATTAATTTTATGTGACTGTTTATGTTCAAAATTTTAATATTATGTTTTTTAAATATAAACTAATATTATAAAATTAAATAAAGATTAAAAAATTTAATTCTCTCTTTTATTATATTCTTTCAAACTTTACGACATAATTGTACGATAAAAAAAACCAATTTTGAAAACAAACAGACCAAAAGTAGAGAGTAAAGTGGAGGACAATACTGTCATTAAGCAAACAGTTAAGCTCAAAAGTTCCTCTTATGAAATTTTTAGAAATCAACTTATTGAAATTAAATAAACTAATTAGTTACAGACCATCTTAAAAAGTTATTGATATACTTAGTGAATGATTTATTAGTTAATTTATTTAATACGGTCAAAAAGCTAAATTTTACCCGATAAGTTAAAAAATAGCTTGTTTGTCAAACACCTCCGTATTCTTGTTGTTGCTTGGCAAAATAGTGCAGGCAGGCACTGAGGCACATGACAGACCTGTTGAAACTTGAAAGTGCGAACTGCATGGGCAGTTTCTAAAATAACAGGTAACTTAAAGTACTCTATATATGCACGAAGAGGTGTAACTATTAAAAAAAAAATTCTGCAAAGTATTTTCATTCGAGGTTTGTTATAGTAGTCTATTGAAAATGGATGGATATTTTACTCCCTCGTTATATCTTTACAATTTTCTGGTAGTTTTAGGATTGTTCTGCTAATGAAGGGAACTTGTAAGTTCAAATGCAGGGAAGAAAATTTTTGGTATGAACATGTACCAGTCTACTGAATCCAAAACAATGCCCTTTAGGCTTTTAATAACTGAACATTGGCCTCACCTGAGCATATGTGGCTTCAGGACATTTTACTCATTTCCACGTGGAACCTCCTTCACGCCTGGCTCATTGCCAAAAGCCTACGTTCTTCCTGTCTCCATAAGATAATTGTTTCTTACACTCTCAACCAAAGAGGAAAAATAGAAGGAAATTTTCAAATCCATATATATGTGGCAAAATTCAGTGTCACCGGATGTGGCAGACAGAAAAGAGGCCATATTTGAATTTTATTCCTCAGTATCCCAAATTCATAAGGACAAGCTGTAGAGGGCCATGCAATGAGCAAAATTGTGACTTCATTAATGGAGTATCGAATTCCTACTTGCTTGGCTGCCCAACTGACTATTTTGCATACTTCAAAAGAAGCATGAACTATATATCAAAATTACCATAATATGACAAGAAACATTATCTATGGGATACAAGATCATAATATAAACCTCCTATACTAAAAACATAGTTTGAATCTCCATATGATTTCTTAACTATTGTATGGTTGTGCATCAGGATCGATATACACGTGACAGTCTTGTGTGTGCCACCGTCATGAGAAAGAATTCGCCAGGCTTTTAGAATATGGACTTCAAGCCCTGTAAAATTAGCCCCCATATTCTTAGTTAGAAAGCACAAGAGCACCAAGAACAAAAGCATCACTACCTAGCTTTAACTATGAAACCAAATTACAAGCATACACTACGCGCCAAGGAACAAAACATTTTGCAGTAACTTGACGCCTCTGAAACAAGTTAAACAGTTAGGCCCACTCCACATAAGAATTAACAGAAAACTAACCAACTAAAATGAGCTTGAATTAGCTTTTCTATCATTAAAATTTTTTTTTACCAAATAATCACAATCCCTTGCAAGCTCAGAGACATATGACAAAAAAACAAACAGATGCAGTGTCCATAAATTGGAAAGCAAAAAGCACTCGTGTTGTTGTACTAAAGCTACCTGAAAGCTTCATAGCAAGCTTGCACTTAATAGTCCAACTGGCCTCTCTCTCCCGAACGTTTCATCTTCAAAATCATCATTTGTGGAATTTTCTTGACATAACAATTTGTTCTCTTGTGTCGAATTCACACTAAGGGCCTCCCAAACCATGGAATTATCCCGTTGTACGTCCCCTTGTTCAGACCCATGACTCACATCAACATTATCCTCACCACTTTGTCTGGCATCTCCAAGTATCCTACCTGTTCTTTTATCATTGTCAGCGCCCGAGGGCTCAACATTGAGATCAGACCCCAAGTCAAATCCAGATTGATCACCTGTATTATGAAAAGCAACAGTAACAGTTCCTTGGTCAGATTGCTCACTGAGATCTTTTTTCTGTCTCTTCCATTTCTTTGTAGAAGAAGTGCCATCATCTTCGAAATCCTCTTCTTCTCTCTCCCGATGCAAATAAACCCACAATTTTCTGTCCCCATCAAATTGCACACAAGGATCTCGTTCATAATGTAAACGGTCCAAAGCTCCACTAACCACCTGATTTACTTGAGCATCAGACACATCTTCAACAATGTACTGAGAGTCTCTAATCAAAGTACAAACATCTGCTCTGGTGCCAATACTTCCAGGCAACCTGGCAGCTGCATCTCTCACAAGACAAAGAATTGTAACATGCGGTGGCCGGTCACGTTTCAGCATGAAATGGTCCCTTGCTTTTGAAGTTGGCTTACCACCACATCTTCTCAATGGAGCAACAATGGATTTTTTACCATCAGCAGCTGTGTATGAGAATGCTCTGTCAGGAATTGAGTACCTTAGAACCTCCTCCTTGCGGAAATAAGCCCTCACTTCTTCAGAACTTGGGCTGATGGTGTTAAGACTCTTCTGAGCTCTCAAGTCCCTGAACCTTTCTTTCTCATCCAGGTTACATTGCATTAATGCCAAAGGGGGAGCAGGAAGACTTCCGATTTGCTGAAGAGTTTCTTGACCACATTTTAGCCAATTTGCAAAAGAATCGACCAATTTAACAAGCATTTTGTGGGGTAGACCCCAATATTCAGGAGATGTCACCTCCTCGACAGTTTCATGATCAGTTGAAGTATGAGAAAGTGGACCAATCCAGGACCAACTTTTTGTGGATTTTTCATACACAACAAGTGCCTTCCAACCCTTTGCTCCCAAAGGTGCAGATTTAGATGAAAATATCTTGAGAACACCTCTGACCAAATCATGAAGTGGCTCTTGGGTTTCAAGAATGCAGGGATCCCCAGGGTTCGACTGCACACGATTAACTATCTCTTGAACAGTAAGAGAAGGTGCATTCACTTCTGAAGGCTGTTTTGATTTATTTGCATCTGAATTATCGGGAGAAACAGCCACATTGTTCCCGTCTTCAGGATTTCTATTCTGCTTTTCACTCAATTTGTCAACTTCCAAGGAATCTTCTGGAAAAGGAGTAACCATTGCCATGCGAACTGCTGAAAGAAGATGTATAATAGAAAATGAGAAGTCAGTATGAACTGTAGGTGTTATTGGTGTATATGGCTTTTTCTGGGGTTTTGTTTCCAGCTCAACATCTACTGGGGCAGTCTCTGCAAAAGGAGGTTCAAAAGTTTCCACATCTGATGCAACCATCTCAACCTCTAATTTTCTTTTCCCCTTTTTCTTTGATGAAATGGACTCATCAAGTTGTTGAAGATTTGACTTGCTATTACCATTATCATACGTTCCACCCATGTCCATCATTTCATCCTTCACTTTCCTTTTCTTTGTCACTGAGTTGCACCCTAGCAATGAAGCCTCAGACCTATCACGTCTATCATGTGCATATGCTTCCAAGCGCTGTCCTTTCTTTCCCAATCTTCCCTGCGGAGCTCCACGTACAGACAATCTTGTCTCAAATAAATCCTCGTCAGCAGCCTCATCATGGCTGGCATCCCCTTTATGCTTTGTGTCAGAGGAGTAGGCCCTCAAAGAAGAGGTTGATAAACTTTCACCATATTCTCCTCGTAAGTGGCCATTTCTGCTCAATCTGTGGATTAGTTTTCTATCAACATCATCCTGAAACTTACCCAAAACAAAGGGAGAGCTGTCATCAAAAGCTCGATTGGTAGAGCCATGCAATTGACTGCTATCTCGCATTTTACCCTTCTGCTTTGTTTTAGAAGAGTACTCGGGCAAATAGCCAAGCTCACCAAAGGTACCTGGTCTTTTGGACAAGTGCAAGCTTCCATCTAGAGCCAGTGAATTCTCCTGCATATCTTTTCTCACATAACTTCCCTTTTTACCATCAAGCCGAGGCTTCAACATTGAAGATCGAGAACCTTCCATCATACCACTGGCATAAACTGACTTGCTCCTCATCAAAGGATTGTCATCATACTCCTCATCATATTGCTCGGATGAGTCTGATTCTGTTTCTTCGTTTTTCTTTTGCACTCTACTAGCTCTTAAAGTTCCTTTGTCAGTCCTGCCATTTTGTACCAAGTTCCCTCTGATCTTCTCCTGCGATGCTTTTGCTTTCAGATCAGAGAGAAGAATTCTGTCATCAATCTGGGATGGGGGAGTTCTGTAACCTTTAAAATTAAGATCTGGGGATTCCCTCCCTGTCTTCCACTTTTTGTTTTTCATGTTCCAATCATCAGATTTAAAAGAAGAATCAACTGAGAATATCTGCCCCTGGTTTTGGCCAAGCCAAGTTTGCTCAGTATGTTCCAACAAATCAACTCGATTGCCTTTCAGTGGTAGGTCAGAAGCACGGCCTTTCTGAGACTTTATATGATTTCCAACTGCAAGTTCTCGAGACTTTTCAGGATACTTGGACTTTTTGGAAATCTCCAAAGTTCTCAAACTGGATGGCTTTTCTGTGAAAGGCTCTAATTCTGAAAGTTGATTTGCAGTCCTGCTCCTACCATAGACACGTAAATCAGTCTTTGAAGAGAACGGCAATCCTGTGAAACCAACATTGGCCAATTCATCACTTCTCGTGAGGGCATGCTTCTTTCCTGCTTTTCCAAGTCCAGCTTTCTCCAACATACCACCACGTACAGCATTCCGATCCCGATGGACACCCATTCCATAAATTGGATCCCCAGCAATGTCATCATCATCAACATCGACATCATCATCATATCTAATCCGATCTCTTTGCCTCAATGCTGCATTTGAGTCATAGCCTAATAGCTTATTCTGTCGAGAGGCAGGGACACCTGACCCATATGACTTGGAACTCACATCCATACCATGGTAAACAGAAGTGCCCCGAGCTGTTATCTCCTTTGAGGAAGGAGCTTTCATCCCAGCCAACTTGAGGATACCCTTTGGATTCTTCTTCCCATACTTTGGGACTTCCAAACCCACTGAAGGCAACCGTGAAGGGTGTTCTGAATCATATGTACCATCACGACTAAGCTTGACTGCACTCTTTCTATCCTTGATGCTTTTTCCCCATACCCTATCGCTAACTTCCTCTTTCTCTGGTGAATCACTCTCCAAATCTTCCTCCATCTTCTCATACATTAAACTCTTTTGACTTCTCATAATATTGAGTACCCTAAGCTTCTCATCAATACTGTACCCCTTGCAATTATGCCAAGCATCTCTAATCTGACACAAATTGCTGACAATATTATTCTGGTGATTCCTCAAACAATGGTAATGCATCCTCTTCCTGAAGAAATTTAAACCTTCCCTGTAAAGGGCAACTCTTGGCTCACAGAACCCTCCCTTCAGCATCTCAAACAACTTCTTGATGGGACTGCCAAAATGGAAATTGGCACCCTCAAAGAGATCCTTTAGGGTCCGCGCAAACATCTCCTGATCCATATCAGGTAAATACTTAGTGAGGCCAAATTTTTCCTCTTCCGTTAATACATCATTCCACACGTCAACAGACAACACGTCCTCCAAACCTGGAAGAGCATACAATTCAAAAGGAACACTACAAGTCACGTTTCCAACTTGGCAAAATTCAGCTCCAGTTTCCCCCAATTCCAGCAAGTCAAAGTCATCTGATCCCGCACCCGAATCCGCATCATCAAATTCATCATCATCATCATCATCATCCGATTCAACAGCAGGCACTCGTCTCGGGAGCTCCTCTTCATCACTCGACATAGTATCCCTACTATGCGGAGAGAGCTCTGAATCAAACCTCGAAACTCTGACACAGTTCTTCTCAATCGCCATCAACACATAATCGTTGAAAGCAACACCCTAAGCAGCTACTAACACTCACCCAAGGTCACCAAATAGCTGACAGACAAATTACCGAACGAGCAATTCAAAACCCTAACGAAAACGAACACCCACAACAGAAAGTCTGAGAATTTCAACAAACCCAAACCAAGGAAAGCAACAAAAACTAAAAGAAATGGATCAAATTTGATAACAACAAAAGCAAAAGCCAAGACATTCAAGAAGAAAAGGCAAACACCCTAAACGAAATTGTACCTCGCCCGCGATAAATTGAGTTCGGGGCCTTCACTGGAGAGGCACATATATGTATTTGTTCATATATATACAGAGAGAGGGGTGCTAGAGAGAGAAGTGAGTGATTTTAATTTTAGGTGAATTGACAGAAACCCTAGCTCATAGGTGGGTAATGTATATAAAGGTAATAAATTGGGAATAGAGACGGAGAGGGAAGAGAAGGACCAGGAAGGAGAAGGAGGGTGAAGAAGACGAAGCTGACGTGGACTAGTGGAGGCCGTCGGATATAGTATAACGAAAAGACAAAAAAGGACAGATTGTGAGAGGGAAGGCAAAAAGGAAACGTGGAAACGAAGGATATGAGAGGAAAAAAATTTGAGAGAAAAGACGGGGCTGGATGAGTGAGTCGACTCAGTGAGTTGACTTGAAGTGGAAAGAGAGGAGAGAGTCATGGTTGATGACTCTCCCTGGGAGGGATTGACGATTGTATTTATTTTATTATAATTATTGGATATTTCCATGCCGTTGGATCTCAGAAAAGTCTATTTTAATTTTGTATTTTTGTCCCTCTCCGTAATTTACTACGTCGTTTTCCTTCTCCTTGACTTGAGGGATAATGATTACTAATCGCAACCGTACTATGATTAAGAGTTTAATTGCACCAACAATCGTCCCAAAGTTGTATTCAGGATTACCGTGACTTAATTATTTTTCAGTAACTTTTTTGATTTAGTGAGTGCACATTAACATCATGTTATTACGATTGTTTTAATATTTAATTTAATAATATTAGTTTACTATTTAATTGAATTACTTTTTCAAATTTGAATTTTAATATAATTTAAAATTCAATTATTTTGATATTTAATTGAACTTTTTCAAAATTTAAACTTAATTTTAATTTTAATTTTAATTTTTAATCTGCAATTCCTAATTTTGACCTTCTTATATAGTTAAATTCATTTGACATTTCAACACTAATTATTTGATATAATAATAATGTTTATATGTGGAAAAGCCACTTAGCGATTTTGACAATCTTAATCATATATTTATCAATTGGATTACCTAATAAATCTATAGTATAACAACAATATTTTTGGTGTAAGCAAAAAACAGTATTATTTTAACATAAAATTTTGTCATTAAAAATCTTAATTCTTTTTTTCTATAATTTCATTTTTCCTGTTTAATATTTTTAGTTGCAATTGTAGGTATTTTATAATTAGACTATTTATAATTTAAAATTTATTTAAGCAAATAAAAATTAAGATAAAAGACAAGGAAAATTTTAAGATTTTAAAGTTCTCAGAAAATTTTTACACTTTAAGCTTTTCTAAAAAAAACTTACCAAAAGTTAACTTTTGTTAAAAAATAGACCGGGAATTCTCACCTGAAAAAATATTCAACCACGTAAACAAATTATTTTTAAATGACACAAATTTGAATTATTAACTCAAAAATTGACCCGACCAATTTTAACTATCTCTCTACCCAAATAACCCTTTCTTCTTTAATATTAATTATTAAAACAATCTTCAATTTAATTATGAAAATATTTGACTAATAATTTATCTGAAGTCCTAATTATTACTCAAAAAGATTTTTAATTTAAATTTTATAACAATCATGTAATAAATTTATTTTCCATTTTTAAGAAATATTTCATTTACTACAAAATATTGATTTTATATTGCAACATTTTCCACCAACGAGGGGTAGTGATGTAATTATGCATTCAATAACTAGTAAAGGTAGTTATGTGTTTTGAATGTAAAACACCAAAATGGAAAAGCATATAAGATAATTTGCGTGTGTTTTTTGCTTAAGAATTATTGTTTTTTGTTTCATACGAAGAACAAGAAGAAAGAACAGATCTACAGCGTTCTTTAACTTGTAGAAATTCAACATAAGCTAAGTATGTGATTTTGTTTTGTATGCATATGCAAAGATTCTATTTTTTAACATGATCTATGTGATTATGTTACTTGCTTATTTATTCTAACATTAGCATAATAGCATAGGTTTATTTATATGCATATCTAAATGTTGGTATTTTCACGTTGGTTTTAAGATATACTGTTTCTGGACTTGTGATTGTTTTCTTTTCGGCTTCTGGTAAACCATTGTTGTTGCGTTGTTGATGAAAATAGATTAACCAAAAGAAAAAATCAGATACCACTAATACGCACCTACGGTCCGTTGTAGGCGGAGACACGGGAAACTATGACCTTATCACTGGTTAACCTTCTTCACAAGGCTAACTACCTCTCAAACCACTACACTGGTTGACGGCATCGACTAACCAAAGTCGGATTGGAAGTGTGTTCATTACACAGGTGTTCCAGATATCGCAGTCTTACAGCCCTTCAACGCCCTTCTCTCGGCTAACACGGGTCTTATTGATGTCGCCTTTTAGGAACTCTCCTTCACTTCCACACTCTTACTCGTCATTCCCCATTAATGCTTCTGTCAAACAACTAGGCAGCGGAAATAGAAGCAACAGATTTACCAGATATCTGTCATAGATTTTCTGATACACAAGATCCTTATGAAAGGCGAGTGTAGAGCATACTCATCTCTGCAGTCTTTAACAAAAGAATAGAGACTATTTCAGGAAGTATTGAAGTGTTTAGAAGAGATATGTGAAGAAAGAATTCTTCATTTTCTGATAAAATGTACAAAGATATGACGCTTAAGCCTTTGGCGTTTGAGCATGCTTACAATGAAACTAAAACCTTGTTTATATAGACAAGGCGAAGGCTAGGAAAGTAAATCTATCCTAGAGACATAATAATTTAGCTTTTACAAAAGCTAACCAAACCTTATCGCTAAGGAATCTACTTTACAAAAAGTAAAGCATCTACTTTAGGAAAAGTAAACAACTTTAACAAAAGTCCTAAAGTAAACAGTAAAAAGCAAACTACTTTTTACAAAAGTCTTAAAGCAAACAGTTGCCACGACAAAAGAGGTATCTTGGAATAGTGGTTGTGGGGACCACAAAGAAACCTTTAATGCCAAAGTCTGCTTTAAGGATAAAAACCTCCTCAAAAGTAGAGTCTCCTGATTGAAAGAGGATCCAAAGCTTATCCATACTTTACTTGTCACGAATTGCTTCGTGCCACGATTGACGATTTGATGGAGAATCTGGATCATTTGAGCTATTAGACTTCTGTCGTTTAGACTTAAGCTCACATTGATGAAGTTGGTGCAGGAATTGAGCTAACTCTTCTTCAGTAGGATTAGGATCTTTAGCATCCTGGAAGATAGAGTAATCTGGTTAAGATGGTCCTGTAACATTGGAGACTGTATCTTCTGTGTCATATTGAGGACTATTGGAACTAGGTATGTCAACTTCTGGTGCTTCAGGTTCACCAGGTACAAATTCACCGGGAAATGGTCCAATAGACGTTGTCAATACTGGTGAGTCAGGACAATGGTTAATCTCTTTGAGGAACTCTCGAAGAGCTAAAAATACATTCTGCTGACGTCTTGGCCAATAAAGAGATGTATGATAATGAAACACATTTGGCTCTGTATAAAGTTCACCAGTTGCATGTTCACGGTATGGACGATGGAGGATGAAGAAACAACGTGATTGTTGTCTTCGTTCAGAGGATGTTCTGAGACGATGTTGAGATATAATGATACCGCACTGTCGTTTCCATTGATCCAATGGTTGAAACCATTCAAGAAATGTCCATAGCAAAGAACTTCCATTATTAATGTCACAGAGATTCTCATAAAGATCTAGAGGAGAAAAACAAATGGCAAAGGCATAAAGAGAAGATAATGCCCATAAATACCACAATGTGTTTTCCGTGAAAGGTTCAGAAGGAGTTAATATATGAAGGTATGGTGCTTTGAGATTAAACATAGAAGGAGTACCTACAAGGTTATGTTCAACAAGAGAACAATGTAGATAATAAAACAAACTCATTCTACAGAGAGACAAAACTTGTTCTACTGTTCTAGGCCGCCGAGTTATAGGAGGAAAACTCTTTTTTGTAAAAGCAATCAAAGAAGGACTAGAAGATGAACTAGCCATGCTAGCAAACTGAGTAGAATCAAAAGAAAGGCAAATCTTTTTGTGATTTTTAAGTAGAAATGAGGGATACTTATAGTGAGAAAAAGTGTCTGGAGGCCATGGAGGATGTTGACGAAGAAGTGCAGATAAGTCGGAAGTATCTACAGTCGAATAACTGTCATCTGTCTGAGATAATGGAATCTGAGCAGAAAATCTTTTTGGTAAAAGATTCTGACAGATCAGCTTAAGTTGATAGACAGCTGTAGTCTGTTCTTGTCTCCATGGTGGTGGATTCTTTCGTAAGAGCTTAGATAAGCATGACGTATAGGCTGCCACATGTGGAATAAAATCTCGAACATAATTAACAATTCCGAGAAATTGCTGAATCTGTTTTACCGTGAGATTTTC
>JAOQMS010000008.1:3841260-3870189 GCA_027563885.1 Erythroxylum longipes
TTACTAATTATATTAATACTTATTATTAATAATAATTATTAATAATTAATGACAATATTCATATATACAATAAATTCACAATTAAATATTAAATTCGATAAATTAAAACTTCAAATTAAACATTTTATCGAAATTAAATATTCAAATTCTTAAATTAACACAACAATTACAAAACACATTTCAAACATCATAAAAGGCATTTTATCGAACACCTCATAGGCAATATGTATAATCTCAATCTAACCACAAATAAATTGCATTTTTCTATTATTTACCAACAATAACACATATAAACAACAAATAAACCAATAATTAAACGAAAAAACCGCAAACATCAACAATAATCAAGCAAGATTTTATCACCAAACACTCACGTTTAACACTAAAAACATGCTTTTTAAAAGAGAAATAACACACTCATTAGAGAGTTTATCTCAAACAATGCACGATGAGTAAGAAAACAGTCGAAAAACGACAGGAAAATGTGAGATAAAAGGTCGAAAAATAGAAGGCGATTGCGAGTTGAGAGAAGAAGAATTGTGCGCGGGGGGAGGGGAGGGGGCGGTGCGTGAGATAAAGGCCGTGGCTTACTGACAGAATATACATTCCGTCGGTAATCTAGGTTTTCCCTCGTCGTCTACACGACGCAACTTGCCGACATTTACCGACGAAATACCAATTTCGTCGCTAAAAAAGCGGTAATTACTGACGGTGGAAACTTAAATACCAACAGAATATACATTCCGTCAGTAATTTAGGTTTTCCCTCATCGTCCTTACGATGCAACTTGACAACATTTACCAACAGAACTCCAATTCCGTAGCTAAAAGAGCAGTAATTCCTAGCAGTGGAAACTCAAATACCGACGGGACACTAATTCTGTCGGTAATCTAGGATTCATATTGTCGTCTTTAACAAAAAGACGATGCAAGTTGCCAACAGTTACCGACGACAAAGTATTTCCGTCGCTAATGTTCGCGTTAAACTGAATAATCACCGACGACATGCATATTCCGTCGGTGATTCAAGTTTATTTTCTCATCTTCATCCAAACGACGATGTTTGGTTAACCAAATGGATATCATTTACCGATGGAATATGTGTTCCATTGGTATTTTGCCACAGTTTCCTGTTGCGACGGAACACCAATTCTGTCGGTAAATGATCCCGCATTTATTGCCGACGGAAGTCCCTAGTTCTGTCGGTATATGTCCGAAGCAATGAGTTGCGGGAACAGTTCCCAAAAAATTTTCCGACGCCGTAGGCTTTGTCATCTCTATATGCCATCGGAGATTTTGCGCAAAATTCCTTCCCTCCAGTTTTGTCGACGGATTTGTGGTTCCATCGCTATATACGAAAACAACCCCTTATTTTTCAACGGAATTTGTTTTTTTTTCAGTAAATAGCATCGATTTTGTTTCCGTCGGCAATATTCAGCCGCCATTCAATGATTTTCTTGTAGTGAACTTCACAATTAAGTCTAACTTAATCTAAAAGATTTTTCTCTTTTAAACTACTTTTTTTATATGATCCATTAGGTTCCTAATATATTGGTGATGATTATAAATTATAATTCCAATTCATAATTAAAATTAGATAAGTTAAAAGTCTTTTTATTTTATCTTTAATTCTCTAATTAAATAATATATATAATCATATATCAAGATTAACATTTAACAATATGTCATAAAGCAGGGAGCCTTATGCATTAGGGTTTTAGAAAAATGAGGAAACCTATAGACATAAGTAATATTTCATTTGGGATACTTATGGTTGAGCAATTCAGTGAACTTATTCTCTAATAAACACACATAAGTTTGTTTAAGTATCTCTATATTGTAGTTAATGAGATTGACTACTTCCTTCATAAGGAAAAAAACATAACGTGTGCTAGTATTTCTGCATTATTAATGTCCAATTTTAATAGAGCAGTAACTAGAAATAATTTAAGAATAATACATAAATACAATACAAATCTCATAATTATAATCCCATCATTTTTCTAATGACAAAAAATATTTATATGGATTTTATCTTATACATTAGTAAATTAAACAAGTACATATAAGATAAAGAATGCTTTTAATTAATTATGTCGTAAAATCTACACAGTTATTTAAACAAATATATATAAGATAAAGAATGCATTTAATTGATTATGTCACAAAATCTGCACCTAACAAATTGGTTGTAGGGCATATATCAACACAATCTTGTATGGAAAAGTAAAACCTGATGTCCACCTTCAGGTATAACTTTTCCTCAATCATGTTCTTATATATAAAAGGACAATATCACAATAATAAATCTGATCTTAGGTTGGAGAAGAAATCAAAGATAAAAAGGATATGACAAAAATGTGATATTTTGAAAGTTATAGAAAATGTAACTATAAACAGCTGAAAAAATATTTATCAAAATTAGGCATAACAAAGATAACTATGAAAAGTTTAGTGTTTAAATAAAAGGTCTTTTGAATCAATATATTGCACCTAAAAATAAAATGGAGTATATTAACTCTTCAACATATCCAAATTTTTTTCTTTTTTCACTTAGAGTTTTGCACTCTTTGTTTTCCTTTTCAAATTTAGATATAATAGGGTACTTAATTAAAACAAAAATGCCTTAATTGTTTCATTTATGGTAAATAAAAATAACATTCATAGTCTAAAACCACATTACATCTAAGTAATCCATAAAAATAAGAATACTAGAATAATTTATCTTATTAATTTGGAAATTCTATTTTCATAATATATTTTGATTTTGACATTAAATAACTTACTTTATAATATACATTGTATAAAAAAATTTTAGTTGATTGATAAATAATACATGTTTTTAAATCCCTTATCTATATATTGTTTACTAATATCTGCCTATCATTTATTGAAAAATATCGATACAAATACAAATGTATTTTTTTAGAAATAATGTGTAACAAGAATATAGGTTGTATAAAAAAAATTTATGAGATATGATTAATTGGGTATATCTATGTCCTCAAGAGATAAGAGTGATATGTGCTTATATATTGATTTCGATATACTACACTTAGTGGTTAGAAATGCTTAAGATATTCACTTTAGCTCATATTCGATTTTAGCTAAATTTCGGAAGTGAAGGAACTAAAGTGACCCGAAAGCATATTCACTGAAGCCATCTTCTCATTGCCCACACTCTATTGATTCATGGAGCAAGAAGAAGAAGAGGATTGAAAGAAGAACAGACAAGATAGAATGTGAAGTAAAGAACAAAGGAAGAAGAGTCTCACGGCCTCTCACTTTGTCATAACTATGACAAGTGCATCACGGGTGTGGCACACTAGTCACACCCATGACATACACACTCACAGATGTGACGAAGCATGTCACACCTGTGAGTCCGTTTACGGGCGTGAGAAGGGACAACTGTCCCATTTAACCATAGTTTTTAACTATAAAGGGTAACGTTTTGATGGCAAAAAGAACTCTTCGGGGATAGAAGCGAAAACCTCATTTTTCTTCATTTTCTCTTCGTCTTTCAACACTAATAGAGGCGATGATGGTTGAAGCATGGAGCTTGAATGAGAAGATGGAAGGCTAACTTCCCAACGCCGGTCGGAGGTGCAATCAACGCCAAGGAGCACATTAAGCATAAAATCATTGTATATCATTTTCCCTCTTTTCGGATTGTTTGCATTATTTTAAGATTAATGACTGGGTATTGTGTAAGAATGCTTTTGATGCTCTATTGAATCGTTTTTCATGCCATTGTTAGAACTTGAATGCGATACATAATAGTCGTGTTAAAGGTTATGTGTGGTAACTAACAATGTTGAATCGTTAGGGATAACGTAGCATAAGTTAAATAATCCAAGCTTGTGTGATCATTGCTTAGATTGGTCTATTTTTCTCACTTATAATACGACTGTCTGAATAAACTTAGAGAGCTTGTTCTAGGTTTCCTGATAGTTGGGGTTGATTAAAGAGCCTGTTTTAATTAACTATGACTTAAGGAAAAACTATATTAACAGAGTCTGTTGTTAGTTCATGACCAATAGTTTGGAAAAAAGTGTGAGGATGATAATGCAATGATATATGTTAAAATGTGCATAGGCCGAGATTAAACCAAATAACTGGGTTTTACACACATTTATCACTCGTCATTTTTAACTGTTTTTGATAAATTGCTTGCGTTACTTTAATTTTATTTTGTTATCTTAATTGAATCTACCCAAAATCCCCTGTTTTATTTCTTTACATTAATTATTTCATTACAGAAATTATCCAAACATTCCCTATGGATACGATCTTGACTCACCACAATTACAAATTTTAGTGTGCAGAGTTATGTAAGTTTTGCAGTGCACTTGACACGAGTTGTCAAATTTTGACGTCCTAGCTAGGGAGTGTGGTGATTTAATTTTCGTTCTTGATTTTAGTTGGTATTTTGTGTATATATTTCTTTATAATTGTTTCTTTTTGTTATTTGTTAATTTTTAAATGTTTGTTAGAGTTGGTTTATGGTAGTGACCATATCTCCTCGTAAAGAACTTAAGTAACTTGATCTAGAGATCAAGAGGATATTGTAGAGATTACGAAAAGAAACAAGAACAACTTTATAAGTAAAACCAGAACTTGAATTCGAAGATACTATCGCAAATCTGAGAATGCTAAGGGAGTTGGCTGCACCAGAACTAACTCAAAGACCTTTGTGCAATACATTTCCAAATTTTGTTGAGATGTTTCTTTTGAGTTAAAGTCTAGATTAATACATTTATTACCAAATTTTTATGGTCATGTAGGTGAGGATGCGTATAAGCATTTAAAGGAGCTAGAAGTGGTTTGTCTGAGTATGAAGCCTCCTGGGGTGACAGACGAGTAAATCATGTTGAGGGTCTTCCCGTTGTCACTAAAAGATGCAGCAAAGGATTGGTTGTTCGATTTACTTACTGGGAGTGTAAAGAGACTATTCTTGGAGAAATATTTTCCAGCATCAAAGGTAGCAAGTATTCGGAAGGAGATATGTGGCATCAAGAAGCATAATGGAGAGTCTCTTTATGAGTACTGGGGGCGTTTTAAGAAGTTATGAGCTAGTAATCTACACCATAATGTTCCAAAGTAACTTCTTATCCAATATTTTTACAAAGGATTACTATAGATAGAGAGGAGTATGGTTGATGCGGAGAGTGGTAGGGCACTTTGTGAGAAGACTTCCATTGAAGCCAGAATTCTACTTAAGTGGATAGCCACTAACACTCAACAATTCAGCACGCGCAACAATTTTCAATGAGTAAACAAGGTAAGTACTTCATTTATTGAACATCATTTCAATGAGCTAACATCTTTTGTTAGACAGATTGCAGTTAGATAGGCCCAGGTAAAAGCATGTGGAATATGTTTGACCATGAGCCATCTGATTGATGAGTGCTTGATAATACAAGAGGGAAGTATGGAGTATATGAATGATGCAGGAGGAAACTTTCCGAATCAATACAACCTGTACTCGCAAAGGTATAACCCAAGTTGGAAGGATCATCTCAACTTAAGTTACGGAGGGAACATGCAATATAATTACTTCCATAATCGGTCACAAGGAGCACAACAATTTCAACCAAAGTTGTAAGAAGCACAAGGAGCCTCTTTTTCTAGTTTAGGTACATATCTTGACGAATTTATCAAGACCTCTACTGTTAACAATCTTCGACTTAGTCAGAGTGTGCAGCAACTTAGTCAAGCTATATAGCAACTTCAATAGAGTATGATGCAGCTTAATCAGAATATGCAACAACTTGAACTTGGGACAAAATCGAGTATACATAACATGGAAAACCAAATGGGTTATATAGTAATGAGGCTCAACTGTTTGGAATCACAACGTGGAGAAAGCTGCCATCCCAATCGAGGTGAACTTGAAGAACGTCAGTGCTATAACCTTAAGGAGTGGAAAGGAGATTGAGGATCCCAAGAGAACTCTACCAAATATTACTCCTGAGGAAGAGATCGAGAAGGAAGTGGGAAAAGGAAAAATTTGTCATCGAGTACAAAGGTAAATTTCAAAAGCCTTAATATCATTAAGACTAACCCTCTACCTTTTTTGAGTAGATTGACAAGACCTAACAGGTAGGAGAAGGATAAAGAGATATTAGAGACTTTCTGGAAAGTGAAAGTCAACATAGCTTTGCTTGATGCAATCAAGAAAGTACCAAGGTACGCTAAATTCCTCAAGAAACTGTGTACACATAAGAGGAAACTGAGAGGTGATGAAAAAGTGATGATGGGTGAGAATGTGTCTACAATTTTTAGGAAGAAAATACCTCCAAAATGCCAGGATCTAGGTCCGTTTACCATTCCTTATAAAATTGGTAATATTGTGATCAATTGAGCTATGTTGGATTTGGGAGCTTCAATTAATATGATGCCTTGTTCAATTGATGCTTTTTTGAATTTGAGTCTTGTGAAAGAAACAAGTGTTATTTTACAATTGACTGACCAAACTAATGCTTACCTTGATGATGTGGTTGAGGATGTTTTGGTGCTGCTAAATAAGTTAGTGTTTCTTGCTAATTTTTATGTTGTTGATATGAAGGATGATACTTCGTACAACCTAATACATATCTTGTTGGGGAGATCATTTCTCAATACAACTCAAACTAAGATAGATGTTCGTAAGGGTACCCTCACGATGGAATTTGATGGGGAAGTGATTCATTTCAATATATTTGATGTCATGAGGCATCCTCCTGATGATCAATTTGTTTTCTCTGTTGATGTGATTGATCCTTTGGTAAAATAAATGCTTAAATTAAGTTGCAAGGATCATTTAGAAATGGTCTTAATTAAGAAAATGGAAGCAAAAGCCAATAATGATATTGAAGTGGGAGAGGAGCTGATTGGGCTTATGTGAATTATCTGAATTTCACCAGAAGTTATTGCCTTCTGATGTGCAGGCACTGGAATTAGAACTGAAGTCATTCCTTACTTACCTCAAGTATGCTTATTTGGGAGATAAGTAGACTCTCCCAGTTATCATTTTGGTGGAGTTGACGTTGAATTAAGAGGACAGACTGGTTCGAATGCTGAGAGAGCATAAAAAGGCCACTAGGTGGATGATTGCAGATATCTAAGGAACAATCCCATCAATATGCATGCATATTTTGTTGCAAGAGGATGCATAGTCAACAAGGCAAGCTCAGCGTAGGCTGAATCCTCCGATGATGAAAGTTGTGAAGAAGGAAGTGTTGAGGCTTCTTAATATTGGGGTTATCTACCCGATATTTGACAGTAAGTGGATAAGTCCTATCTAGTTGGTCTCAACGAAGTCTGGAATCACTGTATGACTAATCAAGAAGGCGAGTTGGTTCCCACTAGAATGTAAACCGGGTGGAGAGTGTGTATTAACTATAGGAAATTGAATTCAGCAACTCGTAAAGACCACTCTCCCCTTCCCTTTATTAATCAGATGCTTGAAAGATTGGTTGATTATGATTATTATTGTTTTCAAGATGCCTTTTCAGGTTATTATTATTGTTTTCTAGATGGCTTTCAAATTCCAATCACACTAGAAGATCAGGAAAAGAACACCTTCACATGCACATTCGGTATGTTCGCTTACCGAAGAATGCCATTTGGATTATGCACTGCAGTTGCCATGTTCCAAAGATGTATGATAAACATTTTTTTTTTAGTATGTTGAGAAGATCATAGAGGTATTTATGGATGACTTTAGTGTATATGGTTCTTCTTTTGATGAATGCCTTGAGAATCTTGCTATTATCTTATAACAATACATAGAAACTAACCTTGTGTTGAATTGGGAGAAATTTCATTCTATAGTGGATCAAGGTATAGTTTTAGGGCATTTTATATATGCTAGGGCTATTGAGGTAGACAAATCTAAAGTTAATCTTATTTCTTCTTTACCTTAACCCTCAACTGTGCAGGAAGTGCATTCTTTTCTTGGGCATGCATGTTTTTATCGAAGGTTCATTAAGGGCTTTTCAAAGATAACCGCACCATTATGCAAGCTCCTACAATAAGATGTCTCCTTTAAGTTCGTTGAGAAGCGTAAGGAAGCATTCAAAAAAACCTAAGAGTTTCTAACATCCCTATCGGTGATTTAACTGCCAGATTGGAACCTGCCATTTGAGATTATATGTGATGCAAGCAATTATGCAATGGAGGTAGTGGGAAAAGTTTTACATGTCATCTATACTTCCAAGACTCTAAACCCAACTCAATTAAATTATTTTATTACTGAAAAAGAAATGTTATCTATGGTTTTTGTTTTAGAAAATTTTTTATTATATTTGCTTAGTGTTAAAGTAATTGTTTATTATGACCATTTAGCTTCACGATACTTGTTCATGAAGAAGGAAGCAAAACCAAGGTTGTTTAGATGGATTTTCCTCCTTTAGGAATTTGACTTGGAGTCAGATATAAGAAGGGGACAGAAAACATTTGGGCTGACCATCCTAGCCGTTTGATCCAGGAAAAAGATGACATCACTATGTGAGAGACATTTTCGGATGAACAATTATTTTCTACCGATGTGACACCACCATGGTATGCAGACATTGTCAATTTCTTAGTTATTAACGAATTACTTGTTGGTTTATCAATGGCTTAAAGGGATAAGCTGCATAATGAAATGAAGTATTATGTTTGGAATGACTCGTGTCTTTGCAGGCACTGCGCAGATCAAGTCATCAGGAGGTGTGTACCTAAAAGTGAAACACTCTTGATCTTAGCCTTTTTCCATTCATTTGCGTATAAAGGAAATTTAGGAGTGAAAAGGACAACTCATAAAGTTCTAGAAAGTGGTTTCTACTGGCCATCATTGTTCAAAGAAGCATATACCTATTGTAAATCGTGTGACGAATGCCAACGGTTAAGTAATCTATCTATGTAAGGATCAATTGCCACAAACCCCTATGCTTTTCTGTAAAATGTTTGATGTTTAAGGTATTGACTTTATGGGACCATTGCCTTCGTCGTTTGGCTTTACATATATATTACTTACAGTCAATTATATTTTTAAATGGGCGAAAGCCAAAGCCACCAGAACTAATGATGCAAAGGTTGTTACAAATTTTGTTAAGGATAACTTTCGTTCTAGGTTTGGGGTATCAAAAGCAATCATTAGCAATAGAGGAACCCACTTTTGCAACAGGGTGATGGAGACAATGTTCAGAAATATCACATCGCATATAAGGTTTCCATTGTTTAGCACCCCCAAACCAACGGGCAAGTTGAAGTCTCGAATCAAGAAATCAAGTTGATCCTGAAGAAAACCGTGCAGCCTAATAGGAAGGATTGGAGTGTAAGATTAGACGATGCACTAAAGGCCTATAGGACAACTTACAAAACACTAATTGGGATGTCTCCGTATAGACTGGTGTTTGGGAAGCCATGTCATATTTCGATGGAATTACAAGACAAGACAAATTGGGCTATAAAAAGATGCAACATGAATTTGGATGATGCCGGTATGCGTAGTTGTAGCTGTAAGAGTTGGAGGAGATGAGGAATGACTCATACCACAATGCAATGATATAAGGAGAAGAAGACGACTTTCCATGATAAGATGATTTCAAGGAAAAGCTTCAATGTGGGTTAGAAAGTGCTTTTATATCACTCCAAACTTAAATTATTCACAAGTAAGTTGTGTTCCCATTGGGTTGGTCCGTTTTTTGTTACTCATGTCTTTCCTTTTGGTGCAGTAGAGATACGGATTCTAAAAACAGACAAGACATTCAGAGTGAATGGTCATTATTTAAAGCCGTATTATAAAGGCTTCTAAGTGGAGGATTTAGAAGTGTTGATGCTAGAAGACATGACTGATGTCACTTGATGAAAGCAACAGGGAGTCGAGCCAATGATAATAAACAAAGGCGCTACTTGGAAGACAACTCAAGGGAAGTCAATTTCTGTTAATTTACATTCTCACATTTACTATTTTCGTTAAATGCTCCAATTCTTGCATTTGATGTTACATTGGGACAATGTAAGTTTTAAGTGTGGGGGTGGGGATCTTAGTTTTTATGCATGTTTTTAAGCTTAACTGTTGCTTATGTGGCTTCTTAGGCGATTTTCAAAATCAAACAAACAAAATCAAAAAAATTCTTATTTTCTATTGATTTTAAGATTATATAGTCATAATTAGAGTGTGAATTGACTAGAAAAATTCATGTAAACTTTAGCATGTACTTTTGCTCTTATGATTGGTCAACGTGCATTATCCTTAGAAGAGTGGTGACTAGTGGTAGAGAAAAAAAACTAGTGAGATTTTAAGTCGTATTAGACTGACACATCCATATTAGTCTCACTGTCTTTTGTTATGAGTGACTTTCATGACATGTACATCCTGACTTTGCTTTGATTTTCTATTTAAGACCACATTTTTATCACATGCACTATCATGAAAATGATTAGGCATTCTTTGTTGTTTACGAGCTACGTTAGCCAAATAACCTACCTATTTATATGAATTTTCCTTTGTTAACTCCCTTGGAACTTTATTAGTAGCCTTTCTTTTTGTATAAACCATATTTCATGCTTTTAAAACTAACCAAATGTCCTACCCAAGCCTTAAAGCTAGTGAAGCATTTGTTGATTATTGATGATTATGGATGTACAAAAGTATAAGTGTGGGGTGTGCATATGTGTGGGATGGTTATTATTGTTGGGATGTTATTTTATGTTATGTCAATGGAATTCCCATGTTGATGTAACTTCTTTCAATTTTTAAATGAAAAGAAAGAAAAAAAAGGAAAAAAAAGGAAAAGGAAAAGAAAAGAAAAAGAAAAAGAAAAGAAAGAAAAATGTATGAATAAAAATATAAAGGAGGAAATGCATATGTTTTGCAAAGTTATTTATGATTAGTCGTTCCTCCTAAGGTTGTATTGAATGGGTGGTTTGAATATATTACATATAAGTAAGATGTTCTTTTGGATGAAGGACTCTTTATGATATGTTCATGTGGTATGGTGTGAGAGTTAAATTAAGTTGTGAAATAGAGTTGTTGCATTCATCATAGCTGACGGTACCCAGTTTTGAATGAATGTTAACTTGTGCATTTGATATCTTATTGAGTGTTACATTTTGCTTCACTAGTTTGATGAATTTTATGCCACATTACCCAAAAGACATCTAACCTTACCCTTGCCTACATTATAACCCTAGAAAAGTTCTTTGATTCATGATTATGCATGTGACTTTTAGTGGTGGAGAAATGAAATGATATGTAAAGTTGTGGATTGTTACGATCATGAATGGTATTTGAGTGTACCCGCAGAACTATCTTATTTAAACACCCTTTGTCCAAGTCTACCTCTAAATTACTCAGTTTCTAAGGGTGATGAATGTTAATTGATCATAAGTAGAAGCTTTGAATGTTGGGTTGTTGCTATAGGTTTTGAAAGTCATTCATCTCATTCATCTTTAATTATAATTGTCTATTCTTAGGAAATATGGAAAATGAGTAAGAGTTTGGGATTGTGATTTTGATTTTGAAGATTTGCCCAAGGTTAGTCAAAAGCTAAGTGTGGGAGAACTTGATATGTGCTTAAATTTTGATTCATTTGATTTACTAAACTTAGCGATTAATGCCTTAAAAATGCTTAAGATACTCACTTTAGCTCATATTTGATTTTAGATATATTTCGGAAGTAAAGGAGCTAAAGTAACCTAAAAGCATATTCATTGAAGTAATCTTCTCAATGTCCACACTTTATTGATTCATTGAGAAAGAAGAAGAAGAGGATTGAAAGAAGAAGAGACAAGATATAATGTAAAGTAAAGAACAAAGGAAGAAGGGTCTCACGAAACAGCCGTGAAAGGTCTCTTATAGTCATGGCCCTCTCACAACTTTTGTCACAACTGTGACAAGTGTGCATTAGTCCATTGTCATGGGCATGAGAAGGGACAACTGTCCTATTTAACCTTAGTTTTAAACTATAAAAGGTAATGTTTTTACGACAAAAAGAACTCTATGGGGACAAAAGTGAAAACCCTCTTTTTTCTTCATTTTGTCTTCATCTTTCAACACCAACAGAGGTGATGATGGCTTATTCTTAGAGCTTGAAGGAGAAGATGAAAGACTAACTTCCCAATGCTGGTTCAGAGGTGTAATCGACGCCGAGGAGCACATTAAGCATAATATCATAGTGTATAGTTTTCTTTCCCTCTTTTCGGATTATTTACGTTATCTTGAGATTAATGATTGAGTATTGTGTAAGAATGCTTTTGATGCTCTATTGAATCATTTTTCATGAAAACCCATTACTAGAGCTTGAATGCGATACGTAATAGTCATTTTAAAGGTCGTATATAGTAACTAACGATGTTAAATCATTAGAGATAACATAGCATAAGTTAAATAATCCGAGTTTGTGTGATTATTGCTTAGATTGGTCCATTTTTCTCACTTGTAATGCAACTGTTAGGATAAACTTCAAGATCTTGTTTTAGGTTTCCTGATAGTTAGGGTTGATTAAAGAGCTTGTTTTAATTAACTATGACCTCAGGAAAATTGGGATTAACAAAGCTTGTTGTTAGTTCATGACCAATAGTTCAGAAAGAGGTGTGAGGATGATAATGCAATAATATATGTTAAAATATGCGTAAGCCGAGATTAAACCAAAAAATCGGGTTTTACACATATTTATCACTCGTCATTTTTAACTGTTTTTTTTAAATTGCTTGCGTTAGTGTAATTTTATTTTGTATCTCAATTGAATCTACCCAAAACCTATTTTATTTCTTTTACATTAATTATTTTCATTACGGAAATTAACTGAACATTTCCTGTGGATACGATATCGACTCACCACAACTACAAATTTTAGTGTACAGAATTAGGTAAATTTTACAATGCAATCAACCTGCACTATCAAAAAGCGACGTATTTTACTATATTGATTAATCATCCTCTTGATAACAATTGTAGATTTCATATATAAAAACTAGATTTATACAAGTATAGTCAATGGTAACTATAACTAGTATAGTTCTACATAACACGTCCCTTACTAAACCCAATCTAACTTAAACATGATTTTAATAAGTCCTAGAGTCCTTCGAGAATTTGAAATCTACCAAAAATGTGTTTCTATGTAAAGTTGTCTATCACAAACATAACTTGAGACGTCTATTTCGTAGTTTCTTTCTATAATATAGACATGGGCTTTGACCCAAGCCATATATCTTTCTACTTCTTTGCACATGCTGACACATGTTCAAACAAACTCATGTCTAAAAATGTATCCTTCTTTGCAAAGACTTTCACCATACTAACATGCCCATATTCTAATTCGTGTCTTTTCCTTTGATTTTTAGAGAAGAATATGCCCTGACACACGATGTTATATGTTAGGCTGTGTTCACCTAAAGTCTTCAAGAAACATCTATTTTCTCCCTAAACTTCAGGATTGCATACCCGTGCATATGGGTGATACATAATAAGTTCCACTTAGTAGATAATCTCTTTATAGATTGGGTTGTAGCCTTTACTAACACCTTGAAGCATTAGTCAAGTCCACCCAATGCTTAAACTTCTTTATGGTAACCGACATTATCAAAATGTCAGTTGCATTCTTTAAAATTAGAAACTTTTCCAACAGGATATACTTAAATGTAATTAACTGCCTAATCTTGTAAAATATCACATTTATGTGCTTATTCCTTACATGATACCCTTGATTCCTTGCCAAAGAATTGGCACGCTGGTTATCATAGTATATTCAAACTCCACTTTAATAATGTTAACTTTCTTTACCAGCCCTATAAGCTATAATGCTTCTTAGCAGCTTCAGCCACTATTATGTACCCTATTTCAGTTATATATAATGCAACCACAGATTGTAACGCTGATTTTCATTAGATATTCCCTTATACAAAATAATATCATACCCTATAGTAGATCTCATGTTATTCAAATCTCCTACATAGTCCAAATCCATATATAAAATAATTGAAGGATCACCTTGTTGACCACTGAATACAATTCCATGGCTTTTTGTACCTACTAAGTACCTAAATATTCACTTGTCTACTTCCTAATGCTCTCTTCCAAGTTTTAGCATGTACTTATCAACTTGACTAATAACATGAGTTAAATATGACTTATTACAAATTATTACATACATTAAACATCCAATAATGCTAGCATATGATACCTTAGACATATCAATAACCTACACATTTGTTTTTAGGAACTAATCTAGGAAAAACCTGAAGTGATTTGTCAATACAGTGTTAATAGGTTTAGCCTTACTCATTCTAAATTTGTCAAATACCTTCATAATTTACCTACATTGAAATAATCACAATTTTCTAAAGCCTATATCCCTTCGAATCTCCATTTTTAGTAATTTCTTAGTAGTACCAAAATCTTACTCTCAAATCCCTTTTTCAATAACCTCTTTAGTTAGTTCATATCATGTGTACTCTTTTCAATAATCATCATATCATCTATATATATTAGCACAAAAATAAGTGATTCATCATTGAGGCTTTCAGTGTATACATAGCAATCATACTCACATTTATTCTAGCAAATTTGGATCATGTAAGAGATAAACCTTTTGCATCTTTATTGTGAAGACTGCTTCAACTTATATAAAGGCTTCTTCATTTCATACTTCAAGTGCTCCTTTCTAGGTTGATTAAACCCTTCAGGCTATTTTATATAAATTTTCTCCTCTAAGTAACCATAAAGAAAAGTTTTCGTCAAATTCATTTTCTCTAAATGCATATCCAAACTAGCCACTAACACCATCAACATTATGATAGTAAGTATATCTAACTACCCGATAAAAGATTTTATAATAATCAATCCCCTTATACTGTGTTTAGCCTTTTACTACTAGTCAAAACCTTGAACTTTTCCTCTTCTTTTTCTACTACTGTTGGTTACATGCCCACTTGTAACTTATAAGCCATTTTTCTTTAGAAAGTTGTACTTACTCCCATGTCCAATTCTTATGTAAGGATTTCACCTTCTTCACTATAGCTACTATCCATCTATTATTCTCAAGATTTTTCAATCTCTTAAAAAGTATTTGAATCTTTATTATTTATAATAGTGTGAAGGATATCAATTTTTTTAAAAAAAAACCTATTTGTTATACTTATAATGGGCCTTATTCTATCTATGGCTATATTGTTATGTTGCACTTCCTTTGACCTTGTACATAAACTGGAATTTCTAACCCCTTCAAAATCTATTCTAGGTTGTTCTAGTTCCATTTGTATTTCCTTTCAACCAATACTACTTTCTACTATTACCAATAAAGAATCATTGTCAATTGTATAATTGATTTTTAATTAATTTTGTAAATTTTCATTAATATGCTTGGTAAACAACTTTTTAAAACTTATAAAATTACTTTAGAATTGTTGTATATTAAAGAAATGAAAATCAAGAAATTTACTTATGGTGTAATACACTCTAATTATGATAGATAATATTATGGAGAATCCATAAAAGGCAATTTGTTTTTGTTTGTTGTTTTTAATTTGTAAAAATTCTTATACTGATAAAATGTTGTAAATTGATAATATAACATTATTAGTTATAAATTTAGTTTGATTTTAAAATACAAATTTATGATAAAAATCTTGATATTAAAACTCGAACTTGATATGAATGTGAACATAAAATAAATTGACAAATTTGAATATGCTTAAACTCATTTATTCGCACATCCATATAGTTCAATTTTAAAATTTATCATGAAAGCTTTAAAATGTCCAATACTAAATACTGAGGTCGAATATAAAGTTAACTTCTAAAACAGAATTGAATATAAAATGTTCAATCTGTTGAAACACCTAAGACCGGTCAAAACCATTAAAATGTTAAAAAAGTTTAAACTATTGGCTTGGTTTAGTATGATTTTAACTTTATTCAATAAATTATTATATATAATATACAAGCATATACACATAAAAAAGTTGAATATAATTGGACCAAAATCTAAATTGTTGTAAAGAATTTAATGATTTTGAATTCATTAAGTGTATTAGCCTTACACAATCTTAAAATTAATATGTATATCAAATATTCTACATGCTTTATTAGACAAATGAGCAATAATCTTTTCCTATTTAATTTCTAGAATTGAGAAAATATAAGTATGAATTTTTAAAATAAAGGAAATAATAAAGATGTTCTCAAATTTTGTAAAGAGATCTTCATTAAAAATTTATGTTTTAATTTTGATACTTGTTTATTAAGATTTTGAATTAATTAAACTTTAATAATATTAATAATTATATAACAATATTATTAACAATTTATAAATTATTAAATAATAGATACAATGTTATTTTTGATGTTATCATTTCGACTTTTGCGGATATATTTTATTCAATAGAAAAAGTTGTCGAGGAACAACTTATTTTCTAAATGATTATTTATTGTTATAATAAGATACGAAAAAATGTATCATTTACTTATTTTTCTGTCTTTTATGATATTATGTGAAATATTTTTTAATCTGCCATGAATTTATTTTGTGATTGTGATGTATTGTGGTTTGTTAAATATTCATATACTTCAAGTTAAGTACATATTACTTTTCTCTTTTGTTTTATTCTTAATATTTTATTTTAACAGATATAATTTGTAAATAATATATTTAGAAAACTAAAATTATGCAAAATAACTTGATATGATTTAAATTATATACATTGTGGTTTGATTTTAAAATCAAAATTGTCCATATGATTTGAATTTTATGTGGTTTGTTTTGGTTTGAAAAATAAAAATTGTTATATTAATAATTTTTATAATTTTTGTTTAAACTGCACCAAACTATCCACTACACATCCCTAATTGATATAATTTTTTTGATAAATTATAACTTTATTTAAATCATAATTTTTTAAAAAAAATTTAACAAATTATATCGTCTCGATTTCTATATTTTAGTAAACTTGAAAAAATAAGTGGGAAGCTATCCTTAAATAATTTATGATGTGTTTTTGTTATATGATGTCTCTCGGATGAAATTGACTATAAAAAATGTAAACTACTAAAAGTAGTATACATTATCAAGTTATATGAACTACAGAGTATCGATTGGTCTATTAATTATATATCAATTAAGGGTCGTTTGGTTCCATTTCTGTTTTTCTGTTGTTGTTTTTGGTTTCTATTTCCTATTTTTTGTTTCTGTTTTTTTCTTACAAAAACGAAAACCTGTTTGGTTGAGATTTGTAATATAAAAACTGAAAAATAAAAACCTGTTTGGTTGAAATTTGTAATAAAAAACTAAAAAAAACATGTTTGGTTTTATCATTTGTTTCTATTTTTTTGTAATTATACCTTATGTGTAATAATTATAATATAATACAATATATTTTAAAATTAATTAATTATCATTGTAGCTAAAATTAGAATATATGCAAGTCAAACATTATTAAAAACTTACAAATTAATAAATTTTTAACAAGAAATTTGACAAATTAATATGTTATGCCACCTTATTATTCACTTTTCTTTCCTCACTCTTTATTTTCCCCTCACTATTTACTCACTATTTACTGATTAGACAAATTAATATTTTACCTATTCTACTATTCAACACTCTAATACTTTCTTTTATTTTAACAAATTATTTACAACTAAGGCAGACTACATAATTTATTTTTCCATCTTACTAATCTTCAACTTCAAGACCTAGTACTCAGTATGATAACAATAGATGGAGAAATTATGGCAATCTAGACGAGTGAGTCGATATTGTGTTCACTTGAAACATTCCATTATTATATCCTCACGTCACTCACTATTCACTTGAGATATGTCACTACTATAAACGCATAAGTCTGTTCCTCTCTTCATCTTCAGCCTTCAACAACTATGTCAGCTATGAGAACTAGAGCACTACAGTCATCCATGTGCTTTTTCTTTTCCCAAAAACCAGCTAATACTCACATCGCTCGCTATTATCCTCTCTCTGTTAAATACTCACGTTATTCAATCCTCTCTCTATTTTATACTCACGTCACTCACAGATATACTCACGTCGTCACTGTGCTTCTTCTCTTCTCATCTATACTCACTTCACTCACTATTATCCTCTCTCTATTATGTACTCACGTCACTGTGTGCTCTCTCTTCCTACACTCACGTTGTCACTGCAGCTATACTCACATCCTACACTCACGTCGTCACTGTGTGCTCTCTCTTCCTACGCTCACGTCGTCACTGCAGCTATACTCACGTCCTACAATCACGTCGTCCCATGCAAATATACTTTGGTTTGAGGTTCACGAAAGTAGTGTTTCTGTGTGTGGTCTTCACATTTAATACTCGTAGAAACATAATAAACGATATATGAAAGCAAGCACAGGTAAAGTACCAGTGGAGATATATGAAAGCAGAAATCGTAGAAACAGAATAACATGGTAGCAAGTAAGAAAAGCAAACATAAACCTGGACCAGAAAAAGAAAAATCGTAGCAGAGCTTGAAGGTAGAGAAGAGTCGCGACGCAAAAACCTGTTTTGGAAAAAACGAAAACCTGTTTTAAAATCTTACAGAAACATCTATTTTACGTTTTTATAAACTTATTGCGGTTTTTTTATTTTTAGAAACCAAATACGGCAACAACACTTGACAACGCTCTACCAAACATATTTTAATAAATTGTTTATTTTTTAAGGAAAACCACAACGGAAAACGGTTTAAAAAAATGGAACCAAACAGGCCTAACTGTATTGGTTCATGTTATGAGTTTCCAACTTATGTCAATTTGGGAATATGCAAATAAAAGTTTAATTTAGATAAAATATGTAAAGAAAAGTTTATTACAAAGAAATTTAAATTACAAAATCACATGGAAGATTTTGGTTTAATGATACCTTACTGAATCCACAAGGTCTTATTTTTTGATACTCGGACATGGTCTTAGGTGGGATGTGAAATTTAGCTTTAATAACTTGTATACGTTATTTTATTATCCTAAGTACATTAAATTTTGGATCGATATTAGTCACTACTAATCATATTGTCAAAAAATTTCTCTATATCATATTAAATTCAAGTATTAAAAATGTAATATTAAATTTATAAATTAAAATTTTGAAGAATTAAATTAAAAAATATCTATTATATAAGAATATTTTTTAAGAATAGTTATTCATATACTTGTCTTTGTCCGGGAATTCCCAGGCCTCTTATCGTCATTATATGTATTGTATATGAACATATAATTCCGTGGCGGGAACCCTCTATTCGTTTACGCCATTATCTCTTTTGTCATGGGTTACGTGACAGTCTACACCGAACTATTTTTTCCCAACCTACTTACTGCACGCACTTTCTCTTCTGGGGTTCGTCAGAAAAATCATCAACATGCT
This sequence comes from Erythroxylum longipes, assembly GCA_027563885.1. Taxonomy (NCBI): domain Eukaryota; kingdom Viridiplantae; phylum Streptophyta; class Magnoliopsida; order Malpighiales; family Erythroxylaceae; genus Erythroxylum; species Erythroxylum longipes. The sequence continues at coordinate 3,860,611 of JAOQMS010000008.1, forward strand.
CTTTCGCTTTCTGGGTCTACCAGATTTTCTAGAGCCTAACATTTCGAGGCCGGACGGTGCCGTCGGCCACCAAGCGCCGGAGTTTGATTCCGTCTCCGCCATCCTCATGCGCGAGATCCTCCCCGTGATGCACTTCTCCGAACTTGTGGACCCCTCTGACAGCTGCGCCGTCTGCTTGTACGAGTTCGAAGGGTCCGACGAGATCAGACGACTCACGAACTGCCAACACATCTTTCATCGGAGCTGTCTTGACCGTTGGATGTGTTACAACCACAAGACGTGCCCGGTTTGTAGGAGACCGCTAATACCTCATGATATGCAGGAGGCTTTGGATGAGAGGTGTTGGGCCGCTTCTGGTTTTCCCGAGTTTTTTGGGGACCATTCTGCTATTTCTGGCATGCAGAGGGATAATTTAGATTTTACGTCATAATTGTGGAAACAAAAGGAAAGAGAAATTTTCTTCTTTGTTTTTTGTTTTATGCGTGTGCATACTCAAAAAGAAGAATACAATTAAGGCGTAGAAAGAAAAGGAAGGGAAAAGAGGTATTAGATTAGCTCACTCGGAATGGACGCTTGTTGTTGTCGAACGTGTGGCTTATTCTGTCAACTGTAGCTCTGTTATTGCTGAGATTAGTAAGTGCTAAGAAGTTCGTTCAATTAAGTTATGCTGAAGTTGACAGGGGTGACAATTGATCGTCACTCTTTCTTTTTCTTTTTTTGGCATTAGTTCTGTGGAACATTACCTTTATTTCTTTTACCATTGTAAGGATCGAATGCGACATTATTGGTGGATTTAGACAAAACTGGCTTAATGGTAGTAACAAGTATTATTTGTTTTTCCATTGTTCAAAGCCACACTAACGTTTGGTCTATGTCTCTATTGTTCATTAGTTATATTTTACTTTTTGATTTTACGTGAACATGGTCAAGGGTTAAAATTCTTGTAACTACGTATACTGGAAGGTCATAACCAACCAGAAATGAGTGAATGTGAAGGTTCACTTTAATTAATGTTTCGTTAACTATTAAGTGATTGATCTCAAGCACGACAGAGAAATTTATGGATGTTCTAATGATTAATTGACCACTGCTTAAACCATATTGTTCCATAATGGTATAATAATATTCACTTTTAAAATATAAATCTTAAAACAAGGAGATGTACCCAAAAAACCAGAGCAAATTCTTTCAAAACATGAAGTGGCATTAGATAAACAAGCAGATTTAACTTCTAATCAAATCTTAAGTTCGTTATAAAATCACACGAGGATGGTAGCTTCTTTTCGATCTCTTGGATTATAGATCCGTCATTCTTGAATTGGAAATCCCTGTAGAAGTCGAACCCGTAAACTTAACCAACTCTCAACTATCCACAAACGAAAGTACATCTTCTGGAGTGGCGTCGTCCATTAAAAAGGTCAAATGACCACAACTTAAAGCTATCTTGATTTTGCCCAAAAATCACATTTTACTACAAAGAAGTGTCAGATCTGTCCTCCTATTCTCCTATCAAAAGTCCTGAGCATGTAAAACCTTGTTTACGTCATTCCTTTGCTTTCCCTTTTGATTGAATTCACACGTCGGCTCTCTTCAGTCAAATAGACCCAATAACATTTCGCTAATTATTTCAGAAACAACGAATAATTAACCCTTAAGATCTAGATTGAATCAAATACTAAGGGGTGGAGAACGACTTGAAAACTTTTGATGTGACTGTCTTGGTTGAACCGTCAAACATTAGATTGAGACAATTAATCAGTGGCATGTCATTTCCATGTCATAATTCAAAATGAACCAGTACTCTATTATAGGAAAACACGGAAATTCAACCGAATCAACTTGACAACTCTAGAACATGAGTAGCTGAGCTAATAAAGAAAGAAAAACAGAGATTTAACTGGAGATCAGCTACTCTCATTTAACAAATTTTAGATCAAGATAAACGCTCTTGCAAACAGCGGATTTATAATTAAAACATCTATAATTATAGTATGATACAGATATGATATATAATAATTATATACTAAAAATATTAATCTGATGTAATTTTTATATTCAAAAACTTAATATTATAGTATTTTTTAAATGTAAACTAATATTATAAAATTAAATAAAGATTAAAAAGTTTAATTAACCCCTTTATTATATTTTTCCAAACTTCAGTATGAAAAAAAAAACAAATTTGAAAATACATAGAGAAAAAGTAAAGAGTAAAATAGAAGGTAATACTGTTATTAGGCAATACTGTTATTAGGCAAACAACTAATCCCAAAAGCTCCTTTTAGGGAGCTTTTAGAAATCAACTTATCAGAGTTAAATAAGCTAACCAAAATAAGCCTTTCATTAAACATATCAATAGCTTTTTAAAATAGTTAAAAAGTTAACTTTTAGTCAATAAGCTAAAAAATAATTGATAAGCTGTATGCGAAACACCAAATTTTCACTTATTTAAGCATAAAATATATCACTTAAAAAGAGCCTCATATGTTATGCTAATACTGTTAAATGTAATAATGAATTTTAATAATCAACTCAAGATAAACCATAAACTTATATAAACAATGATAATATAAAAATATATATGTTTTATCATCCATCTCAGCTTGAATAAATTGTTAAAAACTTCGAGTAAGTCCATCGATCTTTGAATAAGTTATTCAATTTTAAATCATTTTAAACAATAATTGTTTAAAATTAAGTATACAAATTTTTTGGCACATTTTTTTAATACACGAAACAGTCTAACAAGTCATAGAAAATTGTATACTTGTGAAACTTAGGGTGTGCTTGTTTGGTGAGTATGAAGAAAGAGGAATAAATATGGAATGAAAGATTGAGTTTGGTAAGGGACTATAATTATATAGTCATTATTTTGGTTACCTATTTTTGAGTAATACCTCATTTTTCTGCTAATCCAGAAGAATAGGTATCATTATTATGTAAGGATGTGCTTGTTACAATTAATTAAAATATAATTATTAATTAATTAAAATATTGTAATTAATTAATTAATTATAATATAATTAATTAAAATATTATTATTTTTGATTAATTAAAATATAAATAAATAAATAATTAAAATATAAATAAATAAATAATTAAAATATAATTAATTAATTAGTTACATTATAAGTCATTAAAATATAATTATTAGTTAAAGTATAATTCATTAATTAATTAAAATATTGTAGTTAATTAATTAAAATGTAATTAATTAAATTATTATTATTAATTAAAATGTAATAATTGATTAATTAAATTTTACAACATAATTAATTAAAATTAATTGTAATATTTTAATTAATCAACATATTGTAATTAATTAATTACAATATAATTAATTAAATTATAATTAATTAATTAATTAAAATATAATAAATTTTTATTTCTTAATATTTTTTACAAATCAACCACTGTCAATGATAATGGTAATCATTCTTTCCTCTTAATCAACTATTATAATTATAATAATAACATCCATTCTCATTCCTCGTTATATTCATTTATATTCTTATTATTATTCTTACATGTGAACCAACCGTATCCTGAATCTTATGATTCTTATTGGGTGTGTCTATATTCACTCCGCGTCTGTACCGTTGGAGAAGTCCACCGGGCCTAAACCTTAGTCCCGGTTTTCTGGAAGTCAACTGTCGGGAGCTTTAATCACTGAAAAACATATTACTTCTTGGTTAACTCAGATTTTGTCCTTTTATTAAGATTGTTATATTTGGTTATAACTATGTAACCCCATCAAAGGATACATATATATATATATATATATAGTAATGTCAAATGCACAAACCGTTCCTCTCTTAAGATGACCAAATAAAAGAATTCTTTTCCAAGGTGACGATAGAAGATTAGTAACATGCATGAAATAATATTGTGAATGTCATGTCCGATTTGGAATTAATTTAGTTTTATATAATGTACTACTAGCATTGGTCAATGCTGGACACTCTTTGATGTTTCATATATTTTTTTAAAATTATAAATTAGTTTCTTAATTTTATAAAATTATAAAATAGTTATTAAATATATTATACTATATAAATTTGAACTTTAATTCAATCTTATCTAAAAAATTCATAATAACATAAAATTAAATATGGAAGATCTTTTAATTGTATTAATATTAATTTTCAAATAGTTCTTATATAAATAAATATCATTTATATTTAAGATTTAACATAAGTTAACAAAAAGATAATTTAATTATCATACAAATATAAAACTAAGAATAATCTAAAGTATTTAAAATATTATAATCTATTACAATAAAATATCATATAATAAATACAATAATAGGTTCACAATAACAAGAGTTCGTATCCAGAAATACAATGAAGCAAAAGTGAAATATAGAACAAAAACACTTACAATTATAAATCTTATATTTATATTATCTATATAGAATTTAACATATACATCAAATATAAATGAAATTAAAAATAAAGAGATAAAAGTTGAAAACCTTTAAACTTCATTCTATGACATATTTACTAAAATCGCATTAAATTCGATTTTTATTTGATATAAAGTTCTCATCGTTAAAGAGAATTTTATCATCATTATCATTTAAGTTCAATGCACTAAATAATATGTTAATACTTTTCTATCGAAGACCATCTTTTAAGTCGCTCTTGTTTATAAAAATTAGTTCTTTGTAAGTATGATACGTTAAAAGATTGCTATGATCAAGAAAATTTGAATCAATAGAACTACTTGTTCTATTAAAATTCCTAATAAACAAATAAAATTAAATTATTAAGAATTTGTATTCAACTCATTAATGAGAATAACTTACCTTTATCGAAACTTTAAATTATATCAAATTAATACTATATCATTTAATCTCTTATGTTCTAATTTATTTTTTTTAATGAATAAACTTAAATAAGGCCTAGTCTCTTACACATACCCACACATTAGTTAAGAATTCAAATTGTAAATCTTTTAAATTTTAGAATACCATTTCCAAATTAGTCCCTTCATGCAATTGTTAGACAACTAAAGTAATCTTATAAATAAATGAAGAAATGATTATTTTTAAACAAGTAATATAAGTGAAGAATGTATACCTAGATTAAGTTTGTCTCATTAACATATTGCAATGTACATTTTGTAATCACTACACACATCCTTATATGCCTCCGTGAGTTAAGGAGTTCTAGCATCATTTCATCTAAAACAATTGTTTGGTGGTTAAAAGCATTTCACTACTAACTTTAGTTTTCTTTGCTAAATTTAGACTAAAGTAGACACTCAAATTCAAGAATGCACTAGCATTAAATAACGAAGAATAAATTTGTTTCTCTCATGTCATTAATGACTATAAGATAAGATTTATATACATAAAAGGACAAAATTTTTAGATTAGCCTTAATAGTTTCTTTTGTTCTCTATTATTAACTTTTCATCGCTATTAGATAAATGTAATACTCTCATCAAAACCTCACAAAATCATATCATAAACAAACAATATGATCAAATTTCATGATCTTCAAGTATAATCTTAGAAGTCTTTATTTCAACATTAGACGTGGCATGTTAAGATGTAACTCACTTATCATTTGTAAACAATTGTCTTAACCCCTTTTTCATCTGAACAAAATACTAAAGTAGATGCAAATCTTATAATGATAGGACGACATAAGTTTCTACTATTTATAAAATCTTTTCACATCAAATTCAGAACTCATATATGATTATGAATGAATTTAGTCACTTATCTAACTTTTTATAGTTTCATTAATGATAGAAAAGTATCTAGTTTTTCCTATATGTTTTTATCACTAAATCAATATAATGTGCAATATAAAGAGTCCAGTAGCAAGAATTATACTTACTTTGTAACCTCTTCCTTACTATATTACAAGCAGCTTTAATTTCGTTCACAATTTTATAAAATATCTCTAACAAAGTATGACATTTCTTATAAGGCCTAATGTATCAATTGAGTTTAAAAATATGAACACTTTAGCTTAATAAATTAGAAATTTTCTTAATGGGCTCTTATCTTTTATTTTTCCAATAATTAGACATGATTAAACACATAAAAATTGGTCAAGTCTTTCTTCTTTCACTCAATAACTTATTTATTTTAATAATAGAATTATTCAGAAGATTATTTCTATATTCATCATTTGAAGGGGCTTCAAATCTTGGATCATAAAAGATAATAACATCCATCATAGACCGGTAATAATAATACTAAACAACATTAAATAATATACTTATATTATATTACCATCAAAAATTGCCATCTTTAAGTTATAAGTTGTTTTTTTATTATAACGCGCTATGAATTAAAGGGTGAGCTCTAAGAGTTGTTCGTGGAACAAAAATGTTAGGTAGTTGTTGTCTTTTCGTCATATTAATTGCAGCAATCCTTTATTTTATGGTAGGAGCATACGTTTTAATATTGTTAGTATCATCCTCACTAATGTAAATAAACTTCCACTTACAATTTCACAATTCAATCTTTGACTTCTTTCTTTGTCATTTTAATACTCTTTAAGTAAAATTTTCATCTTCTACTTTATATCATGTCTAACACTTTGGTAAGGTTTTACATCACCTCTTATCTCAGTTGAATGATTTTTCAATCTAATGATTGCCCCATCTTTTCAATATTTATTATAATATAAACATATAGTATAGTTTTTTCATATCAGGAACCAATCTTACATAAGTTTAAACTAGATCATTGAATCTTCTTGAAGATATTGAATCATTTGAAGTACTTAAACTTTCCTTAATTTGTTTGTAAAAAAAATGCAATAATTAGTTAATACCATATACTCCAAGTACCTTTAAAATAATAAAAAATACTTATCAACGAAAAACAAAAATGAAACATGCAATACGTTAAATTTTTAAATAAGTCAAGTATTAAAAATGTAATATGTACATGTTAAACTAATAGCACAGAGGGAGAAATAAAATTGTCTAAGTTGTCTTACAGGCTTTTCTACCATTACTTATAGATTTCTCATATAAATCCTAATTTTAGCCTACTAAATAATTAAGTTTATACAAATTAATCTCTATGTTAATAAACTCAATTTGGAGCCTGACCATAAAATACAAGCTACAAGTTCTGTCACGTTGTTAACCTCTTAGCCTCCGCATAAACTAAGTAGTTAAAGAATTAAAGAGATGAATGAAATGCAAAATGCATCATAATAATTCAATCCAATGATCATATTTTAACACAAAAATTTTAAGTCAAGCTAGCAATTTAAGTTGGTTTTTAAAATCATTCACCGTGAAGATATCATCTTAATTATATAGTCTATGAAATCCTATTAGCTAGTCCATATACAATAAGGTTATGTTTGGTTGAACGTAAAATTTTTAATATAATGGAATATAATGATTTATAATAGAATAGAACGTAAATTAATGTAATATTAGAAAATTATTGTTTGGGATAGATGGAGGGTTCATAATGTAATGTAGTGAAATATTGTTTAGATGAAAGATTTATTATGTAATACAGCGTAAAGTTGTTTATCATTTTTCATTTCATCCTAAACCCTCCAAATCGGAAGTTTTTTATTTTTACTGTTTAAGATGGAATGAGATGTAATATAAAACCTTCTTCTTCCATCTCATTTCATTTCATTTCATTCTATTATAAAATCTCCTCCCAAACAATAGAATAATATTCCATTCCATTCTACTCTATATAAAACTTTCAACCAAACATAGCTTAAGATTATGCCAGATCAAAGCCAGATACGCTAATTAGCCAACTGCTCTTGAGAGTGGAATATAAAGCAAACATTTCATCAACCAATCTTTATTTCTCTTTTTGCCACCCTTATACTCACGATGCTTTCCATGTTTCTCACCTTTATTTCTACTATATTTGACACTAATAATACACCGGAGGGTATCTTTCCTCCATTTAGCAGAGCACTCTCAAACTTGAATTCTTTTCCAATATTGATATACTGACTAACTAGAGCGGTAATTAAATTCTCATATACTAATGAAGTATATGGACACAAGATAAGATGCAAGAATAAAGCTGAAGAAATTTTAGATGAATTTAATGCCTACGAAAATGACTAAATCATATAAGTTTAAGAGAAATCACATTTGGCACCAAGCGGCGAAGAAGAGAAGGCCAAAAGAGCTGATGGTGGCGAAGTAGAAGGCGGCAACGAGCGACAAGGTAAATCTATCCTCGCAACGTAGAGATGGAGAAAGTCTTAGTGATGGAGATTGTTGTTGCCTTTTTTTTCTTCTTCTTATTTTGTGATATCGGCTGTAGTAATTTAATTGATGACATGATCTCCACAATTTGTTTAAAATTTTAGTCCTTAAGAACTTTTTTAATTTTTCAATTTAGTTTCAATATCAACTAGTATCTTTTGTTCTAATTGATACTGATTAACATCAACTGAAAAGGGCAATAATAGCTGATACATTAACTTGGTGCAGAAATTGTATAATGAGTATCATGTATCGACCAAAAATATTGCGGTACTCATTACTTAATGAGTAACAAGAAGATCCCAAATCTAACTCAAATAAAAATTCCAAACATTCACATAAGATTAGTAACACCAATGCTCAATAATTCTTAAGGCTATTTGAGATAGTAGAAAAGAAAAATAAAGAAAATGCTTTAGGACCTTTCCTTATAGATGTCCAAAAAGGCACGACCCGACCCAATTTGGCTTGGGCTGACTGAGCCACGGTCAGCTCACGGGTGGGCCATGGAATTTATGACTCGATCATTACTTTCAAAACGACGTCATTTTGTAGGGCGGCTCGGTCGGCCTGATCTTGGCCAGCATTGACCAGACCATGGGCCGACCATGATTGGCCCGATCAGGTCATGGGCTAAGGTCAGATAGGTTATGGGCAAGCTCGACCCTACCGTTACTTACAAAATAACGTCATTTTATTAACAACGACATCGTTTTAAATGTTTTTCTCAAAAAAAGGCAAGCCGGGCAAAGTTAGCCTATAGTTAGGCTGGATTATAGGTCGATCAACCCGCGATAGGACCAGTCCACTGGCCACTGTGGCCTGGGGTGGGTCGGGTTGGTTTTACTCATTTATTCAAGAAAATAAAGAGTCAATGGTTTTTAATAAAAAATTTAAATAAGTTAAGCATTCACAAGAAGATATTGAATTAAGGATGCAAAATAATCAGGATCAGACTAAGTCTAATGTGACTTAACTCGAATTTAATAGGCTTAGGGTGTACTTGTTTAATGGGTATGGAAAAAGAGGAATGAGTATGGAATGAAAGATTAAGTTTGGTAAGGGGATATGATTATAGGGTTATTATTTTGATTACCCACTTTTGGGTAATACTCCATTCCTCTCCTAATCTAGAGGAATGAGTATCATTGTTATAGAGGAATGGGTTAATAAATTACATTATAATTAATTAAAATATAATTAATTAATTAAAATATTATTAATAATTAATTAAATGCAATATAATTAATTAAAATATAATTCATCATTAATCAAAATATTGTAATTAATTAATTAATTAAAATATAATTATTCATTAATTAAAATATTGTAATTAATTAATTAATTACA
>JAOQMS010000008.1:3879394-3889931 GCA_027563885.1 Erythroxylum longipes
ACATAATTTTATTAATAATTTGTAATAAATATTATATAATTAATAAATATTATATAAGAGATTAAATAAATTTATTTAATTAAAAAATTTATCTTTAAGTTTTATCTAATGTGTAATTATTATTAGTGATAAAAATATAACCACATTAATATTAATAATAAAACATATATTTATTTTAATTTTAAAAAATTGACAATAAAAATTAAAATTATAATTAAAAAAACAGAAATAAAATTAAACGTCTTAACCTACCGAAGTAATTGGCGAGGGCCTTTCTAATTTCTAGTACCGAACTCTATTTTGTAGGCGTGTCTTTTTGCCGCCAAGGCCCTCTTTGTCTCCCAAGTAACATCAATTTCTGCATCATTGGCAAAACGTCGGGACATTTATTTCCAGTGTGTAACCGCTAACCACATCCTTTTCATTTCAACCATCACTTTCCCAGTAATTTCCTTTTGCTACAGTCTTATGAACTGTTCTTTGTTGGATCGATAGCGTCCACCACGTGCATATAATTTGACAGTGCATAGACTAGGTTTCCCAAAAAAAAAACAAAAAAAAAAACTATAATTTGGTGATCAAGTCAAAAACACAACTGAGAAGAATACGATATACAAACCAATCAAATTAACAAGTAAAATAATTGAACCCTGGTGGAGAAATGTTTCTACATCTTATTTGTTAGTAAATCACAGACGTGTACAAAAACTATCTTCTATAATTTATGGACCACGTAATTATATTTAAATAGTATCGTAGGTGCAATGAAATTTACTCCATACTATATATTAGTTAACCTAACATAATTCTGCAGATTCACATGCGACAGTTTGTATACAGATGATTACATCAAAATGCATTCCTCAATTTCATCACAAAAGGAGCGAAAATCTACGTGTGCTTGGAGTTCAGGAGGTGCATATCGATTTCGTTAGCCAAATCTTACAACGCAAATCGAGAGATGAAAGAATAGTCATCGGCTCTCAGATATGCCCCGAGCCCATTCATTTGTCATGTCTTACAAGCCCATGAGCCATAACCGAGGTTCAATTCACTTGGAACTTTCTGTCCTTTGAGAAAATTGTCCCTTGGTGTTGAGCTGGATTGAGTTTAAACTTGGGCTTAAAAATTACTGTTCAAGATACTAGACCTGAAGCCCAATCAGGTTCGAGGGACATGACATGAATCCGAGCTCGAATAGGTTTGGGGAATCTGAAGTATGATCAAATTTGGGTTCAATTTGATTATTTTTTAATTACAAATTTAGAAAACGACATTTCACTTAAAACTTTCAAGCATTAGACCGGACAGCCAGAGCTCGAATTTAGCTTAAAATTTAAGAATTTTTACAAGAAAGTATGAACTCAACTCGGGCCAAATTTGTTGACGTTGGGTCAACTCCAAACCTAAATGTTATCTCAAATAAATTCTATAGCTCCTCACACAAAAAATATTCAACTAGGTGGCTCCAATGAGGTACATCATGATAAGGAACGAAAACATGAAAGTCAAAAATTTCCCAGGGAACATGATCAGAAAAATAATAAAGAAAGGTTGATCATTAAAGGAACAAATAGAATATTTCCTTTTAATATTGTTTATATATTTTGTAAAACTTATATATATTTAATATATGGTTGATTAAATAATTATGACTGTAATAATATCAAATGCTAACTTATGATTGATTAATTTGATGAAGTAAGATAATACTAATTAATTAAGATAAGATTTTATTTTAAACATACCATTAGATGATAACAGTTTAAGGTATCTTTATTTAATTTAAAACTGGTCTTCTCTCTTGCCCATATACACTTCTATTTATTTTCATCATTAAAAAGCAGAATTATTGAGGAAAAGAGAAGAAAAACAAGTTTTTTCACATTTAATTTTTTGAAAGGGTTTGTCTCAATTAAATTTACACTTATGGATCAAGGTATGTACTTTATATTTTATATTTGTATGTAAACATACAATTTTCAAATATGGGCTAGAGAATTATTGTGATTATATTTATGCAATAAATTATACTTATACTTATATTGTAATTAATTATATTTTAATTAATTAACAATAATATTTTAATTTATTATATTGTAATTTATTATATTTTAATTAATTAAAATATTTTAATTAATGAATGAATTATATTTTAATGAATTATATTTTAGTTAATTAATTATTAATACTATTTTAATTAATAATATTGTAATTAATTAACTAATTACTATATTTTAATTAATTAATAATTATATTTTAATTAGTTATATTTTAATTAATTGCAACAAGCATACCCTTACATAACAATGATACCCATTCCTCTAGATTAGAAGAGGAATGGGGTATTACCCAAAAATAGGTAATCAAAATAATTACTCTATAATCATAGTCCCTTACAAACTCAATCTTTCATTCCATACCCATTCCTTTTTTTCATACCCACTAAATAAGCACACCCTAAATGTTTTGTGTGGAATAATTGTTTTCAATCTGATTTAAATGTGAGCATTCTATTATGTTTTGCAGTTTATGTTCCTGTTAACTTTAATTTAGTTGCTTCATCTATTCCATCATTTAATAGATTAAATTACTTTGACTGGTGTGAACAAGTTCAATTTCACCTTAGTGTATTGAGTCTTGATTTGACATTCCAAGTTGAGAAACCAACTGCTATTACTGATGCAAGCACAACTAATAAGAAATCTTTCTATAAAGCTTCAGAAAGATTAAATAGATTGAGCTTAATGTTTATGCGAATGACTGTTGCTAACAACATTAAGACGAATCTTCCCAACACCAAAGTTGCTAAAGAATTTATGAAATTTATGGAAGAGCGTTCCCGAATTGCTGATAAGTCACTTTCGGGGACATTAATGGCTAAATTGACCACTATAAAGTTTGATGGTTCACAAAGCATGCATGAACATGTCATTGAAATGACAAATATAGCAACAAGACTAAAGACATCGGGAATGACGGTTGATGAATTTTTCCTAGTACAGTTCATTCTTAAATATTTGCCTCCTAAACAGTATGGGCCATTCCAAATGAATTATAATACTATAAAGGATAAGTGGAATGTGAATGAATTGGCCAGTATGCATGTTTAAGAGGAGACAAGGCTTAAGAATCAGGGGACCCATACCATTAATTTGGTAGGCCATCAAGGAGCTAGAAAGAAGCCCAAAAGGAATTATGGTAAGGGAAAGGGCAAGTAAAGACTACATAAAGTTAATGAATCCTCTAGTCAAATTCATAAGAAGGAACATAAAGGTGATAGATGCCATTTTTGCAAGAAACTTGGGTATTATCAGAAAGATTACCTAAAACGTAAAGGATCGTTTAAAAAGAAAGGTAAGCTTAGTGCTTTAGTATGTTTCGAATATAATTTGGCTAAAGTTCCTTATAATACATGGTGGATTGATTCTGGTTGTACCACTCATGTTTCGAATACCTTGCAGGGATTCCTTACAATCCAAACCACAAACCCAAATGAAAAGTTTGTTTTAATGGGGAACCGTGTTAAAGCTCCAGCTGAAGCCATAGGAACTTATCATTTGATTTTAGATGCTGGACATCATTTAGATTTATTTCAAACACTTTATGTACCTTATATTTCCCGTAATTTAGTTTCCTTATCTAAACTGGATTATGTTGGTTATGCTTTCAAATTTGGGAATGGATGTTTCAGTTTATTTAAACACAATTGCTTTATTGGTTCTGGTATTCTTTACGATGGCCTATAAAAGTTAAATCTTAATAGCTGTTTTGCTAAATTCCTATTAACCCTGCATCATAATGTTGGTACTAAATGTAGTTTAATTAATGAAAGTTCATCTTTCTTGTGGCATAATTAGGTCATATTTCCAAAGAAAGACTACAAATACTAGTAAAGAATGAAATATTACCAGATTTGGACTTTAAATATTTTGGTGTGTGTGTGGATTGCATTAAGGGAAAACAAACCAAACACACAAAGAAAGGAGCCACAAGAAGCACACAACTTCTTAAAATTATACACACTGATATATGTGGACCTTTCGATGTTCTATCTTTTAGTGGAGAAAAATATTTCATCACATTTATTGATGACTTTTCACGTTATGGATATATCTATTTATTGCATGAGAAGACTCAAGCAACAAATGCGTTAGAGGTGTTTGTTCATAAGGTGGAAAGGCAATTATATTGAAAGGTGAAAATTGTCAGATCTAGCCGAGGTGGTGAATTTTATGGCAAATATAATGAGTCAGGACAATGTCCAGGTTCATTTGCCAAATTTCTTGAAAAGCATGATATATGTGCTCAATACACTATGCCAGGTACACCACAACAAAATGGTGTGATAGAAAGGCGTATCGTACATTAATGGATATGATTAGAAGTATGTTAAGTAATTCGTCTTTACCCTTATCATTGTGGATGTATGCATTGAGGTCCACTGTTTACTTGTTAAATACCTAGTGAGGCAGTTCTAAAGACTCCTTTTAAACTGTGGACTGGAAGGAAAACTAGTCTAAGGCACTTACTTGTTTGGGGAAGTAAGAGTTTATAATCCACAAGAAAAGAAATTGGATCTAAGAATAATTAGTGGATTTTTATTGGTTATCCGGAAAAGTCTAAAGGGTATAGATTTTATTGTCCTAATCATACAACAAGAATTTTTAAAACTGGAAATGCTAGGTTCATTGAGAATGGTGAAACCAGTGGAAGTGCTGAAAGACCACGTAATGTAGTTATTGAAGAAATAAAAGTTCAAGTTCCCTTACTGACTTCTTCAATACATGTTACTCCTACAGTTGTAAAACGGTTTGACAATTTACAGGAGCAACAAATAAATGATCAAATACTTCCTGAAGAGCCTGTGGTTAATGAACCTATTAAACCTATAATTAATTTTCCAATTTTAGAACAACCAGAAGAAATAACATTAAGAAGGTCTCAAAGACTTAGAAAACCAGCTGTTTTTAATGATTCTGTGGTATATCTACAAGAGTCAGAGTTTGACATAGGAAATAAGGATGATCCAGTTTCATTTTCACAAGCCATTGAAAGTATTAATTCTACTAAATGGATTGACGTTATAAAAGAAAATTTAAATTCTATGGAGAATAATTAAGTTTGGGATTTAGTCAAATTTCCTTAAGGTTATAAAAGAGTCGGATGTAAGTGGGGTCTTTAAGACCAAACGTGACTCTTATGGCAATATTGAAAGACATGAAGCTAGACTTGTTGCCAAAGGTTATACTTAGAAAGAAGGCATTGATTATAAGTAGACTTTTTCACCTGTTTGAAAGAAAGACTCCTTTATAATTATTATGGCACTAGTGGCTCATTATGATTTAGAGTGCCATCAAAAGGATGTGAAAACCACCTTTCTTAATGGTAATTTAGAGAAAGATTTGTATAAAGATCAACCTGAAGGCTTTTCAATTGACGGAAAGGAAGACATGGTGTGTAAACTTAAAAAGTCAATATATGGACTTAAGCAAGCCTCCCGATAATGGTACCTTAAGTTTAATGATACTATTGTCTCCTTTGTATTCAAAGAAAACATCGTTGATCGGTGTATACATCTAAAACTTAGTAGGAGTAAGTTCATATTTTTGGTACTTTGTGTTGATGATATCTTATTAGCTACTAAATATCTTGGTTTAATGCACAACACCAAGAAATTTCTCTATGAGAATTTTAAAATGAAAGATATGGGAGAAGCCAGTTATGTTATAGGATTTGAAATATTCTGTAACAAGTCACAAGGACTATTAGGCTTATCTTAAAAAGCTTACATTAATAAGGTTTTGGAGAGATTTGGTATGAAAAATTATTCTACAAGTGAAGTTCCAATTCAAAAGGGAGACAAGTTTAGTCTTAATCAATGTCCAAAGAAGGAATTGGAGCATAAGCAAATGGCTAATATTCCTTATACATCAATTGTTGGAAGGCTAATGTATGGTCAAACTTACACCAAGCCAGACATTAGCTTTGTTGTCAGTATGTTGGGTAGGTATCAAAGTAATCCTGGATTGGATCATTGGAAAGCTGCAAAGAAAGTTTTGAGATATCTACAAGGTACTCAAGATCATATGCTTACTTATAGGAGATTCAGTCATTTGGAAGTGATTGGATATTCAGATTCAGATTTTTTCGGTTGCATTGATACCAGAAAGTCCACTTTTGGCTACCTTTTCTTATTAGCTAGAGGGGTTATTTATTGGAAAAGTGCGAAGCGGTCTATCATTGTTACGTCCACTATGGAACCTGAATTTGTAGCATGTTTTGAAGATACAATTCAAGGTTCATGGTTACGGAACTTTATTTTGGGACTTGGAGTTGTCGACAGCATTGCTAGGCCGTTGAAAATTTATTGTTTTAATTCTGCAGCAGTCTTCGTTTCATAGAACGACAAGTATTTTAAAGGTACTAAACATATGGAATTAAAATACTTGTCTGTTAAAGAAGAAGTTCAAAAACAAACAGTGTCAATTCAACATATTAGCACTAATTATATGATTGCAGATCCTTTGACGAAAGGATTGACACCTAAAGTCTTTAAAGAACATGTTGAAAGAATGGGTATTATGACATACCATTATTAAGATTTATGATGTTTGTATTTTGACAGTGTGAGCTCATTTATGTGTCTGTTTCTGTTAATCCTATTTTGTAGCATACATTTATGAATAACTTATATTCATAGGATTTGTCTTTAACTAAGACATTATTGTTGGACCATTAATGTGTTTCTTATTTATGGATCATATCGAATAAAGCACTAATATTGTAGTACGTGGAAGGAATTATGTCATTTGTTAAGATGTGAAACCGCTATGACTCTTATTAGTATCTTTATTTGATTATGATTTATGATATAATCAACATTAAAGAATTTAGTAAAGGTTATGCGCAGAATGTTTATTTATTATTAAACCATAATATAACATTTTTTAATTAATGAGCCAAGTGGGAGAACCTAAAACTTATATATATTTAATATATGGCTCATTAAATAATTATGGCTTTAATAATATTAATTGTTAACTTATGATTGGTCAATTTGATGAAGTAAGATAATGTTGATTAATTAAGATAAGACTTTATTTTAAACATACCATTTGATGGTAACAGCTCAGGATATCTTTATTTAATTTGAAACTGGTCTTCTCTCTTACCCATATACACTTTTGTTTATTTTCACCATCAAAAAGCATAATTATTGAGGGAAAGAGAAGAGAAACAAGTTTCTTCATATTCAATCTTTTAGAAGGGTTTGTCTCAATCAAACTTACACTTATGGATCAAGGTATGTATTTTATATTTTATGTTTTCATGTAAACATAGAATTTTCAAATTTGCGCTAAAGAATTATTGTGATTATGTTTATGCAATAAATTATGCTTACACATCTTTCTTATTTTCTCATTTGATGTACCTTCTTTTTATCTTATTCATTTGTATTTGTATGTATGTCTGAAAGAGAAATATAATAAAAACATAAAAAATATTTTTTTCACAATTATCATAATTGTGAAACCTACAAAGTTAATATATCAACCTTTACTTCTCATTATAATATCTTCTTTTAAAAAAAGTGACAGAACCCCAAATTATAATTCAATCATTCCACCAATGTTATAACTTAGTATCAATCAAACTGCGTTCCAACAATTATTTCATGTGATGATCACAGATCGTTCATATTATTTAAAAATTTGGCGTGCTCCATCATCTAGCAAAGAATTATAGAAAACCTGAAAAATATTTGCAAGATAAGATTGAAAATCCAACCTGAACTTACTTAGGAACTAATGATGGATTACTTATTTCATGGTTTCTTGGTTCAATTAAAGAAGAAGTCCAACTATTAATGGATGAAGAATTAACAAACTATAATCTCTGGAAAACTTCGTTGAAGGAACTATCACTACTAATAACCATTGAGAAGGAAGGATTGCTTGAAGTTTTAACTATGACAATTAAGAAAGGATACCACATTTTTTTAGATGACTATGTACAGATATTTGTATCAATTTACAATAATCTTATTGCCACCAACAATCTAGTTTCAGATCGTGAAAAAGTTTTTCAATTTGCTCGAGGTTTAGAAACAAAATACGAAAAATTTTCATCTAGATATAGTTATAAAGCCACCATATCCTACTCTTGATCAATTTATTCTTACTCTTATGGGATATGAAAAAACTCCTTTAACTCAAAAGAGGAAGAAAGAATTCATATTAAACACAATTAAGCCTTTTTTAACAATATGGATGAGGACATATCAAAAGAAGTCATGTTTTTAACTCTAAAGAAAAAAGGTTTCATTCAAGTAAGTCGCAACAACAATTTAAGTGGCATAAACATGCGTTAAAAGAAGAAAAGGGAGCAAGATGGAACTCAATTATTGAAAAATATGGTAAGGTAACTTGTCAAATTTATGGAAAAAAATCTTATTACTTTTGATTGTTAATACAAATTTGATTATTTATTCCAATTATAGGATTATCTCCAAGGGTTAACAACTCTCACTTTAAATAAAGAAGACCCATCTTTTTAAATAAATTCAACTGTGACTGATCATATAACAAATGATTAATGTATATTATCTCAAATTAAATCATATAAAGGAGATGTTGTGGTTTATGTTGGTAATAAAAATAAATTGCCTATTACACACATTGGAAATGCTCATGTATGAAAAAATGAACTTGAAAGATGTGCTTTGGATTCTATAATTGAAGAAAAACTTAGAATCCATAAGCAAGACAACTTATGTGTTGGATCTTGGATTTTAAAAAGCTTTTTACAATAATCAAAGGTAGCGGTCAATCTCTTTGTGGCACCAACACTTGGTCGCAAATTGGAAAACTACTTCATCTATTTGTGCTAGGTTTCAATTTAGAAAAAGTTGTTAACTTCCTTTTAATTAAAATAATAAAATATCATAATTTTCTCTTGAAAAGGTATATTGTGATCTATGGGTACCAGCCGTTGCTGCTTCTAATCAAGATTTTCAATTTTATACTATATTCATAGATTATTTTTCACACTTCACTTAGCTTTATTTGTTTTAAATGAAATCTAAATTTTATTCTTATTTTCTCAAGTTTCAAAAACTTGTAAAAATAAATTCATTAAGCATATTAAGCTTTTCAATGTAATTTAGGTGAAAATTCAACTTCAATAACTTTCTTACCCATTTAGACAATTATGAAATTTATTTGTATGTATTTTGTTTAGGGACTTCAAAACAAAACAGAGTTGTGAAATGCAATACGTCATAAAGTTGAGACGAGGTTAACCATGTTTTTTTAATACAAATTTGTTTTTATTTTGGTGAACTAAAATTTTCCTTATGTTGTATATTTAATCAATTAGATGTCTTCTTAAAGATTATAAAATATATCTCCATATTTAAGTTGCATCAAAATAAGCTAAATTATGATCATAGTGAGTGTTGGGATATTTATGCTTTCATTTTCTATAACATCAAAGGGACTAAAAATTTATCAAGAAAATTTATCCTTGTGTAAAAATGATATTAATGCTATAGTCCTTATTTAATGAGTTTACATCTTTTATTGTATTATCTTTGATGAAGGCAAATTTTCTTATAAGTCTTCTCATTAGGAGTATATTTCCTTATTTTTGAAGCCAACATAACTTCCTTCCCCAAATGAATGGATTGAAGTATCAAATAATGCTCCTTCCTCAATAAATATTTATCAATTTGAATCTTAACAATATATTTTATGGGTTGATCCTTATAGTGATATGGATGACACACTCATGATAATTGTGGTGACAAAATAACCACTGAAGTTGCTCATGTTATTTCAGCACCATCACTTGATATTACCATCTATATTGATGGTACTGATAATGTTCTTTAAAAGCAACCTATTCCTACTCAAAATATTAATGTGATCGTATGTCCTTAATAAGATCAACATCCTCTAAGTTATTTAAGGGAATATGTTTCATAGAAAACCTAAGTTTAGTGTTTGGCTAACTAGAAAACAAGAACGAAAGATCAAAGGAAAAACGTTTGGGAGAGAAAAAATAATTGCTCACTTCTGGTATACTTGTTCTACTATTTCCGAGATATTTATATAGGAGAATGTAAAGAAGAAAAAAGAATATGCTACTGCTCATGTGCAAGCTACTATTCACGTGCATGTTACTATTTATGTGCATGTTACTGTTCATGTGGCAATAATACACCTAACTAACCTCTGACTTCCCTAACAACTTAACAACTTTTCCTGCTAATAAATCCTACACATACATTTTAATTTTATTCTTCTATATCCCCCCTCAAGTTGGAAAGTCTGCAAGACCCAACTTGGACAACTAGTAGTGAAATTGTGTGACAGGAAGAGAATTCATCATGACATCGACCAGTTGTTGTGTTGGATCCCGTTTCTGGAGCCCGACGATCGTAAATATCAAAGACGTAAACGTATCATCCTATAAGGTTGTTTCCATAGGATCTCTCTAGCCCAAAACCAATTCCAGTAGCGGAATCACAAAT
>JAOQMS010000008.1:3899979-3919689 GCA_027563885.1 Erythroxylum longipes
AAATATGATATTGCATAAATCATGGCCAAACCAATATAAAAATTCAGAATTTCAATCAACCATCATCTATCTTAGGAGTATACAAAAAATTTAGTTACTCATGGTTGAAATAGACATCTCAATACAATTAAAGAGTAAGAAAAAACAGCTCCCCATATAAGTTGCAGTACTCTCCACGGTTTCAGAAGCCCTCCTGCGTGAAAGCTCCAATTGTCGAACCCCTCCAAAGTCGTCTTCTTTGTTTTCTTGTTTGCTTAATGCCGCCCCCACTGACGCACCAAGCCCCTCTTTCCTTTCTTTCATGCCGCAACCTCTTCTATTCTTTTACGCCCCTGCTGTTCTCTCTTCTTCTTTTTTTTTAACGATGTTAACTATTAACCCCCTGTTCACGCAACTCTTCCCAAACCTTATAACCCTTTCTCTGCTTCTATACGGTGACGTTTCTTTTCTTTTTTTTTCATGGCCAGCTTCACATGTGTTGTCGTTTTGCTCCTTCTTGCTTTATTCTTGATGTGACAATTTAAGTTGGTTGACTCCTATTATAGCTGCACTCCAAAACCCTCTCAACTTTGAGCCTAAGTTGTCCGTTGTTTTGTTCATGTGGTGTGCCATTTTGGGCTACTACCTCCATTCTTTTTAAGTCTAATTTATCCAAGTACTCTACAATAAAAATTACAAATAAGTAGCATCAATTGTTCAAAAATCAATTTACTACAATTAAATCAAAATACAACAATTTTTGCTCCTATAAGCACAAATTAAATGTAAGGCACAATAATTCGAATAATAATCAAGTAAAGCTATAAAGGCCAATTTTAATGACAAAAACCTATCTAAATGATATGAAAATATATATGAACAAGTGAGCTTGTTATTGTGCCGCTAATTAATAATTTTAACTGAATGAGTTATAAATCATGCGAAATCAATGTAAAATCATGGATAAAATATTGTTATATTTGACTCGCATCACTTATATAAGCACTCCACCGCAGAAGACAGTTGTCTTTGTAGCTGTCTTCTTCTATTTATTCAACAAAAACAGCATAAGGCTATTCAACAAAAACAGTATGTGGCGATTTCGGTGCCGCAATTGTGGAATGAAGTCCCTCCATATAAGAGGGACCCATATCCAACAAAATCGATGATATTTTTTGATTAAGATTATTAAGTATATATTAGTTTTAGTGCATTTGGTGATATAAAATTATACTTATTAATTTTTAAAAATTTTAACTTTTTGAAGGGTTACTAATTTTTTTCTTTCACAACATATATTTTGCTGAGTAAGCAAACAACCCGCGAGAAAAAGACAATGTTTGTTTGATAGATTAATGGACTCGCATATTTCAGAAAGGCAGGTACCTTTGAAGCAATAGATGACCAATTAGTCACATTCATATATATATGACAATAGTTGGATCAATCAATTAATGCATTTCTTTAGATCATTACCTAGTAATTATGAAAAGAACGTTTGGAGAAACCAAAAAGTAGTTGCAGCCTATTAATAAGTGATTTGATCAAAGTGATGAAGGTCAAGGAAAACAAGAAAAAATAAAAAGAAGACCACAAACCACTTTTGAATGTTAGTATGATAAATGATTTATCATTACAATTCAAGGACTGCACAACCATGTCAGTTTATACCTACACCTTTTACAGAAAGTTAAAGCGCACGCAAGTAAACTGCCTTATAACAGGCAAGCACTGTGAAGGGACCATTTTCATTCATATAATTTGTATAGTTTCAAGATTTAAGCATTGATATCATACAATCATTTCCCGGTTGCCCTTATCCTGGGACAGTTTATGCTTATAAAACTGCATCAGAATTAGACAAAAACTTTCAAATGATACATTTCATATTCATAATCGAATGAACAGTGGGAAAACAAATTGAAGAACAACCTGGCACAAGAAGTGTTTAAATAGCACTTCTTATGTGGAATCTAGTTCAGACTTTATCCTCTGCTTGAAGATCCTTCAGTCAGCATAATCACAAACAGTTATTTGCGATAGGGAATTGTCCTGCTCGGGGACATTTTGTCTGATAAAAGCTCTCCTCCACCAAGTCTCAAAAGCTCTGTGAATGTTGGGACAATCATCTCCCTTATTCAGAAATTTGTCAAACCAATTAAGCAAAATAGCCTGCTGCTGCAGCAGCGGAAGCGTAAGAATTGTCTGGCTTAGTCCATCCTCAACTAACTTTTTATCAACGGATCTGTATGCCCTCCTCATCCACGCAAAATCTTCATAAAGACCTTCCAACCAGGTAGACAGCAAAGAGTATCGTGTATCTTTTGGAACCAGAACTTGTCCTCTACCAATAGCAATACATAGTTGTGCAGTTATCTTACTGATTTCATGTCGGTACACGGTTGGAATCTTGGAATGCAGAATGGCAAGCTCCTTCTGATCTGCCCACAATTTTACAAATTCATCACCCATCTTCTTATCAATAAGAAGATCCACTATCCACTGCAAATTCTCAGCTTCTCGAGTTATTTCACTTATTAAAGCCCCTCTATCACGCCTACTATCATCCACACATGCAGCTTCTGATAGGCATAGCACAAGAGAACTAAGGCATCTGTGGCAAAGAGAATAAAGGGTATCTTTAGAAACAGTAAGCCTGTTACCATGATCAGATGAGTCTTCCTTGAATAATCGAGAAATTAGACATTTCACTTCTCGACGAGCCTTGTCATCTTTAGCTTGTAAAACACCACTCAAGACTCTCAGGAAGATGTCGTCAGCTCTTGCACAAGTGGACTGTTCACACGATACTCTCTGAAGAATCTTCTCTGAGTTGTTTAGCTGAAGTTCGCCTAGACATGACACAACCTTTCGCTCCTCTTCTTCAGACCATGGGATAGCTTCCAAATACTCCAAGCATGATTCTATCCCCACTTCAAACACGATAGCTGAAGACACCTACAGTATGGCAGTTATGTTATTAATCTTCACTATGTTGTTTTCTTATCATAAACAAGCCGGTGGCATTGGCAAAAGATAAATGCTTATCAAAAATCATTTTGACCTCTATTAGCTTCGATAAGTTGAGTGCACAGTACATGTTCGATAGCAAGTTGATCAAGCATAAACGCTGACTTTCTACTAAAGAAAAAAATAACAGCTTGGAGATTAGACAAACCAGAGAAAGAAAAATGCAAAGAGTTCAGAATCTTATCCTTTGATTAGTTTGATCCACTCTCAGAGAAAATTCAAGACAAATGGTAATCGTTATGTCAACCTTCCGCTTGATATGCCAACAAAGAAAGATTCATCGGTCTCTTTTATTTTGTTGAAGTAAAAGTTGAAAAGGATTGAAAATTTGAAACTTTACTAGAAACTATTGTTAGTTGGGCTATCATTTTTCAGGATACAATTAAGGACTGAAGCTTTCACACTGTTAACTCGTCTTTCACCGACTTCTGGCAGAGTAATTTCACAATCGTTTTCCCTAAAGACAACAATATCAAATTGCATGCCATCACCGCAAAATTTGAACTCAAACATAGGCATCGCAGAAACACAAGAGCCAAAGTTAGAATCGCCATATTTGCCAGCGTATCCAAAAATAAGTAGAAGTTGAATACACGAGTAGAATAGAAAATTCTTTCATTCTTTTCATATCTCTCCGTGCATATAGTTCTGCGGTTATCTATATCCAAGTCAAGAATATTTGATTCGAAACCCACAATACTCTGATCTTTGTCTTAACACTTTACGCATGAACACATAAAAACAAGAAACAAAACCATTTCGCCTTTCTTGGTTTTCATCTCCACAACCCCCACCCGTCCAGTATGCCCAAAAATGAAACAAAAATTTCAACAAATTAGAATAATGATTTCAAAGAAAGCAAATGCCAGAATCACGTTTAATATCACACACATAAACACAAGCAAACTAAGTTGAAGCCAAGGAAGACAAAAGCTGACACATAACAACAAGAAACATGAAATTCACACCTTGAGCCAAGCCAAGACCTTGGTGACACTCTCACCCATCAATCTCCTTTTAGGATCATCACAATACATCAAAACCAGAGTCTCCAAATACACATCCACATCATCACACTCGCTGATCTCCACAGTATGCATAACCCCTTTTTCTCTTCCTCTCAACTTCTCCCTGAAAAACCCACTCTTCTCTAACAAAACCCTTTTATGAACATCCACCGAAACCCTACACCCATCTTTTCCAATCACCGTAAGCCTCACATCACCCGACCCCATACCGCAGTCATTCAAGTTCTCAAATTCCTCAACTATTTTGCTCACTTTTGATTGAGACTTGATGCGATTCTGTTCATGGGTTTGTTCCTCAGACATCATTTGGAAGAGGGTAGGATGGTGAGCGGATTCGGTTGAAGCGTTCAAGTGAGGCGGGGAGAGAAGGGTTTTAGAGTTGGGCGAGTTTAAAACCCTGGAGTGTGTAGCTGTTGATCGAATTCTTGAAGGTGAAAAAGAAAAGGTCGGGTCCGAGACAAAACCTTGCCTAATCATTGTAGACACTTCTCTTGATGTTGCCATTTCAATTCAGTACAATGGTTTTACAGTACAGAATAGAGGAAGTGTGCATGCAGCAGATAGTGAACTAAAGAAAGAATCTTGAACACCGCAGCATTGAGATTTTCCCGGGAAATTTAGCAAGTTCTGATTTTTCCGGGAAATTGAAAGAGACGGAGAATCCAAGAAAGAAAATGAAGAAAACGAGCGCTTTGGGTTCGACCAGCAGTGG
Organism: Erythroxylum longipes; assembly: GCA_027563885.1. Taxonomy (NCBI): domain Eukaryota; kingdom Viridiplantae; phylum Streptophyta; class Magnoliopsida; order Malpighiales; family Erythroxylaceae; genus Erythroxylum; species Erythroxylum longipes. The sequence continues at coordinate 3,904,729 of JAOQMS010000008.1, forward strand.
GAAGTACAAGTGATGGCAATTATTATAGTTGTTAACGGTTTGATCTCTAAAGAGTGAAAACAGGAGACCATTGATCTGCGCGTGCGGCGCCTGACTTATTTAACAAAAAATTAAAGAAACATTGTATTTATTAATGGGGTTTATTTTGGATTAATTACGATCTTTCCTCCGCCTAAACCAAACCCTACTTGATTAAGGAATTGGCTTGCCAAGGACATTGTATATTAATGTGTCGTACAGTTATTCCCATTTGCATTATCATTTTTGGTAAAATGGATGGTTTAAAATAAAGTTAAGTTGGTTTGTGTTGATGTATACTACACATGTAATGTTGGTTCAAAGTTCACGAGACAAACGGGACTATCTCTACTTTTGTTTGAAATTTCATGGCTTACACTCAGCCAAGTGTGCTTAATCAATTATTCTTACTGGTCAGATGAGAATTCACATCGTGTCAAATCTACTCCTAACTCGTCTATCATTTAAATAGAGTAATTTATCTCAATTTGGATCCAAATCTGGAACTAGAAGGTGCACGAGGACCATAGTCTACCTGTTGGTCCACTGTAACATTGGAAACTAGATTAATTATTGTGTTCACTGTTTGACGAAAATGATTGTTATTTGCAGATGCAGGTGCCAGCCCCACGGCCCCCACCTGAGATGGCTGATGTTTCGTGTCAGTCAGAGGACTAATTAGAAAAATCCCACGTTACAAGTAACTATTCCCAAGTCGGAAACTACTGAAGAATGAGATGAAAATTGGAGTAAGCCACGCCATGGAGAGGGTATTTTGTTCTTTTCGTTTGTGGAGAAGTTAAAGCTGAAAGAACAGGATGTGACCTATCTCCATCAATCAGAGGGGTCAAGACCTTAGCATATTCCAACTCGTATCTTAGCTAGACTTTCATCAGCCAGTCTGAATTTATCTTCATGTCTACTCAAGCAAACAGCTCCTTATGTGAAGAGTACGTGTCATTGAATTAGGTTGGTGGGCTGGAAAATGCACACTTCCAAACAATTATGATTATTTTTGCGGGATCATTTACTGATCCACAGCAATTATTAGGAAAAGAAAAAAAGGGGAGGTTTATCTGAAAGGGGAAGAGCTAACTGCAAGGATTCGGGCCTATCTGATACGGGAAGAGCCGACTGCTAGGATTATATTTACAGCTAGAGTCTTATAGATTGCCACAAATTGAACAAAGGAAAAGAGACAAAATAATTAACAAATTTTAATCACAAAACTTTCAGATACAAAGGAACAGCACAGGTTACAGAACACAACAAGAAGCCAAATTTATCACAATTAATGGACGCCATCAGAAACTTCCACTCAGTCAGCGTTCAAAAAAATTTTGATATCTTTCAGGGCCTGCACTTTCTTCCTCCTGAAAGCAATTCATTAGCCAATCCAATCTTAGCAAGGAGCAGGTCAATAGGGGAACTTAAAATTCAAGAACATTATGAAAATTTCCCCCATGTGTAAATCATAAAATATAACACGCCATTTTAGAAGACATTATTCTGTAAATCCTCCAGTTCAGGATCCACGAGTTGGGCTTCCTTTTCTGCTTCGGACCCGAAGATGGGAGCATCTAGCTCAGGAGGATTCTGTGATTTCATAAACATGTCAGTTACTGTAAGGCCTTTGCCAGCCTATCTAATTAACACTTTCTGCATCGTAAGCATCAATAAATATTACCATGCAGCGGACTAGTGCCCAATTGACACCTTTGAAGAATGGATGCCTCTTAACTTCACTTGCTCCTTCCCGTGAAGCTAACCTGCTTTTGGGGTCTCTGTGTAGTAACCGGTACATAAGCTGCTTTGCATTGAAACTAACCTGCGCAAACATGGCAAGAATGTTAAAAAACCGAATAATGTCATATAAGATTCACAAGTAAAGCACAATGACCTTACAAAGAATCATTCAAAATAACATTCTTATGAAGAGCATGCATTTTTGCAGAGATGGTCGTACCTGTGTACTGGATGGAAATCTAAGGTCTTTGTGAAGTATATTGGCAAATGTCTTTTGCCTTGTCTTTCCTCTGAAGGGTGTATATCCATATAGCATTTCATATAGAAGAATACCTGGAAGGAAATGAAACTATGATACGATGTTGCCAACCCTCGAGTCAAATTAAAGATTTGAGAATAATATAAATTACCAAGAGCCCACCAGTCCACTGCACTAGTATGTCCAGCTCCAGAAATAATTTCCTACAAGAATTTGAAATGTCAGGTGAGAAAAATAAAATGAGAGAAAAGCTGAGCTATATAAAAGATCTGTAAAAGCTTAGACATAAAGAATAAGGGGAAAAACAAAAAAAGGAAACTGAACACTGATATTATGTTCAATATCAGAGGCGTATAGAGAATTAACTGGAGCTATGTACTCCTCAGTTCCAACAAACGAATTTGAAGCTCTCATGGGTTCAGCCATAAAGACTGGACCTTGCCGACGTTTGCGGTGCCTTTTCTTTTCGTTTGTACCAGGAATCAAAAGCTGCAAAGCATGATATGTTTATATTCAGATGTTGTTGTTACTTTCATTTATTTATTTTTAGAACAGGAAAGAAGATTCTAAACCAGAAACAAGAAAGTTGGCTCAGATACCTGTGGTCTGCATGATGTCAAGCATGAGAGATCAAAGTCGGTCAAGGACACATGACCATTGCTCTGAAGTAAAACATTCTCAGGTTTTAAATCCCTGTAAATGATCCCTTAAAAGGAAAAGAAGAAGAGAGGCTTAGCAAGCAAAGAGCATAATGATATAGCAAATCGTACACTGCCATAAAGATGTAGTTTTCTAATTTCAGGAAAATAACTTTTATGTGCAGAATCCTGTATTTCGTATATGCATCGGAAGTTTAGGTTAAGAAATCAGGAGCAAGTCAAGCAATTGTATTCGGAGAAGGTTTTTGAAACTTACAAAACCTACGAAACTGATTTTTAACGAAAGGATAGAACGTTAAATTTATCTGTACCTTGATAGTGAAGGTACTCCAATGCAACAACTACCTCTGCAGCGTAGAACCTACATTGACCAAAAACCTGTGACTATAGTTCTTAAATCCTAATAACGCACTTACTAATATTCTGCATTCCAGTATCAGCTTTTACCTCACAGCATCTTCTTTCAGCACCTTCAATGGTTGTCGGTCCAAAAGCAGGAAAAGTTCTCCACCGGGGCAGTAATCAGTTATAAGACAAATATGGGTTTTTGTCTGAAAAATATGATAACAATAGAAATTGAAAAGCCCCTTATGAGTATGTTATTGTTTCTTAGCTTATAAACTTTGAATCAAATAAAGAGCAAGCATGTTTAGCTCATATTGAAATTGCAGAAAACCGCATTTCTATGGCAAAAGTACCTGAAATGAAGCATACAATGCAGGAAGAAAAGGGTGGTCTAGCATGTCAAGAATTTCTCTCTCTGCACAAGCTCTATGTACCTGCATGAGAAACTAAGCTTTAGGTAGAGGCATTATAAGGTTTATATGGTATTCAAATTTCCGAGATATATAACTAACAAGTGAAGTTGATCAGCAAGAAAAGATCGGAGAGAGGTAGGCATTGCAACTCATCTCCAATACCTTATTGCGGTTGAGCATAACACCTTTATCCATGGCTTTCATTGCAAAGTGTAAGCCAGTGCCACACAGTTCTACCAAATGGACACTACCATACCATTTATAAGTTAGAGAAAAGTTGCAAGAAAGTGAACATTTAGAGTAAACAACGATCTAGCTCTTAAAGCAAGGGGGACCAAAGATAAAGGTCAAATGCAAAAAGGAAATGAGCGTTCTCATAATCAAGTAATTCTGAATTAATCAGTATAAAGGGAAAATGGGAAAGACAAACCTGCCAGTGTCTCCAGATCCCAGGGGTTTTATTGGCCTAAAATGTTTAAGACTTATTTGTTCTCCATCATCCATAATCTGCAAGGCCATAACAGAAGGATGAGATCATAATCATCCAATCTTTGATGTTTTTATGAAGTGATTATGGACGTTAATAAGTCAAAATCATCCAAACATGGGCCAAAATTGCACTTGAGAAGCAAAAACCTTGAGATTTATATATGCCCAAGGACAAGTACACACCAACAGAAACATTTTTATGTAAAGAAACTTGCTAATATAAGTTCAATTCTCATGAAGTGGCCCACATAAATGATATTCTGCTGCAGACTGAACTTTGTCAAAAATTTTCAGAATATTCCGAGACAATTCTAATTTATCATTCCTGACATAAAAGAATAGTACCTTCTGAATTGCTTTCCAAGAGGGGCTATCCTTCCTGTGAGGCTTTGGACAAACAATCTTTGAATGATTTGCCCACAAATCTTCTGGTTTCTGCAGTGCAGATAGCAGTAATATTCGTCAGGGTATGTGACAAAAAGCTTTTACAAAGATATAGAATCGCGTTGAAAATTACCATATTCGCATCTGGAAGTTCTCGCACTGCTTCATCAACATTTTCTGCAGTTTGTTTCACCTGATAGTGGCCGTCAAGCAAAATCAATAAATAAATCCGACCTTGGAGAGTACCAACAGAACGCCACTCACAAAGGTATGCATCAAATGTAATTCATTTTCATGGCATGATCTTCATGAAAAAGGGAGAGAAGAGAGTATAGATACCAGTTTTTCACTTTCTTTTGCAGTTTGATCCGGAATGCTGTTGGTGCATGGCTCAACATGCTCACTCCCATCTAGTTGTACTCCAATAAAATACTGAACTTCTCCCTGTTATAGAAAGTTGAATTTTGTAAAGAAAAATCTCTTCAATCTATCCTCTCCATGTTTATTCACAAGGTTTGAGTTGAGAGAACTATATAATCAAATTACAAGTTAATATTGTAGGCATCACTTATACCTTCTGATCACGCATAGGCTGAAGATGGAACAGATTCCAGAATTTCTTGCCTGCATATCAAGTAAGGATGGAAAATCAATAGAAAAGTAAAATCATTAAATTAATGTTTGTTTAGTCTGTATTTGTAGAAATGTTTTTTTGAGCATGCCTTTAGATGCTCTGAGGCCAGTATATCAATGAAGACATACGCACATAACACTTCCTCCTACTGTCACTCAACTATGGACATAACGAGAAGTAAAAGTAATCATACCACTCTTTGTGTAGTTAATTAGTTGCACGGTAACGTCTGTCTGGTTATCAATAGCCTCTCTTATTTTCCTGACAGTAGCAGGATCAGTTTCAGGCCCTTGCAGAAATCTGCCAAACAAAATTTCAGTTAATGCGTTAGGGAAATCATAATTATTCAAAATCATGATAGTAACTGATGATACCTGCAATTTCTTCCCAAGATTTCTTCACGGCTGTACTCTGTCAGCTCCAAGAAACTATCAGAGGCAAATATCTGAAAGAAAAAGTTGAAACGATCAGATATGAGTGAACTAACCATCTTTTATAAAACACATGTAAAGAAACAGGACTGCAATTAAGTAGAAGACTATTCTTACAATGGGATTATCGGGTAGCCTTGGATCAGTAATTACAAAATTCTTCTCAATACGTTCAAGTGTGGTAGCTAGATCAATACCCTTTCTCATTTCCCTTTTCCTCACTTTATCATCAAGGCTCTGAGGCCTGGAATCATCCTCACTATTGTCATCAAAGAAACTAACGTCGTCATCGTCGAAGCTCTCAGCAGCAGATTGAGTACTTTTCCTCATTAGACTGAAACATGAAAAGAAAATATATGTCAAGGAAGAGGCTTAGGTCATGCCTGTCGTATATGCATAGAAGTAGAATCTATACCCCATGAAAGAAAGGCGACTAGATTTTCTTTGTTTCTTTTCTGGTAACTCACTGATACGCTCCATTGAACCATGAGACTTTCGTCTATTTGGAGGCACAGCCTCAGAGTTTCGCCTTCCTTGAACCCCTTTGCCTTCCATTTCTCCATCACCTTTTGATTTTCTCATTAACGGACGATTCGAGGATTCACTATGTGCCCGTGGCCTCTTCACTGCCTCGACAAGTTCAGCCACTGAAGTTGTGGCCATTTCCTTTTGGCGTGCTGTAGAAGCAACATCATTTGTATACCTCAGTTGAAGACATCCGAGGGTTTTATCTTATGATTACATACAACAAGCCTCACTCCATTTAGTTATAATAAATTAATAACATCAATGTAGGTTGCTACTAAGTTTCTACGTAAGTATGTAGGAAATATATAGATACCATCATATCGGATCAAAGATTCAGGCAGTCCGTTGGGGCGTAGCATCTTATCCTTGGACCCCTCAGTGAACTTGCTAACTTCCACTTGCATTCTGCCACGTTATCAGACAGGAAAAAAGGAACTTCGAAATTGAAACATGATAAAAACTGCAGACTTTTAGTACAATAATTAGGTTTCTCTTAGATCTCATTGATTTGATCATGTACTATAATTGTAAGCCCATGTGCTTTATGGCCATACTTTAAAGTTTCAACTATGGGATAAGAAATCACGAAGCTTTTTCACCAACTTCATTATGTTTGGACTTTGGAGTACTCCTACTTCTATAAATTTGGATCATAAATTATGAATTAATGATGTCTCTCAAATTTGGCCTTCCAAATCTAGCCTAACTAATATCTATAGAAAACAACAAGAATAAAAAAATAGAACAGTTGCAGAAGCTGTAATTTTCTAGTGTAATATGAGGAAATTAACCCGATAAATTTGAGGACTTTGCCAGTTTCATCCTTGATAGGAGCAATAGTGAGAAGGTTCCAAAAAGGAGTGCCATCTTTCTTGTAATTCAGCAATCTCCCACAGTAACTATTCCCTTCCTGTAAAGCCTCTCTAATTTTGGCTACGTCTTCTGGGTCTGTGTCAGCACCTTGTAAGAACCGACTACAAGCCACAAAAATATAACTGTTCTTCACTCACTTTGAATTTAAGGTTAAAACACAACATACAACTTTAATGTAACAAGCATAAACATTACCAGTTCCTGCCTATCACCTCTCTTGAGGTGTACCCTGTCATCTTAAAGAAACCAGCGCTTGCGTACATTATGGGATAGTCAGGTTTTGTAGCATCTGACACTACGAATGTTTGTTGGAACGAGGATAATGCGTGTTTAATGTCTTCGGATACTCTTGGAATTCCTCCTTTTTCTTTTCCTCCGTCGTCAGAAACGTCACCAGAGCTCCTAACGGAGGTGTTGGAGTTTCTTCTTGACGACGAACTTGGCTTTGAATTATTGCTTGACTCTTCGCCACCTGAAGTTCTGACAGTAACCCGTTGAGGTTTGCCCGTTTGGTCGTCGGTTTTTAGCACCAGGCCCCACTCGGCAGCTCTTTTCGCTGCCAGGCCAGCTTCTCCGGCCAGCTTTGGACTTCTGTCTCCGCCACCGTCGCTGAAGTTTTGGGATTCCGATGGTGGAGGTTGCGTAGGTTCCTTGAAGGCCATCCATGAAGGGATGAGTGATTCTTCACTCCAACCGGGTTTGGTAGAGACCTTGGTTGGCTCTTGTTCAGGGTCGACCTGGGGTTCAACCCAGTTTTGCCAAGTGGGGCTCGTGCGAAATGCTGGATTGGTTGGTCGTCGGGTGGAGTAAGTGAAGGGATTGAACACTTCTAGTGAGCCACGAAAGTCTCTGGGTAGAGCGGGCATGACTGTCGATTGCTTCGACGTCTTGTCGGTTGGGTCCATCACTGCAGTAGCGAGTAGCAACCAACCATATATTTTATATTCATATACATAAAAGATTTAAGGATTGGTATAGTATAAGAGGATAAAGATTAGCAAATGGTTAGGCGCATGAAATAGCCTAGAAATAACATATCTAAAACAGGTGATATTTTAGGAACTCTATTCTAGTGAGTGTAGGTTTTTTTTTTTTCTTTTTGACAAACCAACGAGGAGTTTTGAGCGGGTCCAAATTTTTCGTTGGTACCACCAAAGTTATTACCAGATTAATCCCCACTAGTACCTATTTGAGACTCCAAAGAGTGCACTACCACCAAATATTTAATACCACTGTATTTACAAGCGGAGTACTTCAAACCTCTGACCTTGCTTAAGCAAAGATCAGCCCCCTTACCGCTGAACTTCAGTACCCGGTGGTCTAGTGAGGGTAGTTTGGGATTGTCAAAAACGATCAAAACCTCGTCTGGGCAGTTCGCTAATTAAAGCTGACCACACAAACACAGAGTTCCCTTCACTGCACCGTGAGAGTACGTAAATGACAAAGGAATGACATACAAGAACAAAAAGGTCTCAGTTTCTGTGAAGTATAGGAACTTTGGAATATGTGACAATATAATTAAGATAAAGCGTGCACTGTTAATCGGTTTACAAGAGTAACTGTCTGATCAGGTGATAGAACACTAAATCGCCAGCTGTAGTTATAATTAGCTGTAAGACCTGGACTTGAGACAAACTTAGTACGTAGAATATCACCAAACCGCACAATTTACATATAAAAATAGGTGGATAAAATGTGAGACTAAGTGTAAATTAATGAATAAGTACCTTGAAAGTGAAGATGAATACTGTTGATTCAGAGTTCCTCTATTTTATCTTGAAGATTATCCGAGAAAAACAAAGCTGAAGTCGAAGAGCTATATAACATAAGAGAAAGAACTAACAACGAGAAGATAGACGAAGAGAAAGGACTTTAAAAGGAAGAATGATTGCTGAGAAGGGTTTGGCATCCCATCCCTCAACAGCTAAATTTCACATGGCATTTTTTTCTCGCATCCCTGTGCCATAATGAAGCTGATATTAGAAATGTTTGTAAGAAAAAGAGATATGTTTTGTTATCTTTTTGTAGGTATTACCACAATCATAGCAGCTCACAGATCTCTGGCGACAAAAAGAGAAAGTGGCAATGGGTTGGCAAAAACAAAAGAAAAGATGCAAAAAACAGGGAGAAGTATACGTGATGTCTTATTGCACGTTGGGGTGTGGAGGCTTTACCGACCAAGGTCTCGCGGTGACGATGCTCCTCGTGTCTTGGTGTCTCAGTAGTGGCAAAAGTCTTTCTGATGATAAAAAGAAAAGTACGTTCAATTTGGCGAAATGTTTCCATCTTTTAATGTTCACTCTTATTGACTTGCATGCTAGAGGAATGTAATTTGTTGTATAATTAAAATATTTTTTATCATTAAACTTGACTGGACTAGACAATCCATATCTTAACAAGCATTTGTTAACTTTTCTGTTTCTTTTTATAAGAGTAAATAGAAGAAAATGGATCCAAGTATTATACCAATATGATATTTTTTAATAATACTATCATTATTGCACTAAGAATATCTTCGTGTAGGATACGGTGAGGAAAAATAAATTGATGCCAGTCAGGGGAGACATGTCATGTGAGATGTTAAATTGGCATGCTATAAGTGATTTAATCCAAAAAGGTACTCAATTTTATCCAAATTTCTAGGAAAAAGAGTATCCACTATCCACTACATGGTAGAAACTAAAAGCACATATGTATATATATATATACACGTAAAAATTTGAACAATTATATTACAGAAGACTTTGGACTCCGTCTCATGACTCGTAGTGAATATTGTTGTTGTATTATATCACAGAAGACTTTGGAACTACAGCTCCCTTTTATTTCCAAGAACTCAGTCACAAAATCTTTTTCTCTATTTTGGTACGTGACTAATTTGTTAACTGCATTATTATGCATCCGTAAAATCAGAGGACTTCGAATAAGCATAATAAAAATTGTTGATTGTTTTATTTTTATGAGAACATGTAAAATATATATTTTAATCAAGTACTAAAGAACTTTCAGACTTTATAAACAATTGAATATGAACTTATAGGGAAAAAACATATTACTAGTCTAACGTAATAAAAATGATATTTTGGATGAATTGGTCACTAGATAAGTTCCTGCAATTTTCAACGAAGTCATTTTCACTTATTTTGTAACCATAAATTAATGGGACTTCATGGATGAATTGCAGTAGACATCTGTGAGTGAGTGGGATACCAATAGGATACATAGGAAGCCCACAGGCACAGAATCACGTGAAGAGCTTTCAGGCGATCATCTTATCTGTTCACGGTACATATCTGACAAACCCTGTTGGGTTAAGTCGAAGTAAGCAAAAGTAGATTGGAAACCTTGTGGTCCCTTTGGCTTACTTGCCTTGCCTGAACTCACATCTCCGGACCCCGTACAATTCTGCAATTGATTCAGGTAGAGCCTGGACTACTAAAACTAGAGTTTTAGGAACTGTTACTTTTACACTGCAAAGACATTCATGAATCCTGACATGGGAGTTACAGTTAACCCATTTGTAGTGTCTTATTGGATTTATGTAAATTCTAGTAATTAATTGTCAATGCATTAAATTTCAGTGTTGATATGTGAAATAATTTTCAGACTTACCACTTGGTTATCTAAAATGGTTATAATGAAAACGAGTGATGAATAAGAATATGGTTCGAGGCTGCTCAGGATATGAAAAAGGTAAATGATAAATATGAATTGGAAGTCAGCCATACAACCATAGTGCCGATGTTACTTTACAGCTAACAACCAGTCTTCCATTGTAAATTTGATGAATAATAGATAATATCTAAAAGTCAGATAGCGATGGAAGAAGAAGCTGCAAAAGATAGGCCTTTTTTTCAATTGATTTCTTCTTTGCATGGTCCAATTTGATTTTGACTAGACAACATGGATAGGTTATTTTGGACAACATGGCAATTCTTGTCATGTACAGGTCATTAGAAGAGAGAACTAAACTTAAATGTCAGCTACAATGGAGGGCTAAAACTTGCCGTTAGAAGGTAGAGAGCTTATCAACTGTTTTCCTGGAAAAAAAAAAAAAGAATCTATTTGTGTGAGAATCTGTTTAGAAATTTTCAGTTTGACTCACTCGACAGCATGTAGATCTTCACTATAAACTACATATATATGTGTATCTGATACATAGTAAGTCAATATTAATTGAGATTTTAACAACATTCTTTCTCATCTTTTTTTTTTAAGAATGGAAGCAAATCATTCATTTTACACTTTATTATCCTATTTTATTCTTTTTTTATTTAATCCATTCCATTTGAACTTTTATTAGTTTGAGCATTGCAATGTAATACCAAAATATGAAGACTAATTTGACTTTTATCTCCTTCAAAACCATTTATTCTTCTTACATTAGACTGAAAAAAAAGGTCATCATTTCCTTAAAAAAATAGTACATCTATATCAAAACAATTTATCTTCTTGGTTTGGCAGTAAAAATATTCATTCAGAGAGGAGAAAATTATCTTAATATCTAAGCTAAAAACTATAAACCTCCCTTGTAATTAAAATTTTTTTAGAAAAACTCTTATCTTTAAAATTCTCAAAAAATAAACTCCTTTTAATTTTAAAATTTTCAGGAAAGACTCCTCTTAAAATTTGGATAAAAACTAACAACGAAACTCATATAATATAAATATCAAATATGGACTAATTAAATATAAAGATTCAACTAAAATTTTAATTTAGAGCCAAACTAATTAAATCCAACTCAAACTTACAATTATATTAAATTATTAATTTAAGTCAAATTTAATTCTTTAACTCGGATTTAAAAGTTGAGTAAGTTATAACATTAGTGACATTTGATTAGTTCACGTTTGTTGTTCATATTACCTAAGTTTTTTTTTAAAAATGAAGTAAAAGAGAATAGTTTTTTTCCAAAAATTAAAACTAAAATTGGTTTTATAAAAAATTTTAAAGATTAAGAGGTCGTTTTCTGAAGTTTCTTAAAATTAAGAGAGATTTATGTCTTTTATTCTAATATTTATACGTTCAACAAACTACCCAATTAATGGTTACAATAGTTAATCTAAAACAAATTAATCAAATATCAGTTTAATTTATTTCAATTTGGTCATAAAATTGCTATCTTTATTTGACTTCGTCATACATATACATTCTTAATTTGATGGTAAAAATTGGACTTGATTATAGAGTTTATTCAATTTTGCAACGCTAGTGTAAACTTTAAAATTTGTTGCTAAAATACTTTAATTTTTAATTTTTTAAAAAATAACTCAATGTATATGTTAATGTGAATGACTTGACAAGTCATATCAAATTAGTACTTTTTTGCTACGTGATTATCATATATTGTATTTCTGTCATATAAATTTTATTATTTAATAAATTGAAGATATCACATATAAATTTTATTATTATAAAGAAAAATATATGGAGTATATAATTATTTTATTATTTTTGATACTTTTAAGTTATTAAATAATAAAATTTATGCGTGACACATACACAATAAGTAGAAGCTACGTGGAAAAATATTAATATGACGTGGCGAGACACATTATCTACATTAATAGAGAACTTAATGTCAAATTATTTTTGCTAATAATTGAAAATTATATTATTTTAACACTACTTCTTAAAGTCCAAGTTAATATTATAAAATTAAATTAAGTTTGTAATGTTTGTGTGTGTGTGTAGGCGGAGAAACTTAAGTACCTAAACAATAAAAAGGTGGCATAAATAAATTAGGATGATATTTTTATGACAGAATTACATATATACAGCAACCTCATTTTATAATCCTTATTTTTAATATGAGCTAGATAGGTTGTTGATTAGTAATGGTAAATTAAGGTAAACATCTATATTTTAGAATATTTTGTGCTTTTGTTATTATTATTGTTATTTTTATTAATGAATGGCAATACTATATATCAAAATGCGAATGACATGAAAAAAAATCACTTAAGTTTTTTATATAAATTATTCGTGTAATTAATTTATTATATTTATATTAAAATATAATAATATTTAGTATATATATATATTATTACTAAATGAATAATGTATTAATTAGTTTAACGTGATAGTCTTTTATAAAAAAATATATAATAATAATAATAATAATAATAATAATAATAATAATAATAATGTTGTTATTATTATTATTATTATTAATTGTCATTTTATTTATATTTATATTTATATTTCATATTTTGTAAACAATAAAAATAGTTTTATTTATTTTTATCGTTAACTAAAATTATAAAAGTATAACATAGTAAAAAATTATAAAAGTATGAAGTATAAATAATTTAATAATATAAATATTTGCTTAACGCTAATACTAAATCTAGTGAATCGATTACAAAATCCATTATTAGCATCGAGTCTAATGCTAAATTATTAGTATTGTACTAGTTTTTAATACCAATTTTAGTATCATATACTATTAATATCGGTTAAAACTTGATATTATCTTGATAATTTTTTAAAATTATAAAAATGATCTTAGATACTTAAGCACTATTTGAAGTGTTTTCAAGGCACAGAAGGAAAAAAAAATAAAACAAGCAAAATATGAAGGGTAAATTTATTCTTCTGACTTTCTAGGGTAGTCAGAAAACCTCGTTCGAAAAGAAAACGGAAATAGATGAGAAAAACAGAAGATATTCAGAGAGAAGACAGTACATTCATCATTCCTAACAACCTCTGTGCCAAAATAGTACTATATATATATATCACTGTGCAGTAAACTCTGTCATTCCTTCATCGTTCATAACCGTCATAACAAAATCATTAAATTTGTTGGGAATTGCTCGTTGTCTGTTGCTTCTTCGTGGCATTCCTGGTTATGGGGCTGTGTTGCCTGCATGTCCTGCCAACGTGTCTTGCTGAGTAGACACAACAATTCCTTCCTCCCGCAAAAGAACCTTGTCCGCAAGGTTGACACAATCAAAACTTTTACACAGTTGGTCTTTATCTTCCCATGTCGCCTCTGAGTCTTGCACGCCGTCCCAACGCACTAACCACTGCTCAATGGCCGCTGTCCCTTCATAATGGTTCGCTTCTGTAATATTGCGGCAGGTTACAAGATTAACGTGGAGGCGGTGTCCACCAAATGCAGGGGAGTAATCTGCTGAGAGGGAATTCCCACGCACTTCCGTAAGAGGGAAACATGGAAAACAGGATGAATTTTGGCTACCTCTGGTAAATCAAGTTTGTATGCCACTTCTCCTATCTTCTTGATAATTTGAAAGGGGCCAAAATAACGGGGTCCAAGTTTGTTGTGCCTGCGCAAACGGATGGAATTTTGCCTGTAGGGTTGTAAACGGACATACACCCAGTCTCCAACCTCAAAGTTTACCTCTCGCCGCTACTTATCTGCCTGTCTCTTCATCCTTTCTTGAGCTCTCGCCAAATTGTGCTTTAAGTTCCGCAAAATTATATCTCGCTCTACCAACTGTGCATCCACAATTGAATTGCCAGAAGAAGAACGAATGTACCTTACCACTGTTGGGGGAGGTCTACCATACAGGACTTCGAATGGTGTGATTTTTGCAGAAGTTTGGTATGAAGTGTTATACCAAAATTCTGCCCAAGGTGGAAGGTTGACCCAAGATGATGGAGTATCGCCTACGAAGCAACGTAAATACATCTCCAACACTTTATTTAGAACTTCTGTCTGTCCATCAGATTGCGGGTGATAAGCAGTGCTTGGGGCTAAAGTAGTCCCCTGTAAGCGGTTTATTTCCTTCCAGAAGGGGGTTAAGAACTGAGGATCTCGGTCTGTGACAATTGAAGCAGGTACCCCATGTAATCGTATGATTTCGGCAACAAAAATTGCAGCAACAGAGTCACTTGTGACGGGGGAAGCCATGGCGAGGAAATGACCATATTTTGACCAACGATCAACCACCACCAAGATTGCCGATTTTCCTTTTGAATGTGGAAGGCCAGTGATAAAATACATTGAAATATCTTCAAATACCAACTGTGGAATCGGTAAGGGTTGAAGTAAACCAGCTAGTTTTAAGAACGAATCTTTCATTTGCTGGCAAATCTGGCATTTAGAGATGAAATCTTTCACATCCCTGCGCATTGAAGGCTAATGATTTAAAGGGACTAACCTTTAGATACGTTGTTCCGATGCGAAATTAGAATCGTCTCCCCGTTGCAATACCCA
>JAOQMS010000008.1:3961656-4026322 GCA_027563885.1 Erythroxylum longipes
TATTATTCTTATTATTATTATTAATTTTCTACTAACAATTATTATTATTATTATTATTATTATTATTATTAGAGTAGTAGTAGTAGTAGTAGTAGTAGTAGTAGTAGTAGTAGTATAGTAGTAGTAGTATCTACTTATTATTATTCTTATTAATTTTTTTATTATTATATTTAAATTTATTATTATTATTATTAATTTTCTACTAACAACTGTTATTATTATTATTAGTAATTATTATTATTATTGAGGGGTATAAGTTGTCCAAAAGAAAGAAAGTTGTGTTTGAGGTATCCCAGGTGCGTGGAATAGGTAAAGAGGCAGGGGGTTGTCTTTGGCTATTCCTTAATATAAGGAATAGGTAATCTTTAAGAATGTTATTCCTTGGGTTATAAAATAAACCAAACAAGGGAATAAGTAATAGGTAGGAATAGAAAGATAATAGAATTTCTATTACTCTCAACCAAACAGCCCGTCGGTGAAACTAATATACATGTTCTTTAGATTGTTGCAAATGAATGGTTGTTAAGGATGGTGTTTGATAGTGCAAAATGCTTTAAAGAAGTGGTTGTTGATTATGTAGTAACAATAGGATTTAACTTGAGTTTCAAGAGGAATGAAACAAAAAAGATAAGATATGGTTGCACTGAAGGCTGTCCATTTGAGCTATATGCTTCATTTGATAGAAAAAATAAATGCTTAAAGCAAAAAACTTACAATTTAAAGAATACATGCAATCCAATAAACAAGCCAAGGCTTGTTACATTCAAATTTTTCATAAAAAAACTTCAAGGAAAAAATCTTAAACAAGTCAGCATTAAAATCAATGAAATGGTTAAAGAATGTAGGAAGAAATTAAATTTATATGTTAATTTTAATATATGCAAGTATTCAAGAGGATAGGTTATTAAAGCAAAAGTAAAAGAGTATAACAACAAATACGAAAAGCTTTATGATTATACTTCTAAGTTGAAAGAAATGAATCCAAGTTATATAATTGAGCTTCAACTTATAAGGGCTAAAGATAACTTGGTATTTAAGAGAATTAATAAGTGTTTTAATGCTATAAAGAAGTGGTGGAAGAAGTTGCGACCTATAATTGGTATAAATGGATGTTTTTCAAAAACAAGGTATTAGAAACAACTTTTAAGAGCTATAAGAGTTTATGGCAACAAAGACATTTATCCAATTGTATGCACAGTTATTGAGGTAGAGAATGATGAGAATTGGATATGGTTTGTACATTAATTAGCCATTGAATTAGAGCTTAGAGATAATGATGAATAACAATAATTTCTTAAATGTAAAACTTAATTAATCCAACTAAAAGTAATTTATACACACATTTGCATTTATGAACACTTTTAACTAGTTTTTCTTAATTTATAGGGACTCAGCAAGCCATGAATAATGTATTGCCTTCTGCCACACATAAGATGTGTGAAAGGCCTACATATCACAATTGGTTGGGAAAATAGAAGGGAAATAATCTTAGGAAAACATTTTGGAATTGTTCCTAGGAAACATTCCCATAAGAAATTGATGATAGGCTCATCAATTTAAACTAACTTAAACTAGAATATGTATAGGACTTACTTGAATTTATTAAGGAAACATGGAGTAAGGCTTTATAAAGTATTGAGTCTAAATGTCCAATTATGGACAACAACAAAAGTGAGACATTAAACTCTTGAATTTTAGTTGTTAAAGACCGCCTATCATCGACATGTTGGAGACTATTAGAAACCATGTTAATGAAGAGACACAAAGATTTTAAGGAGCAAGTTAAAAGACAATAGGGGGACATAGCACCTAAGGTGATGGAAAATTTGAAGAAGAATAAATTGAGTGCAATGAAATAGAGAGTTATTTGGGATAAGGGTAGTAAGTATGAAGTGACTAATGGAGATGGTACATGTATAGTCCAACTGAGGAGAGAGAAAAATTATAGTTGTTAGGCACAAGAACTCTATAGATATCCTTGTAATCATTCAATTAGTCTCATTTTCCATACCAAGCAACAACTCTAAGCATATGTGGATGAGTGTTATCATAGGTGGAGTTCATAGAAGTTTATAAAAATGCCTTACAACCAATTAAAGGGTAAATTTTTGTCACCAAGCCCTTAGAAAGAAATACATCCACTTTTGGAAAAAGTTATGCCTAGTAAGCCTAAAAAGAATAGGCTAAAAAAGGGAATCGATAAGAGTGATGAATCCTTATAGGTCACCATATAATCGACAATTCTAACTGTGTGGCAAATATGGTCATAACAAGAGAAGTTATAAATCTGGTTCATTTCCTTCTACTCAATATAGAGCTGAGGTTTGTAATGTAACATTAACTTACAATTTATATGTTTTCAATAACTACTAGTTGATAATATGTCACTATTAAATAGTCAACTACGCCTAGTGAAGATCCAATAACAACAACAACCTTCTCTCGGTCCTGTTCTTTAATTTCCAGCAAACAAGCTTATGAAGTAGGTGGAGATGAAGTTAGTTTCGCACAAATGTTAGTAACTATATAATTTTGTTCCTTTATATTTTTATAATATATTATTATTCTTCTAGACTGCTTATATGAATAATATATTGTTTTAACATTGTTTGTAACAATCATGTGCAGCAATTCCACCATTGAGGAGAAAGATAACATTTGGATAAGTTGATCTAATCACTTTTTCATAACATTTAATCAAGATAGTTCAGGTGGAAGGGTACTCCAAATATCACATCGCGACAATTATAAGAACAAGATTCTAGACGAAGGGTCATTAGAAATTCAGAACAACAAATAACTAATATTCAAATTGGAATTCAATAAAGTGTAAGTGATAATTAGTTGTGCATTAATTGGTTTGCAAAGAATTCTGGTTGAATCCAATATCTTTTAGGTGGACAATTGTTAGATTTGATTCTAATTAATGTAGGAAAATGTACTTAGTTAGATCCATTTTATGTATTTTTTGTAGATTCTAGTTAGATCCATTTTGTTGACTTTATATACACTTGGGTTGGATCCATTATGAAGTAAAATGACAACTTTGTAGTAGAATACATATGATAGAGCTTTATAACATAGAATGGTCATGCCTTTTTAATGGCTTACATTATTTACCTTTTACATTATTACTTATATTGAATTTCTTACTTTTTAATGGGTTACATTATATGAATATCAAATTTAATGGCTTATATTATACGACTCTAAACTTTACAAGTTTATGATTCTTGTATTGTTCATATGCATAAGTCAGACAGAAATTTGTGTATTTTCTTTTTATGGTTGTCCTCTTAAATATATTGTCACAAGTTGAATTTGAATTTGAATATAATTACAAGTGTACTTACATATGAATGAAGTAACTATAATAACTCAATAATGATATCCAATATTCTGAATATATTAACTAAAGTGTCATGCATAATACAAGTATTTGTCACATTAGCCCTATTCCTAAACAACATTCCTAATATATGAATTCTTAGTTAGCATATCACAAACCCATTATTTCAATAGTGAAAAAAATATAACAACAATACCTATCAACTTCAAAACAACAATAATATATGTCATGAATATCTTCTTCAACTCCTTGTTGTCATTCATAGCAAGCCTCAGTTCATACTCCATTTGTTGTTTTTTTCTCCTAACTCAATTTGTTCCTTTTGTTCTTCCTTGTCTAGTCTTCTAACATCTCCCTTACATATATACCTCATCTTCAAAATCCTAATTATTGCTTAAAGTTAGCATTATTATTCATTAATTTAATCTATGAATAATATGAATAGCCTTATCTAGGAAGGGAGTTACCGTGTTAACAGAAGAACTTAAATCTCTCAACCTTGTAAACATAACCAACGTAAACATTCATTAACACATTTATTATATTTATGTTCTCATATTGAATATCATAACAAAATATTTTTACTACTTGAATATTTTGGACACCCGTAAAACTTGTGGGCTTTTTTTTTTTTTCGCTCGATGAAATCCTTAAACCAACGTTGAAGCCATATAAGAATTAAATGATAGCTGAAGAATTATTATTAGTTGAAGACCAAGAAAGTAATGCCTCTAATCTCGATAGCTCCATTTTTTCCCTATATACTACAATATAACCAAGTGACAACACTGTCAAATTCTTGCAAGAAACATAACTATCAATTAACTAGAAGAAAGTAATCATCAATCACTCAAAAAAAAATAATATTCAATTATTGCATGAAACATAACAGAAACGTAAAACATAATAGAAACATATGCGTTCAGTAAATAACAATGATATTCAATGTAGGATTAACACATACTTTTATCAATATGATTCACACATACTTTTATCAATGACAATCGATAAATCGCTCCATATTTATTTTTTCACTTGCATTATGTGATTCAAACATATATTTTAATCATTGTTTAAACAAGGAGAAAAGAGTAGTAAAGTCGCCACAAATATCCAATCCAAACTGTCTGACACGCCAAAATCAAAGACATTACTTTATTAGACAAACCCAACTCTTTTTGTCAGACACAATGATTTATTAAACAAACCCAAGTCTCTTTCAGTTAAACATATTGGAGTTATTCACTGATGCCTGATTCATGGGCAAAAACAACAAATAATTACAAAATTGAATGATAAATGGAATTATCGTGAACACGCCGCCACTAGAGGATAAAGAAGTAAGAAGAAATGAGAAATTTCAGAAAATATATTTTTGGTTTAAAATAAGTAAAATGTTAATTCATTTAAAAATATGAAATTAATATCCTTGTTTCACGTTGGTTGCTATCTTAGTAGTTAACTTTATCTAACAAGTTTTACTTGACCAACATGATAAGGACATAACGTACATTGGACGTGATAGAAGCCAAATAGATTTGGGCACGCGTGTAAAAATTCAATCGATGCCACCGAAGAGACAGACGAGATTTGATTGGCTTGTCCAATGTTTTCAGTTTCAGGCAAAACTTGTTTTTATCGGAAATTAGTTCCAGACAAAACTTGACATCAACAGTTTCCTGTTTTTTCAAACAACTTATGTAGACAAACATATATAAAAATTGTCGCCCGGCGATCATATGTTAGATATTATTTTCTTCATATATAAAGAGGTCATCAGATACGCAACTCCTTTTTATATTTTTATAAAGAATTTATACTCATAAAAAAAATCACTTTATCAGTTATTTCAAAATTCACCCTCAACCAACTTAAGTAAATAAATAAAATTTAAATTTTAAATTAAACTCAAAATTAAAAAAGATCAATTCAACTCTAACTACCGACCATGCCTATTCAGATCAAACTAAGCCAAGGCTCGAAAATTCTGAAGTTGACTCGTATCTTTCAATGCCGGGACGTGAGAATTTTACACAAAACGCAATGACAACGGCGGAGCTTAGAATCTGAGACCAAATAATAAGTTATTTGAGTATTCGTTGCGTTTGGCTTTTGGCTTTTGGCTTTCTAGATGGTTATATATTTTCTAATAAAAACGTGAGGGTTTCACCATATAATATTACAGAAAGGGAACAAAAACATATCGAGATTAAAGAAAAGATTATTCCCAGAGTTCCCTTTTACAATCATTTGGATGAGAAACAACTGAGACCCAGCTGTATCTCACTACTAAACACTATCATATCATTGGAGCTTTGTATTCGACGTCACCCGCTTCTTTGTTTTAATGCAACTGAATAAGAACGCAACTATCACATCCACACATCAATTTGTAAAAGATATAGGTTTTTTAGTGACCAAATTTTAGTACTTTATTATTATTATTATTATTAAGTAAAATTTTATTTTTATTATTTATAATCAAAACAACCTAACAAACATTAGTTAAAATTTGTATTTTTATTATTACTATCTTTTTAAAAAATGGTGGAACTAAGCTCTCTATTCCTTCTCTTTTCGTCAATGTGAAATATTATTTTTCATATTGAATTGTCTAAAATCATCATAAAGAATGAGGTTCTAGATTCATTTGATCATTAAAATCATAAGGTTTTAAGGTGGATGCTTGAAATTTAGGTCGTATGGGGTTGAGACTTGAGAAAATTAAATGTTGGGTTTATTTTATTATGATTCACAAGTGCTCAAGAATTTAGTGTCTAATAGAAAAATTTTAAATTTCATCAGTTAAATTTAACTGTTTTGATTAGTTTAATTGTAAAAATTTTAAAATACCTATTTTTTTAAGTTTGATTTTTAAATTTTTAATTCGATTTATTTTAATAACTCTTCTTATTAAAAAACTGAAGAATTTATTACTAATAGGTCAATAAATTTTAATTTTTAAGAAATTATTAATTTATAAATTTTAATTAACTTTTATCTAACATTTTTAAATTTAATTTTAAATTTATAATCTCTTATCTTATTTAATCTGATTAAATTTTTTATTAAGTAATTTAACTATCCGTCGCTCAATGAATTTGCCTACCAAATCAAACTCCCCCAAGTCTCGCACCCCCTTATCTCCGTTTCAGAATGTCAAGAACAGACTAATAAATGCAGAGGATATCACAAAAGCAGGACTTAGGAAACAGTTGCAACAACAGAAATAAATAACTCATTATACCGCCACAATCATTATCAGAGAAAAATCAGAAGAGAAAATTTAGAATTATGACCCAAGAAACAGAGCGTATACACAAAGGGCAAAGACCATAACTAGAACTCGGACGTCGCGTCGGAGCAATACCCAGATGGAGTCGCCGGTATTTTCGGGCTTGAGCTCACAGAAATCCCATCTTCCCTGTGGGTCTTACCCACAGAAGCAAAACTGGCAGCTGATTTGACGAAGGTCCTGATGATTCTAAGCTTGATCTGCCCTCTTCTCGGAGGAATAGTGGCAGTGTGTTGTGTCTTGGTGGGCTTAGATTCTGAGAACTCCATGCTTTGAGGGTTCGAGGTAAAAGCAGAGTGCAAAACAATTTGTGTGCTGAGAGGGTTGCTTAGAAATTTGTGTGTTGGTGGAGGATAGAGTGAAGAAGAAGCTTGTTTATAGTGGCGAAATTTGGCATGTGGTAAGAATCAATCCATCTTTTGAGGGTGAACTCAGTTCGAACTCAGTTGCTTGGTCGGCAAGCTGAAACGAGTTGCGTCATTTTGTTTCTGAACTTGAAATAATAAATGGGTAGTACCTGATGGGTGGTCCTGAGGACCACCGAACTCCAATCAAAATCATTACCACTTACTTGAAACTTTCATGACCACCACTCAACCCCCTGGGCCTAGGTGGATGGTCCCCGGGTGACCTTCCAGCTCTATGATTCACTAAAGCTCAGGTTAGATGTGTGATCCATTTTTCAACGTTGCCCTTTCACACATAGAAACTTTAGCCTAATCTGTAGAAAAAGTAGAAGCATGATCCAATTTTTCCTCTTCATGTTGGATTTGGGTGCACTAATGTGCGTTTTCCTATTTGTACAAATAATGGAATTGACTTGAGTCGAGATAAATAAAGTGTAATATGATAAATCTTAAAGTGAATAGTCCGCGTACGAAAACAGATCCAAGCGCTCATCACAAAAGACAGACGACCTGTATAAGATGTTTCTATTGTTAATATATTCGACTTTTTAAAATATATTTAATAAAAAGAAAACCATAATCTTCTAAAATCAATTTTATAATTGTAAGACAAGCAAGTTGGAGTCTTTCAATTTTTAATAGGTTAAACTGAAATGATGGACAACTTTATTACAAGGGAAAGTGAAATAAGCCTACAAAAGCTGTATATAACCAGTAAAAGAAATTTATTACAATTACATGGTGGTTTTTTTATACATAAAACGAATAGATTTCGAGTAAAAATAAGGTTGTTTTGTGTATTAACACACTTAATTACAAGAGAGACCGTATTAAGAAATGACGAGTTTTGACTCTTTTAACTTGCGATACGGTCAAAGGCTAATTAGTGAATGCTTCTTACACAAATGGCTGTGGCTAGATGGGTCAAATGACCATCTCCCATGGACCATTGCAATACAAAACCTGATACGCACAAGGTCAGCGCGAGGGGACCTAGTATAGTATAAAATCAAAGATTACGCGCTTGCCGCATAAATTTGGCTAGCAGAGACTTATCTTTGAATTCGGAGTTTCAATTTCAAATTTTATGATACCGAAGCGTCATGTTTCTTAAGTTTGGGCGACGCTAATTAATTACCTCAAAGGAAGGGCATAAATAACATTTTAGTTTGCATAAATGCGACGTTAGGTTTTGGTGACTGAAATTCCTTTAAGTTTGAAAATCAAATACGTGTACCAGTTAAGGTCTGGTAAGTGCTTGATACGAAGACCGTAAGACAGATATAATGATCGATCTATTAAGATAAAAGAACACCGACAGTAGTGGCGGACTTTTGAGGTACATGAATCGGGGACCGCAGTTCTCGGTACCAGCTCACAGAAGACAGTAGTCTTCTGGCCCCTCCCACATACAGTCGCCAGTTGGTCTGACCATTACTATGGTTTCCGGAGTTGTCCATGCCATGTTAATTAGTTTGAAGCCTTGCCAACGTAGGACCTTTGATTAGTTTTAAATTGTACTACGATTTGTAAGCGATCATAATAACTATAGATGATACGGATGCAGTTACGAGAAATATGATCATAACTATAACAAATAATGATAATTGTCCGAACTTCAACCACAACATTATGGTCATAATTACATACGCAAACCGTAAATTAAAACAATGATTATGAAAAAAAAGTATTGTTAATAAAATTTTTATCAATCTTAACTGGAAACAACATGTCGTAACAAACTAGTAGAAGTCCTACCTAATAATCTGTAGTTGTAGCCCCTCTAAATTAATAGCCTTTTTGTTGGCTCTTTTCAAGCCGCCAGAGATGTTGAAAAGGTACGTACTTGAGATATCTATCACATAAAGTAAGAGTTCCTCGGGATATATAATATGGATAGAGCAGACAACTACCCAAGTTTTGTTTATCAACTTTTTGAGCAACATGAGCGATCTTTTACCATATTTTATGACCCTGACTGCCTTCTTATCTCACTCGTAAATAAACTTAATAAACCAGAAAGTACTCTTGTTGAAAAGTTTGTTGGCTTTATTTCAAAAGGTCCGATCATCACAATCCGAATCTAGTAATAATAATAAAGATTGACAAACAACACCAGATTCAATCTCCATTCTTGAGTTTTATAAATTTATCATCCGTATCATAGCTTTCCTATGAGTTAGAAATTTCAGTGTGAAAATGGCATATGTTGGTGTAAACAATGCAACTAAACTAGACTTCGAAGCCCCGACTCAAAAGAAATGTTCTTTTTTTGTTTTGAATAGAAAAACCTCTCAATACTTCATTGATTTCGGTAAAACTCAGATAAAATACGAGGAATTGAAATGTTCTTAAATACGCCCTTTTTGTGACAAGTGGGTGAGAATTGGCTTTAATCCTTTGGGGTAGACTTAATAAAAAAAGATTATACTGGTTTGTCACTTTCCGTGTTGACCCTCCAGTCGCGCCGCCTTGTACCCAAAAAAAAAAAAAAAGAATTGGGACGCACGAAAACACAATGACAGAACTAACAGAAAAGAAGGCAAAGAGTTGAGTAGTTATTCGTGTTTTCTGTAATATATCAACATGGTTTCACATAATCATCAAGTTGAACCACCAAAATTATTGCTGCGCTTAATCACCTGCCTTTCAGTTGCAGTTCATATTAAAAAATAAATAAAGTTCCTTTCTGAGCTTGCCATCGAAATAGGAGACATCCTCGTAATATCAGATCAGGGAGGGTTTAAGACTGATGCCTGGACCCAGGTCCGTCAGTCACATATTCAGGAATACATGGTAATTTTCTTTTTCCATTTTCGAGCTTGCAATAAGAGAAATTAACTCTTATCCTCCATATATAGTCAAATATCAAAGAGTGTACAAATAGAACTGTTGAAAGTCGTTCATCAAACGGTCATAGCTTCTAGTGGCCGGCCAAGTCTTATACTCTGACTGCCTGATGTTTAAAGCTGATAATTAACATTTCTAGTATTAAATGTTTCTTGTTAATTAAGATACCTGTAACTTTACTTTAGTATTAACCAATAACCATCACCAAGTGTCTTTCTCTTCGAAAATGAATCTAAAATGCCCATCGGATGTGGGTCTCTTGTCCACGACAAACGAGGACAATCGATTCTTGCCATTGTTCCAAGTCTTAAAAGCAACAGTGAACGAGGAAGGATAAAGAGTTGAACAAATTGTAAAGGCAAACACGAAATTCATAGCCAATCCAATATTTTACAATAGTACATACCCATACCAGCAATCGACACACACCAACTATAACTGCCCCCTTCCGGCTACATCATTTCCCCGTTAAAAGTTCAGAAAAATGACATGGAAGTGGGCTAAACAAAGACCACGAAGTATATAACTTCAGCCAAATCATAATAATAGACGACAAGAAGTATATAACTTCACTCAAACCATAAAAACAGACAACAAACAAGGAAAACTACAGGATGATGGGCGTTATTTAGCCTGCTAGAACTGGCTTAAATAAGAGTCAAGCAGGAAGAGCCATCTGTTTACGACTTCAAGCTGTGAATCTTCTAAAAACGACACATTCACAACTTTGACGAGAACCTTTTTTTTTGGTGTTTTTTTGCCAACATAATGAACAGTACTAGAGGAGGGAGCTCTCAGTAGGAAATGGATCACAAAGATCCAATAACTCGGTGTGTACCCATGATAGGAGATCACGGCGGAGAAGCATTAGGATTGGCATCTGAGGCACTTGGACGTGGGGTTGTAGACGGAGTGCTGTTCTCATCCCCACTAGTACTACTTCCTTCACTTTTCAGTATTCCAACTGCTTTCAACATGCTCTCAAAAATCTGAGCTTTGATCTTGTTGCCTCGTTTAGGAGTTACAAAATTGGTATTCTTGTTCTTCTGGGAAGCAGAAGGATTGGCCGCCATAAATATATGCTCTGAAAAAAAAGTCCAAGAAGTAAAATAAGTAATCACAAAAAGTAAAGAAACAAATCAAAACAAAACCCTGGCCAGAATTTGGCGAAACATCATAAAAGAGAATAATAGAGATGGAACGAAGAAAATTAGTAGAATTTTATCAGTTGTGTACTCTATGCAGCAGCAGAGAAAAGAAAAGAACTGAACAAGCTGGTTTAAGAAGAAGACAAAGTAATTAACAGGAAAAGAACTGTGCTCTGATTGATGATGAGTGTTGTTGAAGGGGATTTTATGTGTTTGTGAATTGAAACTGTAGAAAGCTTAAAGGAAAAGCCCGCAGAGGGGCTCGAGGGTGAGTGATAGGATAGGAGTTGAAGCCTGGAGGTAAAAGAAAGAGAAAAGCCGGCTTGATTTTATAGGCTAAGGAAGAGGAACACAAAAGATAGCATTTCACTTCATTACTCGCGAAATGATCCAGCCAACGTCTTCAAAGTCATACTAAATTATTAGTAATTATTGGTTAAAGGATATAAAGTTTAATTGATAAAAAATTATTAAATAAAAATTAATTAATTAATTTTAATTTATAAGAAATTATTAATATATAAAAATTGAGAGTTTAATTAATAAATTAATCAATTTTTAACAACAAACGTTATTAAAATAAATGAAACCGATAAGTTAATGAGCATGGTTAAGAAAATGTTCAAGTGCCGTTTGGTTTTATTTTTATTTTTCTATTGTAGTTTTTAATTTTCGTTTTCTTTTTTTTTCGATTTTTTCAAATAAAAATAAAATTCTGTTTAGTTGTTAATGTTAATATAGACATATTTTTATCACTAATAATAATTACATATTAGGTAAAACTTAAAGATATTTTTAGTTAAATAAATTTATTTAATCTCTTATATAATATTTATTAACAAAATATTAATAAAATTATGTTATTTTAATAAAATAAATAATTTATAAATTAAAATTTTATTTATAAATTAATATTTATTTGAAATGTATTTTAATTATTAAATCAAATTTATTTGTATATTTATATATTTTAAATTTAATTATGTATAATTTAATTATAAAAATTAAATAAATTAAATTATTCATAATTTATTGATAATTAATTTTAATTTATTAAATATATAATTTTGAATTAAATTATTTATAATTTTATTAAAAATTAAATAATTAAATAATATATATTTAAATGATAGTAAATTAGATTATGAAAAGAAACAAAAACAAAAAAAATACTTTTTATGGTTTTCATAAATTTTGAAAACTAGAAGAAACCAAAACGAAAAATTGAAACTAAAAACTTAAACAAATAAGATTTTTTTACTGAATTTAAAAACAAAAAACAGAAAATAAAAATAAAAATAAAAATAAAACCAAACACCCCCTTAAATTTATTCTGAAATTAGAGTAATGGATAACATTTTAAGTCAAAGATATGGATCTCTATAAAAAATTGTCAAAATATTAAAAATAAATTTTTACTAAAAATTTGTTGACTTATTATTACATATTTAACAGTGAATTAAAATATTTTTAACAAAAAATTAATGATAATTAAATAACATTAGTTAAAAAGATCCTAAGACTTCTAGCATAAGGCTATGTTTGATTAGACGTAAAATTTTTAATGAAATAAAATAGAATCGAATGGTTTATAATGGAATAGAATGTACATGTATGTAATATTAGAAAATTGTTGTTTGGAAGGGGTAGAAGGGTTCATAATGTAATATAGTAAAATGTTGTTTGAATGGAAGATTTATATTAGAAAATTATTGTTTGGAAGGGGTGAAAAAGTTCATAATGTAATATAATGAAATGTTATTTGGATGAAAGATTTATAATATAATATAATGTAAAGTTGTTTATTATTTTATATTCTATTCTAAACCTCTAAAATTGAAAGTTTTTCATTTTTATTATTTATGATAGAATAAAATATAATATAAGATAGAATAATAATTATTTCCATTCGTTCCATTAATAAACATTAACCGTATTGAACATAAAAGAAAAAGAAAAGTTGGAAATAGAACTTGGAAAGTCCAATGTGAATGCGATTTCATGTGGATTTTAAAGACCAAAGAAACAAGGTGGTGGCCCTCTTCAGGCATGGCAACTTGTCATGTCATTTTCTTAATTCCCTTTTAATTTCTCAAGTTATATTTCTTTACTGCGATCTGTGGTGTCTAGTTGTCTACAATACTATTCCTGTTTTTCTTCCTTTCCCACTTGGCCGTTGGATCGAAGTGTTCTGTGCCAACTAAATATACGTCCCCAATTCCGCACAGCAGGTCCTTTTTTTTTTTCCCCCCCTTGTACTACAAAATTTGATTTTAGTGGCCTGTTATATATACATTTATTTGTACATAAAAGCTGCATTTTTCCTGAACAATTGGCAGACTTAGAACCAAATAAAAGTTCAAAACTTTTGTCGTTAATTAGGAGGTGTTGTTACTTTGAAATATTTTCATTAACAAGCTTTCCGACTATTTTTTCTTGAAAAATGACAATATGATAAATAAAGAGTTAGTGACAGCAAATTGAAACATTGGGAGACGGATGCACCACACTCGGGGGAGAGAGTTTTCCCCACAATTACCTGAAAACTCCATACAGCCTCACCTGATTATCCATTCCAAACTCAGAAAGTCCCTTTGAGCATTTCCTTTCTCGAAAAGTGTAGCACATCCAACGAATTGTGTGTCTCCTTGGGGCCTGGAGAGCGACATCCATGCATCTCATGTAGACCTAGTTTAATAGCAAAATAGAGAAAATTGCAGCGTTCTTTATTATAATTATAGATCGGAAACTTTGGTTGTTAGACACTGCACTTTTGGAATTCGGATGCCAATGATTACGAAAGCCACATAAATTCAACATTAAAGCTTTACTATAATGTTCAACGACATGAGTAATTACGATAAAATTTCATTCGGTAGTTATCCATAGCCATTTGTCTCTTGTGTGTGTCCACATACATTT
The DNA here is from genome assembly GCA_027563885.1 of Erythroxylum longipes. Lineage (NCBI taxonomy): Eukaryota > Viridiplantae > Streptophyta > Magnoliopsida > Malpighiales > Erythroxylaceae > Erythroxylum > Erythroxylum longipes. The sequence goes on from JAOQMS010000008.1 coordinate 3,975,628, forward strand.
TCACCACTTGGTGCTAACGTACGATGTCACATAACGAAGTGTCACTCACGTTTAATTTTTTTTGTGTTCATCGTAATGGAACTCAATTACAAGGAAACGACGTCATTCACTAAGTCACTGATACGACCAACATGTGTGGAATATAAAAACGATCGCGTGAAGAAAATATGAACAAGGTCCCAGGGAGATGGCAATCAAGAACTAGCCAGAAGTTTAGGTTTAGGAAACATCCTGTAGTCTTCTCATTTATGAGCTCATAGGATTAGGACTACAAGCCAAGCGTACTAATCAATCCCCGTTGACTTGCATTTTCTTCCTACGGTAAGTCCGTTTTGCTCGTTAAAACGAGTTGCACTATAAAAATGTTAAGATACAGTGATGTTTCTGAACTACAATATTAAATTACTATTTATGTTGCATATTATAAGAATCTTGTTGTATTTAACTCATGTACTCAACTCGAGGTTTGTGCTTGGGGGTGCGAGAAGCACATCATCTAAGTTAGAGGCTAATCTTTTTTTTTTTTTTACATGTTTAGAGAGTTTCAGATTTTTTTAAATATAACATAATTTTAATTATTTAAACAAGTCTTTAACGTTATGAAAATAAATGGTTTAACTTTTATTTGACTAAAATAATATTTTTTGTGGAAATAAGATTTTTACCTTTTTTCTGTTTCCAATTGTAAGGGCATTTAGACAGTTTTTGACTTCTTTATCCTTAAACTTGTTTTTAGCTCCCCTTGATTAGGAAATGAATCGTTAAACATTAGTTTACTCTTGTCTTTTGAATTTCTTTGGTTATCATCACATCGAAAGAGCTTCTACGACTGAATAAATGAGATTGATTTTTAATATTAAAATACAGCTTAGTGGATTATGTTTCGTATTACGGATTATTAAAATGAAAAGTTACAACTCTAATTTCAATTCAAATCCAATGGCCTGTGTTGTATTTTATTAGTACTAAACTAGTCATTGATTAGAGAATGCATCTGGCCGCAAAATAGCCCTTATTAGCCTTTTAGCAGTGCCAGTAGACTTAACCCTCACTTTGACCGAAGACTTCAGAATCTTCAAATGCCTTTAGTTGCTTTAAACTCACTCACATTTCTTCTTATCTATGGAAATAATTTATAAAACTAATTATGGATTACCTAATAAAAGTAAGCTCTCTTATATCCAATCATATCAAGTCGTAAATGAAGACTTTAACTGAGGACTTTCTAGTCAGCAATGTGACCCATCAAAGGTACAATGTCTAGATCAAACCTAAAAAATTAAGGAACTTTAAATTGATACAAGTAGCAAATCCACTCTTCCAACTCCCTTGAGCTATCAGACAAGAGGGAGAGACATGGGCGATAAGGATTCTAATCCCGTAAATTATGATTTCTATTAACCTGAGGAGTTGGAGAAAATTAACCTTAATTTTGAGGAACTTGATTTGCAGAGATATACCAATCACAATAGGAAACGGAGAGCCCATTATGGACCAATCTTGGTGAACAATTAATGTAAAAATTCCTATTCCTAGTTGGAATCCAATACACAACACAACTAACTTCCAGTAGTAATGTAGTATCTATAAAATCTCTATTGAGTGCATACAAACTAGAAGGTGATCAAGAGACTTGATAAGCAACTACGACGAGAGAGTAAATAAGTAAACTTTGAATGGGAGCTTTGAGTTTCTTCACATTCAGACTCATAGATGGAATGGCTGCTCCTAGTGCAATTTCTCATGCTGGCGGCGATTGTTCGTGGGTCGACATATTTTGTTTAGCCCTATTATCTATACTGGCGGTGGGACTTGTTTTCTTAATTTGTTTTGCTTTCTACTGGCTCTTGTTCTGTGAAACTTATAACTTGGTGTTGGTGGGAAATATTGAATCAGGATATGAAAGTAGTAGTTGGTCTTCGTTAACTATAACTCACGATCCTGTACTTGTGTTGGAAGATCATGTGCTTGTGACTAGCGTGAACAGAGAAATAGCAGCTAAGAGTGATACATGTTCCATATGTTTGCAGGAAGAGTTCAAGGAAGGAGACGAATGTGCGGTTCTTCCTAAATGCAAGCACGTTTACCATACAGCCTGCATCAAACTGTGGTTCAAGAAGAAAAAGACATGTCCTCTTTGTAGAAGTCTACTCTAGTTGAAAATATACTGATGATCCTATTGAATGGTCACAATGTGCATTCTGTTTAAAACTTTTCCTTTTTGCATGTGTAAGCCTTGAAAAAATAAAATCAAGAATTAAGTACGGAGATAATCTCCATAGCAATTTCTTTCCTCTGTGATTGCTTAGGAAGAAAGAAGTGCAGTTCTTTATACATGGCAGAAAGTAAACTGTAATTGGGTATGAGATTTCTTTTCATAGTAATGGCCAAAAGTAAGATCTGCTTTCTTTTGCTGGACAAATATTTACCTGGAAAGGAAAGAATCCCAAAATCATAAATATGACTCAAAAAAAATGGATGGATGGATTTAATTTTGATCTCTTAAATTAATTTGTAAATAGAGTAATTTAGAAACATTATAATCCGACAAATATTCAATCTCTAATAATGTCCACGCAAGTAGATTAAAAAAAATCTTAGAGCTTATGATTATGTATGATGTGATTTAAATTTTTTAATAATTTAAAATTTACAATTAATTTTAATTAAATATCAATAATATTTAAATGAGGTCTAAAATCTCATATTAGGTTTTACTTATCAAATATTTTATATTTGAATATAAAGTTTCTCAAATTTAAAATTAAGTCTAATTATTTGATTAAATTATCTTTTCTCTTTTAAATTTCTTTTTAGAAATCAACTAGTTTTGTTAAAAATGTTGACTATAAATATAAATTACAACCTTAAATTATATTTAGAATTAAATAAATTATCTTTTTAATTTTTTAATTAACCAATTTATATCTGTACATCAAAATTGATATTTAACAATACGTCATAACTACTTAAATATTAAGAATATCAAATTAATTTTAATTAACATTTTTATGCATAATTTTTTGACAATTATATCGTTTTATCAAATGGTGTCCTGATTAGATATAGAATACGAAATCAGTGTTATCTATACTAGCCTACTCATATTAATTCTTGAAAATTAATAACTTTTTCTTTTAATAATATTTGAAAATTATGTTCAAATTGTTATTCCACCACCAAACTAAAGGTAAATATTTCTTAAATCAATATTAATAGAAAATAGTTGAAAGTTAGAGTGGCGAATCATATATTAATAATTATATAGTAAAACTCATATAATTCATCATATATGATATATCACTAGACGAATACTAAAAGAATTATCCTTGATTAGAATATAATAATTATCAAAATATATCAAATTTGATATGAGATGCATGGAAAAATTAATTCAGAAGATTACTTATACAAGTATCATAATTAGATTTTTTCTATATAAAATTCTTACGTCAAGTAAATAAAGATTTAATATAATAAGTATTCGTATATTTGTTTAGTAATAAATATTGTCATATTTTAGTACATAATAATGATTATTTTTTCATAATAAAGAAATATGATATGTATTAAAATCTAATAGAGTAATGAATATTAATAATTTAGAGATACTAATTAAGTGCAATATCTCGTTGTAATTTCATTTGTAAACTATATTTATTTCATTAATTTGTATTTTATAATTTAATTAATTAAATAACTATGTATAAAATAAATAATATTCCAAATCCCTCGAGGACTCCGTTCCGACTTCCGAGGCATTATTCTTGTGAAAACTTTCAGCAAATAGGTTTATTTGGACGTATAGACTTGAGGGAACGTGCAAGGATGTTGATGATCTACAGGGAGCTGATAAAGATTCTTATCATACTGCTGCCTCGTCAGTTAATTGGGCTCGTGCTGTGCCCGGCCTTTTTTGTGTTTGTGGCAAAATCAGGCTTTGCCTCGCAGTGGACGCCAAACCCATAATAATCGTTGTATTTTTCGTGAGATTAATGCTCTCTCGCCCTTAAGAAGCAATACTTGGCAACCGTTTGATGCATGGAATGGACAGTGTATATAACGATCCTGCTTTATGATTTCCCTTCTCTTCATGGCAACGCCGACTTGTCGCTCTCAAGAAGTCTCGTTGGCAGGTGACTATTAATGAGGAAATCTAGTTCACATGGTGATCAAATTGCCAGGGTCTGTTCGGCCTTCTCTTCTTTTCTGTGTCTGTTCCAGTCTACAAAAGCTCGCAGGTCTTCTGCTTTAGATTATCATAATAGAATTAAGCCAACGATATGAATCTCCTTCGCATAGATTACTGTCATCAGTCCAGTTGTCTAAATGATTAATCGATATTCTTGGAAAGTGTAGATGATATGAACCAAGGATTAATCGATATTCTTGGAAAGTGTAGATGATATGAACCAAGGATCTTCCTCAACCCTAGAACCAAGGATTAATCGATATTCTTGGAAAGTGTAGATGATATGAACCAAGGATCTTCCTCAACCCTAGAACCAAGGATTAATCGATATTCTTGGAAAGTGTAGATGATATGAACCAAGGATCTTCCTCAACCCTAGAATCCAATGCTAGTTTGTTATATCAGGATAGCACAGAGCAGAAAGTTGATGTAATCTTGATGGAGATTATGTACATAAATTAGGTCCAAATCACAAACACCGGGATCTGTGTTGGCTAGCAGAACATTTTCTCAACGCTCAGCAATAGAATAAGAATGTACAGATTCAAACTGAAAACAATTTCAAGAATATTTGTTGAAGGCAACGATATAACAATAATTTAAAATGTTATATTCATTAATTTTTAATTTAATGGATCCACATAAATCTACTTCTATGTGCTAATTTAAGGGTTAAAAGAAATGAGAGAAATAGGATAATTCTACGAAGTTGAAGACAAAACAATCACAGCAATAATACAACTGTAATGATATTTTGAAATTGTACAATTATTTGTTACTTAGATTAGAAGTCAACCTGTGCACAATGCTCTCCGTTTTGAGAAAGTCTAAGAAAAGTTTTCTTTGTATATGAAAGATTATTGATATAGATAATCTTATCTTTGTATTTTTATAAAGAGATTGTTTCTGATATTTGAATCTCTGATTTTTTGGTCACAAAGAAATAATTTTTACTGATTGCTTAACTTATAATAATCAATTATTCCTTCTTTTTTTTATAAATTACTATACAACTCCATAACTTTGCTTATGTAGAGTTGCTTTCAATTTGTGTTAGGAACCTTTTCTAGAAACAGAGAGTTGGACCTCTCTATAACAATTAACAACTTCATTAAATTTTTAATTGTCTTTATATGGTGGGAAGATGAGCCACACCGTTCATTCTCTATTTATTCAACCAATGTTCAACATCAACTTTAATTTATAATATATGTTTTTCTTTAACATGGTGCAAATGTCATTTCCAAGACCAATATCATATTAAAAAACTCAGTACAATATTAATTTAACAATTTTTAAAGTGATTCCTCAAAACCAATGGCTTCGATTGCTTTCCATTCGGTGACCATCAATGAGAATAACGTAGCTTGTACTACATCAAGATTCAAGTTGCACCTTTTGAGTTTTGTAGTAACCAATGAAATCATTGAAATGGGTGAACCGTGTTTGCTTGATCTTGGCTTATAAGCCTTAAACAACTCTTTAAACCCTACAACCTTCTGCAATAGCTTTCTTAAACTAGAGAAAAATATATATGAGAAAGAAGCCAAAGGTTGTGTTAGTTTTTAAGGTTTCCTTCTTTAGTTAATGAAAATGTTTTTTTGTACAACTACTTTGGACAACTTCAGCGACTTTAGTGCCTCTTTTGTATTTTCAAATGTTGTGTCATAGTTAATAGATCATCTATCTGTTTTCTCTGCATAGCTGTCCTGATGTTAAATGTTTTGAAATGCGAATAATCATCCAACCTAGTCACCGACCCGACTTCCTCTGTACCGATACATGACAAATAAACTAATTCTAATTCGGATTAGACAAACAAACATGGCTTTGTAGTGATTCAACGCAGATATTCAGCATGATTTGATTTTTTTTGTTTATCAATTTCGGCATCTTAATCTCCACGAATTTTTAAGCATATCTAAGCAATTTACTTAGCGTAATTGTGATTTTGATATTTATCTTAGTGACAATGTATCCAACATCGGCAAAATTCAGAATAATCGTTAAGATTATTTTTGTGTGACTGAAGAGTTACAGATTTGAGTTATAGAAATAACCTATTTGTAAAATATAAAGCAAAAGTTTGTATAATTAATGACTCTTATTTGATTATTGTAAAGCTAAGAGCCTTATACACTAAATTTTTATAATTTTTTTAAGAGTGCAAAATGCTTATTTAATCTTCCACTAACAATTAGAACTCAAAATTTTAATGCACTTTGTTACTCATGACCATACTTTATTTTTTGGATAAAATCATATAAGTTATATATATTTTTTAAATAGCAATTCAGAAAGAAATATATTAAATGATTAAAAAATCAACGAATTAGTTCAAATGTCAATTGAGTAGAGGCTGTGTTCCTCCTCTAACTGAGCTACCTTGAGATCTGAATGCAGTCCATAGATATCTCGATTCCTAATTAAAACATAAATCCATTAAAAAAAAACATTATAAGTGAGCCTTCATTATTAGTTAAGGACACACTTGTTCCCTTTAAGAAAGCGTAGTGTAGGTGTGCAAAGTCAGATACACTGATGTCTAAGTTATTTGTGTGATTCACGAGCAAGTCATAGAATGCAAGCTACACACGTTCCCACGTTCCTGTTTCGATCTTGAGTAATACGGACTACTGCATCTCAGAGTTATTGAATCATCCATGTTGGCCACGAAATTTCATTTAAATTGATATAATTTATTATCTACTTGAATTTATTAATACAACTACTATAATTTTATAAAAATATAATATTTCGTACATTTATTCTATACATTTCATAACATTTTATTTATAATGAACATAAGCAGTGATTATTTACTTGAATATAGTTAAATTTAAAGCAATTTTATTTAAACTGATATAATTGATGCATAATTATTATTTTATTAATGAAATTACTATAATTTTATAGTAAGTATATTATTTCGTACAAAAATTTCTATTTTATAATATTTCATAATATCTTTTATTTTATAAAAAGTAATTGCTTTTATGTTAAATAATTATATTTTATTAAAAAAGTTTAAACAATTGAATATACTTAATATGAATGCGAAATATTTTGATAATAATTCTTTACTTTTATAAAATTATAATCAAATACTTAAAAAAGTAAGTATTTTCATATTCATATTCATATTTAAATATAAATTTTAAGCTTAAATAAACTTACAAATTTCAAAGCAAAAGTTCTAACCTTTTCATTTATGTTTAATAATATGTACATTGATATGTTATAATTATATTACTTTAAACTTCCTATTGAGTTCTCTAGTAGTGCCACTTTTGAAAATAATAAGAAAATTAATTAATATCAAACACTTTTTTAACAAAATGAAATTAATGAAGATATAAAAGTACCAATAATCATCTAATGATAAAATATGGTGTAAAAATTTTAGACAATAATCTAACCTTTTCACTTTTCACATAAAAGCATAAAAATTTATATTTTCTTCCTTTATAAAGATGCAAATGGTATTTATGAAAGGAAAGAAATATAATACTAACCAGAAAATATAAGTATGATTATTAATTGATGTTTATAATTTTTAATAAGTGTATTGCGTTATAAAATTAGAAGACCTACTTAAAAAGTTTAATGCATCCAATATTTTGAATATTTGAAACTAATTTTAACAAATAATAACAAGAATATTTAGTGAGAGATGTGCTGAAATGCGAAGTTTGAGAAGGTTCATTAGTATGCAGTATTACCCTTACATGGTAGAGAGACTATTTAAAAACCTTATAAATAAAAGTTCTTTTTTTCTATTTCACATTTATGTTATTTTTAAATTGTTATAACAAAAGTTTGCACATATTTCAAAATAAATAGAATACATTAAGAATCAATAGTATTTTGTTATATGTGAAATAAATGTATTATTTTAAAATTATAAATGTTTAATGTGCATATAATTCAAAATAATTGACCAATTTATATTTTTAATAATAAAAATAATTAATGTCTTTTCTTTAAAGAGACTTCAAACCTCTCTCTCTCAAAAAAAAAGGCCAGGTCTTATCTTTTATTATCATGTCAATGGTTGCACCTTAGAATACTTACCTGTGCGGCAGCACAGAAGAATATGTTAAAATTACGTCATATTCTTTTCATCATTTCGCGCATTAAGAATGATTGCTGTGGTTGAAAGGTCAGGCTCAGAAACTAAATAAAAATTATACATTTATCACCATTTCTAAAGCACTTGAAAATAAAACTTTGACTAGACGACAAGACCCTTGGCCTTGGATAAATTTTATAATGATACTGCTATTAAAATATGCTTTCTATGAATGGATACGAAGCACCCACGTCTCCCAATGTAGTTTAAAACCTCGTACACCTTGTGCCGACAAGATACCCACCAAAAGAGGAGGCCCTCCCTAGTCCCTAGTCCCTAGTCCCTAGTCCCTGCCTTAAGTGTACTTTGCTTGTAATATTAGAGTTCTAATAATATTGGTTTATTCTTTCCAAAGTTCCCACCTTATGCACTCGTATAATGTTCAATTAAAGCTTCATTGACTTCCAGTAGAGTTCAATTATATATTTCAGTATTTCCCCTATCATTGATTTAATTAGATCATTGTAGGTTTTCTATCTTTTAAAACAAGACAAGATTACAATAACGGACTAAGAAAGATCACTGTTCATACTTGTACACTTGGCAGAATCTTAATCTTAATCAAAATGATACATTGTGGTCCTGCTACGTACATATAAATGGAAAATGATTGTAATAATGGCGCTAAATGGGTATCCAATGTTTATTGAAAATAACATGTGAAAGGTGACTGAGAAATATATTGCAATGTAACTAATTTAATTTCTATACGTACAAATACGACCTGCTCCGCCTCCATGTGAGTATCGTCGGTGTCCAAAAAAGTCCGTGACCTAATGGGATACCAATCCGTACTCACGAAATCCGATGCTAATCTATTTGGTTTTAGCGTGTAGGATTTAAAATTACATTATAAAAAGCTCTTAGTACATTAATTAATTAATTAATTATATTCTCTTTTTCATTTATTGTATTATTCTAACCCAAAATTTAGGGTTGAATTGGAAAGAGTTGAATTATCAAATTTGAGTTAGGATTAAGAAGTGGACTTGATTGATTTCATCTCCACTCTTATTCAATCCGAATTGGAACCCCGCTGTCTTTTACATTACATCTCAGGTACAGGACGTTAGGGTGAAGTACAACGATTAATAATAGTGCTTATTTTGTCGTGTCGTGTGGACATCTTTTGCAGGTTTTGTCCTCAAAAAACTGATCAAAGATACAAGCAGAAAATGGCACCAACAAGCACAGAGGCGAGGCGAGACATGAAAGGGAAAATGAAAGGAGGAGTCCATGCAGATCTTGTGCAATAGCTGTTATGGGTAAGCATGTGCTGGAAAGGCAGTAGACATTGAAGTTGTGTCAGAGCACTGACACTGCCTGTCCAGGTTTTATTATTTATTTGGTACCCTATATTGTGTGTCTGAGATTATGCCAGAGATATCTCATTTCTTCTTATCTTTGACAATAACACGTAGATATGCTACTAACCTTGAGATACAATATAGAGGGATCAGATTTTTATATTTATTATTTAAATACATATTGAATATAACGTATTTTAAATAAATTATTTAATAAGAAATCCAATATGATTTCTTGACAAAATTATAATGCATTGTAATCTTTTCCGAAGTTGATAGGATAGAATAGTTTATATGCTTTGTAAAGTATATTTATTAAGGACTGGGCAAGGAAGTCATATGTGACTTAACTGACAACATCAATTCCACTTCTATTTATCAACTACTTTATGGTTGAGTGGCTTGTCAAAACTTAATTTCAATTTTTCTTTTATTGCAATTGTTATATATGTTGGGTCAGGCATCAGCAAATTGACCAATGAGTATTAAAGGAGTGGGTGGAAGATCACGCACACACAGAGCTACAATCAGGGAAGGATTGTAAACGTGTCAGCTGTCTATTGGCAAAGGAGTGAGATAGCTTATCCGGTGGTTACTTGTTGAGTAGTTGGGTAAACCTGCTGCAACCGGTCGACAAGTCGCAATCGTAGGTGGTTGGTCCGAAATTACCGAAATTGGAAATTTGGGATTTCACCTAAAAGACGTTAAGGTTGGAGGATTACCTTAACCGGAAGGTACTAATATACTGCGACTTTAACAACATACACAAAATCGAAAAAAATAATACAAAAATCTTAAAAAGTTATTATCATATTCGCTTACAGCCCTTTCTTCGTTCCTAATAATTGTGTATTGTCTTTTCATGGCCACGTGTCCTTTTCCATCAACCATTTCTATGATTCTTTAGTTCAATCAGTGTCAAACCAATGGACCCTTCTGGTTGGTTCTGTCAATTATTCTTGCTCAATAACACAAAAATTGAAATCAGTAATTATCAATTTGTCCACGTGTATTATTTGCTTTGTGTTTTAATTATATTAAAGCAATAATAATTTGTGGTGGAGGGTCCTAATTAATTCAGAATATTTATTACTAATCATTACCTTACCGTATGAAAGAAAACCTAACTGAAATGTGAAAGCGAACATATTGGAATTTCTATGATCTGTACACCGACGTCTTACAAAAGTTTCAGGGACGATGTTTGAAATGCTCTAGACTTTGATGTTTCCTATAACAAAGCCTACATCGATTTTTATAGTATTTACGGAAATCACCGCTAAGTCAAAATTTGCAACTAAAGTTTTCTTAACATGAATAAACAAATAAACATAGTGCAACATGTAACCTCTTATCATAGGAAACCAGTGGCTTTTTTAACCACCTAGGAATAAAAATATATATGTTCGGCTAGGGAATGTACGATAGGTAATAATAGTTTAAAATAATTCCAACCAACAAAAATAATATTTTCTATAATTTCTTCAAAAATACTTTAAAAGTAAAATAATAAATATGAGACTGATTTAGATAAGTAGATATTTTGCTTGCTCTAGTGGGGCATACACCAATAATGAAAGCTGCAAAGGAAATGTCCCAGAAGAAAAGGGCGAAAAAAAAAAAAAGAGAGGACAATCTAGGCCTAGGACCATGACTATCCGATTGTTACTTATTAGTTCACCCAAACCGTTGGATTTCCAGACAAAAGTTCATTACTTGAGATCTTAGGGGACCCTCTAAAAGGGCAAGTAACCCACTCAAAGAGCCTGTCATGTGAATTGATTTGATTTACGAGGTAGACCCAGCTAAAGTTACCCGCGGTCCGAATGCTTGTTTGACGCACAAGCTCGTTGGTCAAATTAGCATCGCCGGTGATTATAGCTTTACTTCCACGAAAAATCAAACGGGAGAAAGAACTTGCTTGCTTCAGTGTTGGCGAGAGCATTCTGATAATCTACTTTGCATACGTGGCAACTAAAGAAAGAAGGTTACAGAGGGAATGAATTAGTTGCTGGTTAACACAAACCACCATTTGTGTGCTTACGGCACGTAACAAGTTGTCATAGCAATACTATTGGGACAAACTGAACTAGTAACAAAGTAAATACTCTATTTTCAAAAAAATGATTTATTATGTTTTTATTACAAAATGTCATTTATATGCATAGACGGATCTATAAAATGTAAGCAAGTAAATAAGTTACTTGAGTTCACGATTAATATGTAACAAGGTCTCACCTAATTGTGTCACCATGGTCCAAGTCAAAGTGAAACAGACTTGGTACACACATATTTTTATATAAGAGCAACCATTTAACCTTTTCCTTCTCTCATTGTCTCCAATTATATATTATCATTATTATTGTACTCGTCTTCATGTATCAGTTTCTGTTATCTGTTTTTATTTATTTCCCATGTCTCCCTCCTCTCTCCATCTTCAATGCACCACCATAATAAAATATTGTACAAAGAACAATTTCTGATTTAAGGTTTAATTCAGTCTTATGAGCAAATTCTCATATGATTGGGGGTTTGACCTTTTTTTTTTCAGAAAATTTTAGAATTCGACCAGTACAGTTTGGTAGTCCTAATACGGAGCAACCGCTTATTCGCGGGTTAGTTAGTTACGGTGACTCTCCAGTCTCCAGACGAAGAAAAAGCGGGGAGTGGTCAAACCAGTAGCCGGTGAGTATCCCGATCAAGAAATATGTTTATATAATAATTGCCGTGTCCTCCTTAATCGAGTCTAAAATGTTCCCCTGCGACTCTCTCTAGGTAAAAGAATAAAGTGCACATGTACTCTCTCTCTCTCTCTCTTTCTCTGTGCCCTTTTTTCTCTACTCCGGTACTCGGCGATGATTATGACCAACTCCTAGCCGGTTACTTGGTGTGTAGTGCGTTTCTTCAAGTTTTAGAGTTCGGTCTCTTGGATGGTGCCGTTTTAGTTCTATTTGGAGCTTGATTAGTTTATGTACTCCTCCGGCGACGGTGAAATATCTCTGGCTGTTCTGGTAGAGAAGTGGCCTACGGTTCGCTATTCTCGAGTTTTGTTTTTCTTAAGCGTCTCTCTCTTGCTACTTGTTTTCTCTGTATCTTTTAGCTACCCGTCTTGTTTGCGCAAATATCAACCGTCGGATTACTATTCGTCTCGTAGAGTCATTTCAGTCCATGTTTAATAACGGAGTTAGTTTATGCTAAACTCGAGCTCAAATTAGCAGTAAAAGCAAAGGAGAGGAGACTAGGCGTAAATCGGTAAATTTGTAAGAGATAAGCTAGTTAAGCAATGTTTGATCTTAATCTGAATGCGGAATTGGGCGACCCGAGTCAGAACTCGGACTCGGTAGCTGTACTTGAGAAGTACTGGAGTCATCCGTATCCTCACCCGGAAGGATCGGGAACCTCCAATTCATCAGTGGTCAATGCGGACGCGTCCAGTAACGACGACTCGTGCTCAACACGCGCCGGCGAAGCTCCGTGCACCTTCAACTTTGATATACTGAAGGTCGGAGGAGGTGAGAACGAGAAGCGTCACGAGGTCGCTGTGACGAAGGAGTTTTTCCCCGTGGAACATGGGGACTCGGCGACTCATGGAGCTTCTAGAAACTGGATGGATCGAGAGGCTGGCGTTGGCGGAGAGGTGCGTGTGACGCAGCAAGCATCACAGCAGGTGAAGAAGAGTAGGAGGGGACCCAGGTCCAGGAGCTCGCAGTACAGAGGAGTCACGTTCTATCGGAGGACTGGGCGTTGGGAGTCTCATATCTGGTAGAATTCTTCTGCTGTTACTTTAATCCCTTCAATGGTGACTTAGTGGTTGGTTTGATTGATTTAATTACTTTGAAGGATTGCTATTCATCATTTTACTGGAGTGGTTTTACGAACAAGCAGCGTAAATTTTGTCGCTGACTTTAATTGTTTACAATTTTCTGTTTTTTGCAGGGATTGCGGGAAGCAAGTGTATCTGGGTACGGATGCTCTGCTTTTGAATTCTCAATTTCATTTTTATTGGGAAGGGAATTTTATTGTTGTCAGCCGTCAAATTGCAATTCGTTGGGTTGTTTTTCTTTTTTTGTTTACATATTGACTTTGGTGTTGGATTTATTAGGTGGATTTGACACAGCTCATGCTGCGGCTAGGTGAGTGTTTTTAATTGCTGTTGTGTTTCTGTTGATTCCTTGATGATAATATTATGATGGTTTTTCTTTTCCATGTATCCTTTCCATCATTTTTGTTTCCAATTTTTTGCCTTATAGCTCCATTCTTTTTTTTTTTTAATCCTTTTACTTATCGAAATTCAGAGCCTATGATAGAGCTGCTATCAAATTCCGAGGTGTTGATGCTGATATCAATTTTAGCCTTAGTGATTATGAAGAGGATCTGCAACAGGTTGGTAATTGCTAGTGATATCTGGTTAAAGAAAATTCATTGTCTACAAGCACTTTGAAACTGGGAGTCTTACTTAATTGGAATCAATGTGCAGATGAAGAATCTGACCAAAGAAGAATTTGTGCATATTCTTCGTCGCCAGAGCACTGGTTTTTCAAGAGGGAGTTCAAAATATCGAGGGGTGACATTGCACAAATGTGGCCGATGGGAAGCCCGAATGGGGCAATTTCTTGGAAAAAAGTGAGGAACTATATAGTTATTTACATTCTGTTTGAAAGTAGAGATAACGTGTTTCTTTATGTGGGTGTTTGCTGTTGAAATTGAATAAATAAAGGCTCAATTATGCCCTTTTGCTTTTTGAAATTGATTAAACAAAGGCTTAATTCTGCCCTTTACTTGTAATAAATGAATTGTAATGATCACTGTGACAAAGAAGAAATGACTGACAGTGGTATCTGCATCATGGAGATTACTATGCTTGCTTGCAGGTATATTTATCTTGGGTTATTCGACAGCGAAGTAGAAGCTGCAAGGTCCTAATGATCATGATTTACACTCTACTGATACTGAATTTTTTATCCTGAATTCTCAACCTCAATAGGGTCCCATCCAACATGCATCTCCCTTTTGATTTTCTGGAAATCAGGGCTTATGACAAGGCTGCTATCAAATGTAATGGAAGGGAGGCCGTTACAAACTTTGAGCCGAGTGCATACGAAGGAGAGATGATATCAGAGGCCATTAAGGAAGGTACTATGTGATTCATATGCAGTGAAATAATCAGTTTCCATGGCGTATTCTGTAAAGCTGAAGAGATATACATTGGAACTGATTTATTTATTGAGTTAACTGATCCAAGTTTAATGGTTTCTGATGCAGGTAGTGACAACAATCTTGACCTCAATTTGGGAATATCTACTCCTTTTGGCAATGGTTCCAAGGAAAATGAAGGGATCCAGTTCCACTCAAGCCCTTATGATGTACTCAAAAGGAGTTCCAGGGTAATTTATGTTTCTTCCATATCTAAGTCTTGTTTCTTTGTAGGTGATGCGACCCTGGAGCATTATTGGACTATATACCATAAATGAACTTGTTCTAGCTGAAATTCATCTTGTTGGTCTTAGTTTTTTTTTTATACATTCCTGACGAAATTCTTTAGGGACAATTTCTATGAAAATTATATGTGCTTTTTTCACAAGGATCTTTTTTATTTCTACCTTCTATCTTATTTCTTAAAGATGTCTACAGTGCATTGTATTTACTAATGTTTTATGTTCTGCATGATCTGATTCACAGATGGATGTCTCAATGACTCCGATATTGGGTGATCAACCTTTCAAAGGGCTAGTGAGGAGATCTGATCACCCAATGTGCTGGAATGGCATATATCCTAGCTTCTTTCCTATTGAGGTACCACATGTTGCCATGGTCTTAACTTTTAAGATCTTGCCATTTTCTGCTAAAAGGGTCTGGTGAATCTGTTCATGATTTGTCGCTTTCATTTTCAATTATTGGAATTCTTGGATGTCTGCTGGATGTTTTCATTGACTTATATTGTAATTTTTGTTCCTTACTCTATAAGTTTTGGGAGCAAGAATTTTTAGAACTTAAAAGGCTTCCAGGATGGTTGACTAGCGTATGATATTAATGGTTACATGTTCATTAAATTATAGCTTGAATTTCCAATTTCTAAAATGTTTTTAAAACTCTCGACATATTGAAAGAAAAACCAGGAAACGTCAAAATAGGAACAAGAAGTCGTACATTCTTAAGAGTAATTGGCAAGATTTTTCCTTTCCTACAAGTTTTAGAATTGCTTGATTTTTTCTTGTCCTGGATGTTCTCCTTCTAGTTGTGAATTGGCATCCGTATTTGAGAATTGTTTTAGGCTTTTTCTTCAAGTGAACATGTATACATGAACTTGTAGCGAGTGGAATCTCTCAGAGAGTTATGCTCGGCCTTGAAAAATGCCATTTTCGTTTGTTAATTATTTGACAACGTGTTTCTGTTGGCAGGAAAGAGCAACAGAGAAGAGGATTGAATTGGGTTCTTCACAGGGACTTCCAAACTGGACATGGCAAATGCATGGTCAGGTCACTGCTACACCAATGACACTGTTCTCGACTGCAGCATCATCAGGATTCTCAATTTCGGCTACTGCTCCCTCCGCTGCCATTCTTCCATCAAAACCTGCCAACCCCTCACCAACAAGCAATTTGTGCTTTATTGCACCTACGTCCGCCAACACCCGTGGCTGTCAATTCTACTGCCCAACGGAACCACCTCAAGCACCGCCATAATCTACTATCCGCCTTATATGTACCGGAGGTAGGTTGTTGGTAGAAATAACGGTCAAGTTGTTGAAATTCATTATCTGATTCAAAATTGTTTCCGCAAGATATATGCTAATACTTTGTTTCTGACTTGTGGATGAAAAAAAAATTGTTTCCGCAAGATATATGCTAATACTTTGTTACGGACTTGTGGATGAACAATTACTATACTTTGTTAAATTTGTGGAAAGAATACTAATCCGATTTGCGTATTACATATGTGTTCCTATAAAATTACTAACTTTATGGAAATATTTGGGCTTAGTTGTTCCGAAGGAATCATATATCACACATTGCACTCCATGTAAAATAGGTGTGGTCCTGCTGTCTATTTTTACTGTAAGAATCTTTGATTACTGGCGCAGAAACCAATTCAGATGCTAAACCCAAAAAGTCACTTTCTCTTTAAAGAGGAGAAAAGGTTCATACAGCATACAATCTTTAAGTTACATACTTGCATATATTGAGGGACCCTCTGCCAGAAGTGTGATTTTACAATACCTCGTAACTCTATCAAAAACAGATGAAATACTCTTTCACTGGGCGAAAAAAGTGTGTTTGGGCATGTCAGGAAAAGCACCGAATAGATGCCTGAGACGGATGCTTTTACAAGTGGACGCGAACCCAATCAAGAAAAGAGCTGTATTTGCATTCTTTCTCTTTTGCTTGACAGCACAATATTTTTTTTTTTAAGAAATAGAATAAGAATTTTAGATAAAAGGTAGGTTTTTGGATTCAAAAGGGCCTTGGGATTGTCTAGCTCTGGCCATTGGTGGACAAAAGGTCAGTGCCACCAATGCGTAAGCCACTTCTGGTTGGACACAAAAGCGTTATCAGAACATCGATTGAGATCAGTCTTAGGGTATGGTTTTACCTAATATCCATATGATAGATCCTTAGTCATCAGGGCGGGCGTCTAGTCCGAAATTTGTAATAACTTATTTTCGACCCACCGGATCAAAGACCCAAATTAATATCGATTTTATTAGTATGATTTTTTACATAATTAAAATTCAATGTTTATTATAAAATTTTTTATGTGAACTTATATTTTTTACTGTTGAAATAATTTTTATTTATTTGATGAACAAATTTTATTATAAAAATAAAATTGAAAAAGAAAAATTATTTTATATTTTATGAAAATAAATTAAGACTATATGCCATGCCTTGTTGTTGTTGCCTATATTAGAAAAATAAAAATAATTATTTAAAAATAATATTGAACAATTGAAAAATTTATAAAGTATAAAAACAATGCATAGAACATATTTTTAATTATACAATACTTATTTTAATATTATAATTTACTATCATATTATGATTAAAATTGAAAAATTTTCGAAATTTGAATCAGTAACTCTATTGATTAAAACAATATAAAAAACAATTTGTACAAAAAATACATATTTTAAAATTATTTAAACATAAAAATATTCTTATTTTCTTAACTTCAAAATTAATCCAATATTTTTTAATATTTTAATATAAAAACTGGTGCAATCCGTTTAATCTCGATTCGATACAAAGAAATTTGGTAATGATATGTCGCTAATATGACTTGTACAAAATTCAAAATATTGATTCAATGAGATTGCGACTATTCTTTTATGTATTTTTAGAAAAAAAATGTCATATTTGAATTGACTTAACCTCCCTCAAATTCAAATTATGGGTCAAATTTTGATTTTTTTCAAAATTTATATTCGAATTTAATTGATTACTTTAGGCTATGTTTGGTTGAGGGTTTTATAATAGAATGTAATATTATTCTGTCATTTGATATGAGGTTTTATAATAGAATAGAATGAAAGATGAGAGTTTTATATTACGTCTCATTTCATCTTAAATAGTAAAAATGAAAAACCTCCGATTTGAAGGGTTTAGGATGGAACGGAAAATGATTAACAACTTTACACTATATTACATTATAAATCTTTCGTCCAAACAACATTGCATCACATTACATTATGAACTATTCTATCCCTCACAAACAACAATTTTCTAATATTACATCCATTTATGTTCCATTCCATTCTATTCTATTGCATTCCATTAAAAACTTTACTTCCAACCAAACATAACCTTAGATTAGCCTAACAATTTCTTTTACCACTTTGATTAATGATTAGAACACAAATTCAACCACAACTTAGCATAAACTAAAAAAAAATTTATTTTTCTTAATCTCTTATAAGTCATAACAATTTTAAAATTTACAGTTACAAATATGCATAATAAGTTTATGGTAAAAGATATTGTTTTCAATGTGGTGTGTGCTTATAAACTCTAAGTAAGGTTGAAAGAACAACTTAAGCATCAATTCCGGGAATAGTTAGATGAGGTGATTCAGCCGATTCTCCTTAACGAGAAAGTTATTGTAGGAGGAGACTTTAATGACCATATAGGGGCAACTTCAGATGTTAATGATGATACGGCGGAAACCTAATGACATTACACTTCCGTCACTTTTTCTGTTAACCTGGAATTCAATTTAAATGTCTTTAAAATGATTGGGTCTAATTTGAATGTTTCAAAATGCTAAGGTTTAATTTGTTAGTAGAGATAAACTTTAGGGTCAATTTTGCCCTTTTTCCTATAAATAAGAGTTGGAGAAAGAAGAGAAATTCTTGGAGGTATACTAGAGTTAGATGGTAAAATCTAAAAAGGGATATCATGGAACAACTTAAGGATAAAGTAATGTCTGAAGGAGAATAGAAACTATAAGTACATGCTAACTAGATGTGATAGGGACTAACAACTCTTTTAAGGAATGTTGTAACACCCCACTCCCATCTGACACATGCACGTGCGCCCTTCGGTCACACGTGCACATGCCTGACAAAAATAACGTGTTAATTATCTCACTTTCACTTTATAACATGGCATCATAATTAAAATCACAAAACACGCATTTGCCAACATCCAAAATTTCCGCATTTTATATCATAACCATAATGTACATTGTAGCTTTAAGTTCAACATCATCCATATATATACAACATCATTCTATGAGCATAAACAGCTCAGTCTACACAGTATGCTACAAACACGAGGAATGCACAAAAGTTATTAACAACTTATGTCTTCAATACCCAGTTGACCGACCTTTGAGTCATATCTGATCGTCAAAGTTGCACAAAATATGCTTCTATGGAGTCTTAGAAGCTAGGTCGTCTCACTCTCAATCCTGAAATTAACAACGGTGCAATTTTGATGAGTTTTGCGAACTCAGTAGAGTAACCATCCTCAATGGTTCACTCATGTTTTAAAACACAATCAATTAGAAACATATTGTCACACAGTTCATTTCAACTTGATTAGCACCAAGTTCTACCACAAACAAATTGTAATTTTAGACAAACAATTAAATCAAACTATCACTTCATTATACTTGAATAAAACACAATCATTGGTTTAGTACCATGTATGCAAACATATAACATTCTTACAGCTTTACAAATCATTCAATGAATTCAAATCATACGTGAATACTATATGATCATATGTGAATATTATATGTATGAGACTCACATTCGTTTTTTTTACATTGTTGTGATTCTGTTGTTTTTCAGTATCCCGTATCACTGTGTTCATTGATCACAGTGAGCCTCAAGCTCTATATGTTTGAGCTTTAAGCTCTTTTCAGTAGTAGTCTCAGTCAGTAGCATCACCAGTCACAACTGTCTTTATATTACATGTATTGAAATGACATGCATGCCATAAATCATTCAAATACAATCAATCACTTTCATTCACATTATCTTAGTCAATACAATCAATTATAACATTCAGTCACTTTTAGCTGAGAATCATTTAGGCAGTTTCATTTACATACAAGTAGCACTTTCAATAATATTCACATGCATCAAATGCCTTGGACAAGTATTGTCCGGAATTCAGTACACAATCAGTACATATTCATCATATATCAAATTCAATTCAGTAATTATCATATCAAATTAAAGTGAAACCATCTTAGGTTACTCATAATTGCTCCCTTAAGCCTATCGCCTTGACGTTCCGACGATATTTGAAAGTGGTCGCGCTACTTGCTCTCCTATATATATTAAATAATTTCACATTAATGTTCTGCTTATATAACTAGGTAAACACATATATATCGAAAGGCATCATGTATCATGCATGTGCAATGACAAATTCTTGGGTATATTTCTGTAACAAATTGATGTACATATCAATTGTAATCCAATTGTGCCAAAATTCACACACTAAATCACTATTCCAGCTTTTGCTGAAAGCACCTCTTTCGGGTCAACTTTGAATAAGCAATAAGATCAAGAAAATGATGTATTTATGTAACACTTTCTTCTAGATAATTGTTTCTATGTGTCTTAAGTTTCTAATGATACCAAGATCACACAATTTGGTTTATTATTCTATGATTTATGCTCAAAATACCACAGACTGTGTACATTTGAAATTTTGGCTAAAGCATGATCATGTAGTCAAGTTGTACAACCCATATCTCTCAATTACAATATCTAAAAATTACAAACTTTATATGAATTTAAAGATAAGAGAATAAGATACAACTTTGGTGAAGATACCTTATTCTAATTCGGCCTACATTAATGCAGTTTATTCAATAACAACAGAACATGATTTCTGTCCCTAATAGTGCTACAGTAAGCCAAAACTCAATTTCATGCCAATTTTGTAAGTCTTAGAGACAGAATTAAAATTAAATTCTTCAATAAATTTGTATAAATATGTATCAAGTTTAATTTGAATCAATAATCAACTCATTTGGATATCTACAGGTCAAAATATAATCAAAATAACGAAGCATGTTCAATGAAAATTCTCCAATTCATAACATTCCAGCACATTTCCTCACTTTCATATGATCAATCTTTTTCAAATCAATTCAGATGGCTCTATTTTTTTATGGAGAGGAAAAACAATGTCTTAGAAGTGTATTGGTTCAATTTTCAAGTCATTTGAAGGTCAGATGAAAAAGTTATAGCCAAAAGAATCAAAGCTGTTTAGTAGAAATACTCTAGTTCATATTCAGACTTCAAAAACCAAAACCATTCACGGAAACCATCACCTTCTTCTTCCTCTCTTCTACTTAATCCATTATTTCTATACACCATCTCTAGCTTACATTCTCTGTATTTCTACTCCCTTTCCAAGTCAACTTACTTTAAAAACAACTCAAGATTCAAGATTAAATTCAAACATAAAAAACAAAACTCATTTACAGACATCACCATTTTTCTACTTTTTCTCACTGCTGCAACTTTTCTCTCACTGCTGCAACTTTTTTTTTTTTATAATCAATAACAATCCAAAATCCAAAACAAAACCTATAGCCATACGATTCTGCATCACATTTTTCTGCTATTGTTTCAGTTAAATTCAAATGATCACAAACACCAAAAATAGATTATCATCCACAGCTATCACCATTTCTACCTTTCTCTCACTGCTGTGTTTTTTTTAACGCTTAAGAACATTCCTAAACAGAACCTATATCATGCATGCTTTCATTTAAAAACCTTAAACCATTATCAAATAATCATTTATGGTACCTATAAAACTTTGAACATGACTTACTAGATTCAATGAAATTCTAGCTCAAAAATTCCAAATTTTCTCATCCTCTCAAGCAAACAAACATCAACTCAAACTTATACTCATCTTCAGCTAGTTCTCAAGCAGTCGAGAGTTAGAAACCAAATACACAAATATACATAACAGATAGTTTCGGTGATGGATGAAAAGAACAAAGAAAAGAGTTTTAGTTGGTGTTTTTGGTGATGAAGAAGAAATGTCAGTTGCAGAAGTTTTCTCTCCAAACTAGATGACTGCGTGGATGGATAACTCAATGACACATGGCACTCATGCATGTGGGCCATGTGTCACCCTCCTATTTGTCTCTTATTCTTTTTTTTTCCAAAATACCCCGAATTTTTGGTAAATTTTAGACCAAATTTTCGGAAATTCTCTAAAATTTACCAAAAATTCTGAAATAATAATGATACTCTCCAAATAAATTTTCAACACAAATAATCCAAAATTCACATTTTAATCAATCAATCATACCTGAAAAATATCAATGAATGCATGTACAATTATTTTAATGTATCAAAAATAAATATTCACATATGTGTGAATATACTATGATGCATGAGTATAAAATGCACTTTTAATTTCTCACTGTACTTTCAATTCACTATTTTGAGGTTTAGCCTCGAACATGGGATGTCACAAATGTAATCGAGAAGATCTTAAGAGTTTTTAAAGGGTCTAAGGTTACTAAAAAAGAGTCTTAGTAGTGGACTAAATATGTATAAGAAAAGGTGAAAATTAAGAAGATTGCCTATAAAGCTTTATTATATAGCAATACGAATGAAAGAAGGTAGTTAATAGAGAAAGTTATAGGTTGGTAAATAAAAAGATAAACAAGATAGTCTTATAAGCCAAAAGTAGAGCCTATGAAAACTTATATCAATAAATAGAAACTAAGGATTGAGGGATATATTTAAAAACAAAAAATGAGAGACTTGGATTAAGTTCGTTATATAAATGATATAGTGGGACAAGGGCTTGTAGGAAAAAATAACATCAAGAGAAGATGAAAAAGATAACTTTATAGCCCTTTTAATAAAAACAAAAATGACAACTTTTCCTTGGGTGATTTTAGCATACATAAGAAATATCTTATTTTCACTTGTTATCGGCAAATCACGGGAGAAACAATTAAAGGAACTTTGAGGAAGATGAAGGGTGAAAGGACGGTAGGTCCTCATGAGTTATCCATAAAGAGTATAGGAAAAGAGCGTTTTACTTGGTTAACGAAGCTTTTTAATGTGATCTTAAGTCTCATCAAATATTAAATGAATAGAGACTTGGCACATTAATCCCTCTCAACAAGAAAAAAAGGGACATCCATTGTTGTAATAACTATAGACACATCAGTCTACTCAGTCACACTATAAAGTTATGGTAAAGGGTTATTAAGAAAAGAGTGAGAAAGAGTGCATCTATTTCTAAGAACCAATTTGGTTTTATGTCTGGGAGGTCCACGATGTAAGCTATACACCTTTTTAAATAATTAATGAAATATTGTAGGGATAGACAGAGGGACTTATACATGGTTTTCAATTTCCATTGATTTAAAGAAGACTTATGGCAGGGACCTAAGGAAGTCATATGGAGGTATTTAGAAATTAGGAGAGTTTACTTGACCAATATATAAGTTCTAAGGGATATTTATGAAAGTGTTAAGATTAGACTGAGGACAATAGGAGGAGATATAGAGTATTTTTTTATCGATATTATGCTACACCAAAAATCCTCATTTAGTCCTTTCCTGTTTACATTAGTTATGGATGGGCTCACCAAAAGTATCCAAAGGGATGTGTCTTGGTATATTCTGTTTGCTTTGCTGATGATATTGTCTTTGTAAATGAAATAAAATAGGATGTTAATGTGAAACTAGAACTTTAGAGAGAGACACTATAGTCGAAGGACTTTAAATTGAGTATAATTAAAATTGAGTACTTAAAGTGTAATTTTTCAAGTCATAAAGTTGCACCCGATATGAAGATAAAGACTAGTTTCAGAAGTTATACTATAGAAAAATTGTTTTAACTACCTTGGATCCATCATACAATGCAATGGCGAGATAGTTAACAACATAGTTCACCGTATTAAATCAGAGTAGTTTAAATAGTAGAACGCTTCACTGTATCAAATCAGAGTAGTTTAAATGGTGGAACACATTAGAAGTTTTATATGACAAGATGATACTACTTAAGTTAAAAGGAAAATTCTACCGTTTAGCAATTAAGTCGACCGTACTCTATGGGATAGAGTATTGGCTCATCAAATATGTGCATAATCATAAATTAATAGTAGCGGAGATGAAGAAGCTCTATTGGATGTGCAACCTTACAAGAAGAGATAAGGTTATAAATGTATAGGTAAGAGACAAGTTCAAGGTGGCTAACATTAATAGTAAGTTGAACGAGACAAGACTTAGGTAGTTCGAACAAGTTAAGACTAGACATCCTAATGTTCTAGTGAGAAGATGTAGAAAGATTATATTTATGGATTGTAAGAGAAGAAGAGGAAGTCTTAGGAAAAATAGAGTGAAGGTAATCAGTTATGAGATAACTCTATTAGACTTTGACTAATTAGAATAAGGGTAAATGATTTTACATATACATGTCCTTCTTTTTTTCATAAAGAGGTCCTTTTCTTTTGGTAGACTTTTTGAATCTTTTCCTTTATTTTTCTTCGTTTCTTATATTTTGTATTTACCTTAAATATTTTAATTTATTTTACTTATCTCTTTAGTTATTTTGTTTATTTATTTCACATTTTTCTCTTTTAATTACTAGTTTGTTTTATTTATTTGTTTGACTTTTTATTTATTTACTTATTTATTTGGATTTTGATTTTGATTTTGGTATATTTTTTAATTTTACTTTTACTTAATTTTATTTATGCATTTATTTGTATAGGTATTTAACTTTTTTCTCTTTAAATCATTTTAAAATGTTTTTCCTGTAGCTATATTAGAAATAATTTTTCTATTAATTAAAAATAATACTGTAAACTATTGGATCTCATCAAATTCTATATCTCAATAAAATTTCTACTGAGTATTGCTGTTAATTGTTATTATTGTTATGAGTACATATACATCATGGAATAGGGTAAGCACAAGATATCGAGAACATGTGATTTGATTCGATTTTATGAGTACATATACATGGCATTCATCCATTTGATATTTCTCTATCTTATTTATTGGATGGATAGATACTCATAGAACAAAGTAGGCACAAAGTAACAAGAACAAGTGATCTAATCCCTCGTAAAATTGAGAACAACTCCCACTCTCTCTCTCTCTATCATCATTCATTGGGCTCTCACTGTTAAAGGATTTGCAATCACATGCTGGGCCCAAAGCCCAGTTGGATTTTGTGTGCTTCCTCCTCTTCTTTTCTTTCTCCTACTATACTAAGCATACTCCCTTTAATGGTACGGGTAGGGCTCTTTGGGTTGGTGAAGTGCTTTCAAGTTTCAATAGATATAGACCTTGATATATGCATAGTGCTGGTTCTTATCCAAGCTTAAAATAGCAATTAATATGTGGCACAGAATAGGACAGACACACACTCCCCAGATTTTGTTTGGTTGATATTGCACAACACAAAGGCAGTTTTTCTTTAATGTCTGTGGCCTACATTTTATCCCCAACTTTATATATGATTTTAACGACGTGGTTATGTGTTATAAGGTGCCCTGGATGGAGAATCCACTATTTTTATTTTAATAATAATAAAATTGGAGTTATTATTTTTTGAATATGTATTAACTAAATTATCAAGTATACGTCATAATAGTTAATTGACTAACTAATGATTTATATTCAAGTGATGAATTTAATTTAAATTACTCTTATAAAATTCCTTTCGACTAATTATTCTTGTCAAAATTAAAGTAAGTTACGATCTCTCTCACCAAAAAGCATTAACTTTCAATCTTTCGAGTTGGAAGGTCCTAAAAATTTATTTTATGACTTGGAACGCCCATACATGACAAAGATTCTACCGTGTCCTGCTGGGCAGTGATCTGTTTTGAGGGTACCCATAGTTGTTACAACATAAAAGTAGGTTATATAATGGACTCTAATGATTAGTACTTCCTCCATTTCTTTTATCAAAAAGGTGACATGCAATAATATAATGTTTGTTAGGGTTGTTTTTAACTTTTAAATTGATTGATTATACTAATGAATACGATGCAGCAAGAGATAACGGTGATCCAAATGGATAGGAAGATAACAAGTTCGATGAATACTTCCAGCATATTCATCAAACTTCACCAAAAACTAATGAGCATATGCATTCATAAGAAATGACAATTTTTTGTTTTGGAACAAAATATACAGAAGTTACATTCCAACTCTTGAATATTGTTCTCTGAAAAATCCAACGCAATTTGCACCTCGCTCCAGGGCTTTTAGATAGTTTTGTTGGTAAATTTTTGGGTATTATTAATTTAATATTGCAACAAAACATGTGACACTAAAGCATTAGTTATAATTAAAAAATGTTCCTAATAATAAAATTTCAAAATTTCTAAGACTTTGATTTCAGTCACATTTGTGAAAATTTTCATTCTCCTATATAAATAATGTCACTATACCAGATATTTCACCAACTAATTCCATTGTTAAGTATCAAACTTAGGCAAAGCTTTAAGTAAAGAAGAAACAAACAGACAAAAAATCCAGGTCATGTGATTCAGCAAGCAGGTTACGAGTCAAATAATACGCCAAACCTGTAATGCTAACTGAAAAAGGAACCATCACGTAATGGGAGCTCTTCAATCTAGTGCTGAAATCAGCCCAAACAATAGGTTAATGTTTTGCAAGATAAAGGGGAAAACTAATCCTCACATTAATGCACTGTAACAATTAGTTTACGATCCAAGAACACAACCCGTCTCATATTTGCAATCTTTCATTTCGAGGCTTTGCTTCACCTGCGAACATGACAAAAGACGAACCAACGATTAGAGTTGAGATGGATGCACATGTACGGAAGTTATCACGTTGAACTTTCTTCCTAGGTGGTTAAATATAAATGAATTCATCAGATGATAATTCTCACAAAAGGAAAAAGCGCTTGGTATGTGCGTAGTTGCATTCTCACAAATATCGGACCCTAGTTTGACTTGGCAACTTATGGCAACAGAGATCACAAGTTTGACTTGTCAACTGATTTGGTACAGAATCCGAGAAATAAAAAGAAAAACAATTAACCATAAAGAACGAAGCAAAAGTTTACACTCACCTGCTGCCTTTGGGACCCCAGTTTTCGGGAGTTTGAAGACTCTTCATAAGCTAGTCTAGTCCTTCAGTAAAAGATATGGACACTTCACAGCTAGATCGTCTCCCTTTTTTGATCAGTGGTAACAAAGTCTCTCTTTTGATCCTCGGTAACCAAGTGATGTGCCTCTGGAATCACATCTCAAATGTTCTGTTGTACAATTCCCCTGAACTGGGCATTCTAAACTTTGAATCATCGTAACCAGCAGTATAGAATTTGTTGAATCCTAGTCTCTCATTCCTAAGGAACTCCGTCACAGCAACATTGTTTCCACTCTGAACATCGTTCCAGCCATCCCAGTGGCCATTTGATGTGATCCCGTTTCTAGATTGTGGCAGGGACAAACGTCCAAGATGAGATAGATTGCCTACTTGTGACTGATCAACAAGCCTTGAAGAAATTCCATAAAAACCATCAAGAGAAGATAATCCATCTCCAAAGTCAGTGTATCTGGGGTTCTGTTGTGGAGAGAGAGATCTCTGTATCAGAAGTTGAAGTCTCGCCTCATCTTCAAAGGTACTTGTTTGTTGTGAGAAATTAGATCTCATATCTAGGCCTCGATGGTTAATCGCACCATGAAGTCTCCCTTTACCAACAGCCAGAATTGCAGGATCCATAAATTCGATGTCTCTATTGTCACTAATATTTCCTATTGGAGGAGCCTGGTATGAATTTCTCAACAATGAAGGGTCGAGCAAATGCTTCCCTGTAAAAGGATCATAAAATAAGAGAGATTAGGAAGTAGAACTTGGGATTCAATGATATGAATAGTAATATGACAACTGACCAGGAATAGCGTCAAAAGACTGATCTATTCTCTCGTGATAAGAAAAGCCAGGGGGTGGAGCTTTGCTTGGCACAGAAAACCCAGGTGGAGCAGAAACTTGAGCTCTGGAACCAGCTAAGAGCCCAAAAAAGAAAAATAAGTTGCCAAATGTGCGTAACAACTTATGGCATATTAACTTTTAATGATCATCAAATATTCAACAATTACCAAATTTAATGTAATTGCAAAAGGAAGAAAGACAATAAAAAGCTAGACTAATGGAAACTGTAAGCAATTAAGACCGAACATTGTGACTAGATTTCAAGCTTAAAGTTCTGAAAGAACTCACCAAAAGGCCTATGAGAGAGGAAGAGAGAAGAACTATTGGAAAAAGATTCTGATTCCTCAAAATTTCTGGAAGAGATACCATTAGCCATCCCAGGCTTATCCATATATAAGTTTCTGCTCCCAACCATATCTTGGCTGAAATCATGATTATGTGGCAACTGATTGAAGGCATTAAAAGATCCATCTAGATTTCTAGAATCATCTTGTCTAGCAAAAGAGAACCTAGATTGACTGTTGTTTTGTGCTTTCCAAGAATTTGGCATTTGCAATGAATTAAATTGTCTATCATTTTCACCCAACAATTTGACCAAACTTTGCGATGAAGTTAGTGACTCATCCCATGAATTGAGGTCCAATGATAGAATGTTTGAAATTATGCTGCTTTCACCAGCATGCAAAGCAGCAGTGCTATCAGCTTCACTCTGTAATCTTACGACATCCTTCCTTTCTTCATTTGCCAGCAAAACTGGCCTCTCTACACATCTTTCTAAACTGCCAATCAAGTTCTGAGAGTAACCATTCGGTGACAAAAAATTGGTAGGTGCACGTAGAAATGTGTTGTCACCTACTCCATTTTCCAGAACACTAATAATATCATTCTGCTGTAAAGAATGAGACCTAGAATGACTTGAAACATGTAGAGAATTAGCTGTACGAGACATAAATTCCGGATCCTTCAGTCTTTGATTGTTAAATGATATTATATCCTCCATTTCAGCTTGAGATATCGTAGTTGCCTGAGTTTGTGGATTTGTTCTCCAATCAAACTGTTCCCTTTGCACAGATGTTCCATCAACAGACAAGGCAGCATCATCGGTAGCTGATAATGGTAATTGTTCTTTATAATGTTGAGTGAAGGGATGATGTAACCCTAGATACTCAGGCGATTTGATCACATTATGTTCAGACAACGAACTGCTAGATCTACTTAATCCAGAGATTTCATTTTTGATATTTGTGTGGACCCCCAAACCAGACATATCGGAGGCTAACTTCTGTAAATTTCCAACAGTTATGGCAATCTCATCTTCATCATTGCAAGAATCCGTATTATGCTCAATGGTGTTTCCTATATTAGGAGTCACAAAAGTACCCCAATCACTCTTAGAAGACAGACTAGTCGATGTGACAGAAACAGTAGAAGCAGCAACACTTTTAGCTAGTTTCTCTGCTGCTCTGGCTCGACAATCTGCACCAAGTTGCTTCGCAGGTTTTAACATATCCAGTTTACTTTTGCCAGTTATGACTTGGCATTCTTCATTCCAAGATTCCTTTTGCCCTATATCATTATGCAATGAAGAAACCTGGGGTGTACTTGCAACTGGCGTAGATAATACTGATGTACCACCAGCTTTGTCTGGTTTAGGCTTGGTGGGTCCATTTGAATTGGCACTTACTACTAGAGGGTGGTTTGAAGCACGCATACCCCTGCCATATTGAATAATAGTTAGACAGTAACCAATCTAAATTAAGTAATTGTAACCAAGTAAATGGCATACCATGAAGCTGCAGCAGGAAGTACTGCGGATCTACTAGAACTACCATTTGGAGGTGAACCTTTTACTGAATTAATAGTATTCTGTAAGCAAGAAAAGTAAACAGTTGTCAAATTCAGGTGTGCATCGATAGTCAAGACTTCTCCAGTGATCTGGTGTAAAAGTCAATATCTATTTATTCAGGAATAAATTGAACTTACATTTGAAGAATTCTTGATAATTGGTTTTGCTGCAGAAACAGAGTCATTGACACAATAGTCATCTACAGGGGAAGGCAGAACACTCCCTGCCCGCCTAAGCATACTATTTGTTGAACCAGTAACTTGTTGAACTCTACTCCTTCAACATCACCAAGTATTAATCAATCATCTAACCATAACACTAGATTTAATCCATGAAACAAAATGCAAAAAGGCGGACTACAGTATGACAGTCAAAGCAATAAATCTAAAGTCTTGAAGAAGCTGAGGAATAAAAACTTCTGAACATAAGAACTTGGAGAAAAACTCCGTTTTACTATCTAATGTAAGCTTAATCAATTAAAAGATCCCAACAAAAGGTATCTTGAGAAAGGCCGATAGTTGCTAAAATTTCCTCCTTGTTACTTGTCCCTCCAATATGAATAGATGAACAAATGACAGTAAAGGTAAACAAGTGAGGGGAGTGAGAAGAAGAGTGCCATGATGGATAAAGGATTGAACAGAAAGAGGATCTCATTCATCTACTAAATACTAGCTATTTCAGCATTCATTTCAGAAGATAAACCAGAGGTAAAAAAGAGGGAACAAGAAGCTTGAGCTTGCAAGTCATCAACAAATATAGATATACCTTGTATAAACTGAAATTATCTCATCTTTTGTAAAACTATCTTCTTCAGAACCAATCTCATGCAAGTATAGACAATCAGGATTGGTGCAAGGCTGAGATAAACAGAAGTTCATATTGAGTTACTTTACAGCTTCTGATTTAATTATTTGCTAAAAGTAACTCAAATGGAGACAGAGGATTCAATTATAGCTCATACCACATTTCTCAACCATGCATGACAATATTTTGTGGTTCCAAAGCATGCCCTGGAAATACACATGCCAATCAAACATTTCATACAACCAGTTCCTATTTCAAAAGATAGAAGATCCGAAGAGTCAAAAATGCACATACTTTAAAGATCTACCATCCAAGACAAACCCATGTACAGACTGAATACAACGAATAGCTTCGTCCTCTTTTGAGTAAGTTATATATCTGCAACAAATGAAAAGGAGAATAAACCAAGGAGATTGTCAACCCCACAAAATCACCAAAAATTATACAAACCCTTCTGTTGTCACAAAAACCACACAAGTATATGAAAGTTCAGATTACAGCATAACAAAGTAACTCTACAACATAAAACCCTTGAAGGAATTCATCAAACCAACCAAGTTTATTTTATGGTAGATAAAGAACATATTAAGTTAAACAATGAGGACATATGTTGAGTATGACAGACATGAAAAAAGGTGCTTACACACTACAAGTGTTGTTTGGAAACTGTTGTATGACACCAGTTGCTGTCCGAGACATAGATACTTTTAGGACCTTCCCATATTGACCAAAATGCTCCCTGCGCTGGAGCAGCTGCTCAAAATACAGAGAATTTTATTCAGCAAATGCTTTGGGATAAATATGAAGAGGTAAAGGGGAGAATGCAAGGGAAGGCGGGTTACATCTTCATCTGCAAGATTCAGTGGCAGCCCAACTATGTATACAAGGTTCCTTTGGATCACGCGCACACTGCTGAGCTGTTTCCTTCCTTCAGATGGCTTTGTCTTAGCCTTTTGAGGCTTCTTGCGCTCCATACTAACTTCAGCCACCAATCTGTGAAAATACCATTCCCGTGAGGAAAAGAACAACAAAAATGGGCAAATTTCAAAAGTCAACTTTATACAAAGAACAACCTCTCACCGTTTGCAGCCATCCCTACTATCTTTTCCTTGTCGTAAGCAGTCCGGCATGCTGGACACCGTCCCTCCGTATCATCCTTTTCAGCCATGTCCATTATTTGATGCCAACACCATACACATATCTGCAATGAGGTCATGCAACTCAGAAAATTGCATCCACAGTATTCGCCATCTTACAGCATTAATGTTTGAAACATAGAAATCAGGAAGTGGAAGGCACTTGGGCATATGAGTCTGCCCTATTGGCTCCTAGCAACATCTTAATCTCCTAATACTTTTGATTTTTTCTAATTGCCAACAGGATAGTCAAAGGTAGTTGACCAGAAGTAATTTCCCATGTTTATTCTTGTGAACAAGATTTCAAAGCCAGCAACCAATGTCCCTGGAAAGTAAGGATTCATGGGAGATGCCTATGTTTGTGTCACAAACAATGATCAAGACACAATGTAGAACTGATAGCTGACTGAAACGTAAAAGGCATGCCATCGTCCTTTATGTATAGACAAGGAAGTGCACAGAGTTATACACACACAGACACACACCAAAAATACACAGGACTAACTGCAATACAATAGCTTCTCTCAAAGAAGTTCCCAGATGTAAGCCAATATCATATTTGCTAACATTTAATTTCCATCAAAGATAATTACATGAAAGAACATTTCTATTCTAGGGAATCAATGCCACAAACCTCATAACCACATTTGCAAGGCTTGAGCTGTTGATCAGTCAAATCCATCTCTTCCGTGCAGAGTGGACAGGTCTTTTCTCCTTCGTCAATCATGGTTGCCCTAAAATAAAGAGATCATCCATAGTAAATCCGTTATTATTCCAATACAAACACTTAATGCTGCTAAACAGCAAAGTCAAACTGAATAAAAAGAAAAACACGGGCTAACTTCAGCTGAATTTCGCATCAAGGTAAAACCAGCGGTGGAAATTTTCAATCGTTATACTATTTCACGGGAACATTAGACAGTAAGCTCCCTTAAGAACAATCACTTTGATCGGAATAAAGCTCTTGCCTAAGCATTAGGGCAACTGCAGCGAAAATAAACAAATTTATACAGCATACTAGTGATGATTAAAATCAAAACCCGATAAAAACCCCCCAAACCCAAAGAATCAAAGGTCATAGCTTTCTCAACGCAGAACTTCAAATCGAAAGTTAAAACATCACCCTCACACTCACAAGAGCACCATTTTCAAACCCACCACAGACCCAACATGATCACTACTTTCGCCAAACACTCGCAGATAAATCGATTACACGTCACGACAGCTACATCGCAGATCAAGATTAGTAATTAAAAATAACCATAAAATTAAAAAAAAGATCCAAATCAGTTGCATGCAAAAAAAAGTAAATCGAAAAGAGAAAACAGATCAAAAAGAAGAAGAAAAAGGTTTTTATCAGGTCTAAAGCAACAGGAATACGGAGCAGAATAATTAGGGATTCTGTAAATAAGACGAAGATTGCGAGGTCTGTGACGGTCGAGAAAAAAAAAAGGTGGTTATAGAAGAGACTTACATCTTAGAGATCGAGAAATCAAGGATCGACACTGAAAGAGAGAGAGAAGGTCTGAGACGATGAGCTTGAGCCTTGAAGGAAGCGCAGCTCTTAGATACAAAGAAAGAGAGAGAAGAAGCCAAAACCACAAAGAGCGGTTTTTAAAGGACGAAACAGATACGTATGGCCTGCTTGGTTGCTGCTCGTTTGCTGTCAAGTTAATGTTCCCTTTTTCCATATTTGCCATTGGTTTTCTCTTATTTACCGATATCTGCCCTCCTTTTTGTTGAGAGAGAGGAACTCTTTAACAGCTCCCACTCAATCTTCACCGTTTGATTGTCTGGTTTCTGTGTTTTTTATTTTGATCAGACGGCAAATGTGTTCTTTTGGTCTCTCAGTATGTGGACCCTCCATCTCATCAGGGCCAAGCTGGACTAGTTTTGCGTCAGACGATTTTGTTCTTGTTTTTGGTATTTAATTAATTAGTTGTTAAAATGTCAAATGACACAAAAAGGACTGACAGACGGACTACACGTTGTAGTCGTTTCCTTCCTTGTCTTCTATTCATCATCTTGCAGGCCACAAACCTAAAACGATTTTATCTTATTTCTTTTAATAATTTTTAATGAATAAATACCAAATTTATGTGAGTTAATATTGTTTTCAGTAACGGTGAAAAATTCACCGAGTTATTACTGACAACATAACAACTAATTAATATATAAATAGTGGTGCTTGGGATAACAACTTATTTACTGCTAATGTATTTTAAAAATTGTAATTAATTTATAAATTTTGAAATATAACTTATCAACTTTTATTCTGGCGAAACAAAAAGGCACGTATGAAATAAATTTTTATGGGCCTGTCAAGCGCCAGAGGTTTATCCAATCTCATTCCGTCACATACATTCTCAAGATCGTATATATAGTTATATACTGTTCATACAATGAGATTACTGTCGAAACATTCTGCCACAATTATAGGAAAAAGATGGATTTTCTCACGTTTGCTTTCTTAACGTATTATATTGTGCAAATTAATAAGATACATTTCAAATTAAAAAACAAATAAAATTTTAAAAATTAACATTCATTCAAAAATAAAATAACATTGAACGAGTTACTCTCTCTTCGAAATTGGTGCTATGTGATGGATAATGCATGACCGCACAATTGTAACATGGAAACTAATGTGGTGTGTCACAAATTATAATCGTCGGCTGAGTCGTTTAGAATTGTAGAAAACTCGGCAGACTTCAAAATTACTTCAACGTGTTTCTACATATGCTGGTAAGCAATGTTAAAAGAGTGTAGGACAGGAAACTACAGCTTTCGTACACTCGAAGGAGAACAGGGTGTTTAAATCCCGCTCTCCTTGTTTTATCTTGATCGCCCACAGAATTATTCTTATAGTGGAGATCCGTGAGGATGTTTGAAGTCGTCATAATTGACCCAGAAACTGGTTTAGCCGTATAAGTACTGAAATGCCAAAGTGCGTTTTATACGTGCCTAACTTCGTCTTAAAAACACATGGAAAAACGATCGCTTTCTAGCAGATATATTGAGCATTTCCTATTCAAATCTTCCCCAAGGATCCCAAAGGATGGCTCTACTCGAATAATGCAACAATCAAAATGGAGATAGGCCGTACGGAAGGGGCGAGAATCATCCGGGAGTCTAATAAAAATGTTGTTATTTAATCCAGTGTGACAAAGCATCGTTTCCAACCGTTTTCATTTTGATCATATGCAAACCAAAAGCAAAATACTAACTTTTAATCAACCACCAAGGCAGCAACAACACATACTAATCATCGTGATACGACGAGTAGCAAAAAGGCTGCTGGGCACACAAATTGCCGTGGATTGGTTCCTCTTCATCAGCTTAGGCATCGGCAAATCTGCATTACAATAATTTTCATGTAAATACCAATTCAGTTCTCCAACCTCAAAAAACCTACAAGGAACTGGGGTCAGAAGAGGAAGTCGAATTATTAGATTACCCCAATTCAGAGAGCTTAAGATGAGCTTCGGAATAATCTTCAAAGAAAGTATCCTCATCCTGCGGATAACAGAATGATCAAAACCATGTCAACAAGCAAGCTTGTTTCGCATAACCATAAACAAATAATGAAACTCTGAAGATAAAGACACCAACCGCAGCATATTTCTCAACAAATGGGCGGAATACAGGGTCAGAAAGAAGAGCCTTATCAGATGGCAACTGCAACAGTCCTTCCCTCTCTCCAGTCAAGAGCTCCCTAACAAATTAAGCACACACCATCAAGCTCCTGAACCCACTCATGCAAGGAAGTTGGGTTTCTATAAACATGACCATCAGAATGTACACAACAAGCAAAAGATGCATCGCACTCACTTAAAGTAGCTGTTATCAAATTGAAGAGGGTTTGTGGTCCACGGACCCTCAAAACCAGAGCGTTCCTTGTGGCAGCGACCCTTAAGGAATCATTTTATGACCAGCATACAAGAATCAGTAACACATCAAACATGAACAAGAAATGTTCGGTAAGTTGGGTCACTTACCAGAGTGTGGCCACCAGAAAGAGCAACAATGTCCTTGTCACTTAGACCCATGTGGCCAAACACATCTCTCAAATGATCGGAACCTGCAACAGTGGAACAAGGCGTGGTTAAACAAGTAATTAAGACAAACACAATTTAATCCAAATTGTCAACCCAACAAAAACAACCATGCAACAACCCACAACCTAACAAACTTACTGACCTTTAGTAGCATCAGGAAGTCGACCTTCAGGAGGTGGCTCGGGCTTGTCCTGAGATCAAAATATCATCGTTAGCACGAGATGATTTCAGGAGACTAAACTATCGTCACACCGGCCTCTACCAAAAGCAGATTACACAAACATGAGATTACCCAGCCATTAACACGCACATTTAGAATATGGAATTTAATTATCCTTCCATTTTGGGATAGGGTGTTTATTTGCTTAATATTAAAACACAAAAAGAAGGGGTAAGCGCATTATTTTCAATAATCGAAAAGCCCAAGAAAAGACGACACTAACCTCCCTTCCAGGGTGGAATGGAATTTCAGGTCCACCAGTGACTTCCACAGCAACAACACCAGCCAGCTACCAAAACAAGAAACGGAGAAAAGAAAAAAAAGGCAATAAGTGAAAGAATCAATAAAAACAAACAAGCCCTTTCCAAAACTTCGTAAAAAAGGCGCAAGTAAAATGAGGAACCGTACCTGATAGAAGTCGGCGTAGGAGAGAATAGGGAACTGCTCCTTGATGGGCTCAAGGAGCCTCACAGCAATGTCAAGCCCATTGTTCGCTCCATGAGCCAACTCCGCTGGGTGTCTAATGGTTCCGAATGGTCCACCTGTCTTGGAGTGCACATCGTAGGTCCCAGCTGAGTGCCATCTGAAATCACACAAAACCACCCAATCAATTCTCACTTTAACTTAGACTAAAATATTAAAATAGATAAGGCAGCACAAAAAGACAAAAGTTAGTCAGTCAAATAGAGATCATTACGCTAGACGAAGCATGATCGGAGCGCAGTTCTTCTCAGCGATCAAGCCCCTGAGCTTCTTCTTGGCCTTGTCGACGGCCTTCTTATAGTCTTCGCTCACTGTTGGATAGTTCTTCGTCATTTTCCCTAGTCCTGCGACTATGCTACATCACGAACAAACAAACAACTACTTTTTAGGTCAAATCCCAAAAATATGCAACAAAATATAATCGAACCATAACTTCTCAAGAATTACCAAACAATATGAAACTTCTACTAACACGAAAAGAAAAAACTACAGATCAGATCTACACGGCAGGATCGACAAGTGAAATGATACTAAGATCGCCTCCAAATCATCATAGAAAGATAGTAAGTGTGAGAGTGGAGAGATCCAAAAGACAAGGGCGAGAACGTACCTTTCAGAAATGAAGAGTAAAGAATGGGGCTCGAGACTGACACGAGTAGAGCACAAGCCCTACCTCCACTAGGACAAATATAAGGGGTTTGAAGGGTTAGAATGTTCCAGTAAATCGATATTAGCCGTGCGATTGGTATGAACTTGCGGATGTTATCCGTCCCTGAAGTGGAAGGCTGAGATGTGAAGTTAGAAATGCGATGCTCGGATATGCCAAGTGGTTAGGTGAAATCAAAACATTAAAGGTCAAAGGAGATATAAGACGCAACACAGTAAAATTAAGCGTAATGTGACCAAACTATCCCTATGTACCTGGAATAATTTAAAAACGATGATGTTAGGGTGCGTTCGAGTGTATTATATTCAAGTGTTGGTATTGGACAAGATGTGCTGCACCGTGGACTTTCTGCGGTGTTCAACAGTGTATGACTTTCAAATTGAGATTGAATTAAAAAACCAAATTTTAAATTTCAACTTTATAATTTAATTAGACTTGAAATAGTTAATTCAAATTAAATTAAAATTATTTTATTTAATTCGATACTTATTTTCTAAATTCTCTTAAATTTATAAACTATAAAAAGAAGAAATTGTTCTTAACTTTGTCTTTTAATAACAGACTTCTTCTTTACATAATTTTGTATATTGCTATTCTACAAGCATGCCTGATATTCATTTCATAACTTACCTCTTTTATACCTTTGATTCTTTCCATGTCATAGACTTTGAATAGAACTATCATCTTCTAATATTATATTAACCTTATCCCTGCGATTACGCTAATGATGATGACTATATTAATGTTATGATAAATAATAATGGCGTTCTAATAAGAATTTTGCTAATGTGCAAAATTTGAAGAGAGAAAAAATATACAATCTTACTTTTTAATTAATATTAAAATTGTTTTCGGTATACTTACAAAATTTGAAAAACAATTAGAAGAAAATATTAAAATTATGATATATAGCATTATCGTATTCCAGAGTTTC
Source organism: Erythroxylum longipes (assembly GCA_027563885.1). Lineage (NCBI taxonomy): Eukaryota > Viridiplantae > Streptophyta > Magnoliopsida > Malpighiales > Erythroxylaceae > Erythroxylum > Erythroxylum longipes. Next base: position 4,013,827 of record JAOQMS010000008.1, read on the forward strand.
TCTTAATTCAGTTTTGTTTTATGAATAAAATTTTATGTTATTATAATTGAAAAATGTCAACTCTTTTACGTGACTTTACATTGTTGCCTCAGCAAGGACATCATATGAAAGAGCACTTTTAATCTAAAGTTTAAAATGAGAAGCAGCTGTAGCGAATAGAAACAAGCGAAAGGATACTTTTGTCATTTCCGCTTCTTAAAGCTAAGGTAAAGTTTTTAAACCTAGCAAGATATCATTATCCTCAAGTGTGAACGCATTCGGCTTCGGAAGATTCCGTTGCTGAGGTCGCACGTGAAGATGATACATTTTCCATAGCCGGCTTACTTTGATTGGTCTATCAAAGACAGAGAATGGCCCAATTCAAAATTACATACTCGGAATTCAAGCGCTAGCTGGACCAATCAAAACGCGCCGCGTGGAAGTAATTTAAACAACCAGCTTTCGACCGTATATTTTCCTAATGAATAAATAACACGATAGAAGACGGGCGCGAGGACTATTTTGTTATTGGAAAGGGAATATGCTTTTATATTCTTAAGAATAAAAGAGAAAGGACGATGGTTGTTGTTATTATATTAATTTCGCTTTTTATATTATTAAAATTATCCCAAACTTTTGAGTTTTGAGGGCGAGTACTGTAACAATCAGTAACGTAAGGATACTCCTTAAGAGTTGAGCAGTCATGAAAACAATCTTTTTATAAAATACAAAATTAAAGTAGCATATAATTGATAACTTTTTATTGACTCTGTCTGTAACTGATGACTCATCGTGTCAATAGGTCAAGCCAGCCTTGAATTATAGTAGCCTGTGATCAACCCAACCATTTTATTAAATTTTTAATAAAAAAATTTAAAACGATGTTATTTTGAAAAAAAAAGCGAGTCATGAATCGAGCCATATCTAAAATGCCTAATTTTTAACCTACGCAAATTGAAGAGCTTTGTATATCAAGGCAATCCTTTAGATTTATCCCAAACCTTGCATTTTAGTTCCAAAAGGGTACTTACATATAAGGATAACTAGCCCAATTCACAGATTACTTGACCTATGGCTCGACGCTTAACTTGACAACCTATGGGTTGACTGGCTTTATTTTTTAAAAAATACATAGCAATATTATTTCGTACCTTTTTTTAGTCAAGCAATCTCAACTCATAATTAGGTTAACTTAGGTCAAAATTAGGTCTGATAAGATGGTCGGCCCATAATTTACCATTCTCTACTTACATGCAAATTCTAGGAAATATTATTTCAATTATATCTTTTAGAATTATGACCAAAACCATGCGATGATGCCTAAGAGAAAATATTTTTAAAAGGATAAGTCGGAGGTTTCAATGCGTTTTTTTTTTGATCTACCTATCTCAGTTTGGCAAATATGTTTATTACTTTCAGGATTGGCAATTAACCGAATTAGTTGATCCATTTATGACTTGGAATCATTCCTAGTATTTTTCCTTTTCCTAGATGGTCAATTTCAAATTTGGCTAGATATGTCGGATTTACTTTGATTAATTTGATTATTAAATTTTAAATAAAAATAATAATATTTAATTAATTTAATTGAATCAAACGGCGATAATTACCACCGTATCTGCCATGTTGATTAAGTTTATAAGAAAGGAATAATACAAGTTCAAATAAACTATTTGGTAGTTCAAATATCTCATCATTCATATCTTGAGGTTGGTTTAACTATTATCTTAATAATTTTTAATGCACATTAATAATTTTGATTAATTAAAAGATTATTATAATTTGAACAATTATTTAGACTCTGATATTTATTTTACAATTTTATAAAATTACAAAAATTAAGTTTATTTTGAGTGAAAATTATCGGAAAGTGAGATGAAATTAAAAAAAGTATTTTTGACTGATAAATAAATTTAATTTACTTATTTCACAATATTTAGATTATATCGATAATTTTAAACGGAAAAGAACACTCAAGACAGCATAGAGGTAGCAACAAGCTGGGTTGAGCCAGCCTGGGTCTATATAAGCTCTAGTTCAACTAATTTTTTTAATTTTTTAAGTTTGAATGGATGAGATTAAATATATTTTATTTTTAAAAATTAAAAATTATTTTACTCAAAATTATTTAGTTTTATTTAAAAATTTTGGACTTCAAACCCAAATTTTTTGAATATATCCCCAAATTTGATCAATTCGAAGCAAACTTCTTGATTTTGAATTGGGTCGGACAACTTTCGTAAAACTTAACTTAACAGTTATATATAAAGATAAGGTTAGGGAACATTTAGTTTCTTTTTCAATTAAAATTATTTAATTATTAATAAATATTGTTGTTACATTTTCATTGTTAAACATAAATATAGAGATGAAATAATTTTATGCTTCAATTATAGAATTAATTTTCTTTTAATTTTTATATAAATTTTTTAATAAATATTAATAATAAACTCATCATATTATATTAAAACAAATATTTATTAATAATTACTTTGAGATCCTCCTTCGATCTTCGTCTCGACTTTGCTACTAGTGCCTCTTCTTGGTTTTTCTTCTATAAATACCTATAACTGTTTGGTTTTCTATTGCCATTTGATTCCAAGAGTACGCATAGTAATGAGGAGAGTTCGTGCACTTTTGGGTTCTTTTAGAAGGTGCCTTCTCTTTTCTTCTTCATCCCTATCCTTTTCAAGTAATTATTTATTTACTTCTAGATGCAATAGAATCCTTAGTCATGCGGTGAATCCATCATCTCCTTTGATTGGTACTACTGTTACCACTCATCCATATTGTTCCCAGATAAATGCGTCATCGGGAGAGAGACGAACTCTTGTTAAGGAGAGTGATGTCGATAAGGTGTTTGATAGTGTTTTGGATAATCGGAATCGTGATATGGAGGCAGCACTTGATCAACTCGGTTTGGAGCTTACAACTGACTTGGTCCTTGGCATTCTGGGCAAGCTTCATTTTGAGGAAAAACTCGCGTTTAGATTTTTTATGTGGGCGGATCGTCAAGAGAATTATGACCACGAGCCTGTTGCTTATAATGAGATGATTGACATTTTGTCTAGCACTAAGTACAAGGTGAAGCAGTTTAGAATAGTTTGTGATATGCTTGATTACATGAAAAGGAGTAATAAGAAGGCTGTCCCTGTTGAGGTTTTGTTGAATATATTGAGGAATTATACCCAGAAGTATCTGACCCATGTTCAGAAATTTGCCAAGAAGAAGAGGATAAGAGTGAAGACTCAGCCCGAAATTAATGCCTTCAACTTGCTGTTAGATGCATTATGCAAATGTAGTTTGGTTGAAGATGCTGAAGCGTTGTTTAGGAGGGTGAAGAAGAGCATTGAACCTAATGCTAATACATTCAATGTGTTGTTTTTTGGGTGGTGTAGAGTTAGGAACCCAACTAGGGGAATGAGGGTTTTGGAAGAAATGATCCAGCTAGGGCATACCCCTGATAATTTCACTTATAATACTGCCATTGATGCCTATTGTAAATCAGGGATGGTTAAAGAAGCGGCTGAGCTTTTTGAGTTCATGAAAACAAAAGGGTCCACTGTGTCTTCCCCCACTTCAAAGACTTATGCAATCTTAATTGCAGCTCTGGCTCAGAATGGTAGAATTGAGGACTGTTTTAAGCTTCTGGGGCAAATGATAAACGGTGGCTGTCTCCCTGACGTTTCAACTTATAAAGAATTGATTGAAGGGATGTGTTCGAGTGGGAAGATTGAAGAAGCTTATAGACTTTTGGAAGAGATGGGAAACAAAGGCTATCCTCCTGACATAGTCACTTATAACTGTTTTCTAAAGGTCCTTTGTGAGACTAAAGAGAGTGATGAAGCCTTAAGACTTTACAAAAAAATGATTGAGGTGGGTTGTTTGCCCAGTGTCCAGACCTATAATATGTTGATTTCAATGTTCTTTAGAATGGATGATACTAATGGGGCATTTGAGACTTGGCGTGAGATGGAAGATAGAGGCTGTGCACCAGATGTTGATACTTATTGTGTGATGATTGATGGCCTTTTTGGCTGCAATAAACCAGAGGAAGCATGTTACCTGATAGAAGATGTTGTGAACATGGGAATGAAATTGCCATATCAGAAGTTTGATTCCATTTTGATGCAGCTCTCATTGATAGGAAATCTCCAAATCATTAACAAACTCTCAGAGCACATGAGAAGGTTCTACAACGTTGCTATGGCAAGACGTTTTGCATTAAATCAAAAGCGTAAGAGGATAAGCTTCAGAGGGAAGTGAGAAGATATTAAAGGGATTGTGGTTGCAAAATATGCTGCGATGGGTATTTTTGACGATTCGAGTTTTTCACCATCAGCTGCTATTGTGATAATGGTATTTGCCAACAAAATTGCTTCTTGCTGTGATGGTTGTGACTGCTCTGTTCTCTGAAGGATGGGGATGTCTTCCTCGAAGATTCTGTTGACCGCACCTTAAGCTTCCAGAATGGTGATAAGTTAACTAGTTCAACGATCTGACTCCATTTATTTGTGAAATTGTTGACTTCTGAGAACTAATTTGTTTTCTTTTCTCGTCATTCTTGTAATGCATCCTATGCAGGTGTTCTGATGCCTTAAGCTGATGAAAGGATCAAGCCAGCAATTTGTTTACATCTCAGCATTTGTGATATTCATATTCTCCGAAGATCTGGTTATCCATTGATGTTGGCAAGAAAAACCAAATGGTCCGTTGTGGTGGCTTAGTTTTCTCTATGAAGGGATCTTTCATTTTCGTCGAAACAGCTTAAAGGAAGCCTGCAAAATCCATCCATCTGGTACGACATAAGGGATGGTTGCAAAGACTATAGTACAAGGCTTATAAATAGTCGCCATTAATGGAGCTATGACATTCCTCTTTTGACACTGACGGTGATATTTCTTTTAGCACGGAAGCTTGCAGAGGTCCATCTTCATCATGGGGAATGACCTCTGTGTGGGCCACTATGTAGCTCTTGATCTTTTTTCGAGTTTCCAAGGATGACTTTCTTTGATAATTAACTGATAGGTGAAGGAGTATCAAAGCTTCCACTGAGATGTATATCTTCAACTAAAGAGCTGCATGTTGTAACTAGGCCAAAAAGTGCAATTTGCACCCTCACCTTAAACTTAAATCAGTTTTAAATTAATTCCTATATTATTTTGTGGTTCCCAATTAGGTTTTAACTTAACAAAATAATACCTAAAATTATTATAAACTTTTTACTTTATTAGAATTTTATTAAATTTGATCGACCTTTTCAATCTGATCTCATCCAGAAGACCGGGAATGTCATCATCAGAATTCAGAGGACACTGTTTTGTTTGGTTGATCGTACCCACACATTTAGTAAATGACCTGGTCTAGTAAGGTACGTATTTTCTAAAGTAGAAATGAGAACTCTGTAAACAACACTGGAAGAGAATGTAAGCATCTTCCTAAACGCTAATTCGAGGTAACCCTAATCCTGTCGGTACCTGAAACTGCTAGCCTGTCATGTATTAGACGCTGTTAGGTCATTAATTTACTTTAAAAATTATTTAATGATAAAATAGGACTATTTGGATTGTTTTCCAAGTTATTTACTACGTTCCTCAACAAGTTTCTCGGACAAATTTCAATTCACAAACCACAATTAGCAGCAAATGAAAAAAATAAGTTTTTTCTTTCACCTAATTAGAAACATTTCTAAGAGCATGCATGGCCTGAGTATGCCAAGTACTGTAACATCTTGTTGGCAAGGAGCAGCTTGCTTCTCCTCAGTCTGTCAAGAACAGCAGACATGGAGGAATCACTCTCTAGGGACGCGGAAGCGTCTGATGCTGGTAGCAAAAGAGGCAATTGGGTCACCTTCCCTTTTATTATAGGCACCTCACTGATCTCTCTCTCTACATATATATCTCTGTATATGTATAGATATATAGTATATATGTCCATCATTTTCGTGTATATGATGCAGAAATGCTGTGCTTCTTCTCACCTTCAGGGACATTAACGGGCTTGACGCTCGCTAGTGGAGGTTGGACATCAAACTTGATTGTGTATCTTATCAAAGAATTCGATGTAAAGAGCATAGATGCTACGCAGATATCCAATGTCGTAAATGGCTTCTTCAATCTATTACCGATCATTGGAGCAATCATTGCAGACTCTTTCTTAGGCTCCTTTTTTGTCATCCTTGTATCATCTTGCGTGTCTTTGTTGGTAATGCTCTAGTTCTTCAACGTCCACATATATATATATATGTGTGTGTGTGTGTTTGCTATTTCTGCTAATTCAACCCTGTCAAAGGAAAGTCAAGGTGATTCCCTCCCAGGATTTTATACTAAATTCTTGCATTTATTGGAACCAGAACTTTACTGGGATTGCCAGATTTTAAATGTCAGATAAAGTCTTTAGACCTTCTCAAGTGCAGGGTGTGATGCTTTTAGCCTTAACTGCTTTGCTCCATTCCTTGAAACTTGAAAAATGTGAAGATGGATCAGGATTTTGTCAGATCCCAACAAAACTCCAAATTGCTGTCCTATTCGTAGCCATAGCTATGGCAGCTACAGGGTCGGGAGGTACAAGGTTTACTATAGCCACAATAGGGGCAGACCAATTTGATAGACCTGAAGATCACGGCCGTTTCTTACAATGGTACTTCTTTACAATTTACACATCTTCTGTGATTAATGCCACTGCAATTGTATACATAGAGGAAAGCGTTAGCTGGGGACTGGGTTTTGGGCTGTGTGTTGCTGCCAATTTTATTGGTTTGGTCATTTCCTGTCGGGAACTCATTTCTATCGACGAGATAAGCCACGAGAAAACCCTTTCCTGGGCTTAGCTACTGTTGTTATCTCTTCCATACGAAAGAGGAAAGCCATTCCGTCATTAAGGAACGAAGACTACCACCATCAGGCTGAGACTGGAATGACCAAAGAAGTGCCTGTCAAAATGACGAATAGTTTCAGACATGGCAGTAGGAATTTTTACTATATACATTGTCCTACCACGTTTTGATGTTGGGTTAGTATTGCTGTCTGATTCTAGTAGATAAAAGTTACAGATGATCTCTGCCATTACAACACTTACAGATTCCTAAACCGCGCAGCTTTGAAAACTGAAGGAGACGTGAAACCAGATGGATATATGAGAAGTAGATGGAGATTATGCACCGTACATCAAGTAGAAGATCTCAAAACACTCCTCAGGATTTTCCCCCTCTGGTCATCAAGCATCTTTCTAAGCACCCCAATAGCCATTCGAGGAAGCCTAACCGTCCTCCAAGCTTTAACCCTGGATCGTCAACTAGGACCAAATTTCACAATCCCAGTGGGCTTTTTTCTTGTGCTGGCATTGATTTCCGCAGGCTTATCTCTCTTCATAATCGACCAAATCATCTGTCCCTTATTTCACAAACTAATCCGTCGATCTCTAACACCCCTCCAAAGAATAGGAGTAGGTCATGTGTAAACTTCCTCGGCATGGCCGTGTCAGCGTTGGTGGAGGCGAGGAGGCTGAATGGGGCTCATGCTGATCAGCACCGCAGCCTCGAACAGGCTAATTCGGCGGTGCCCATGTCGGCTTTATGGCTATTTCCTCAGATAGTATTGGTTGGTATCGCAGAGGCGTTTCAGTTTCCTGGACAAGCTGAACTTTATTACCAAGAATTTCCAGTGTCGTTGCGAGCTGAGGGATAGCAACTGGAATTATTTCCTTGATTTTCGGGATTGCTTTCTACTTGAGCACAGCTTTTACTGATCTTCTTAGAAGGGGAACTAAATGGTTACCGAACAATATAAACAATGGAAGGATAGATATTGTCTATTGGATACTGAGCGCTGTGGGGTTGCTCAACTTCGTTTACTATTTAGGTCGTGCCCAGAGGTAAAGTATCAGAATTTGCAGAAACTAGAAGATGGAAGTATTCCAACCAGTGATGAGTGAAGCTAGAGTTAGTAGACATTGGACGAGCAAGATGAATGAGTACAAGAATAATGGTTCCTATAATATTGTTGCTCTTCAATTATGGTTTAATATGGTTACTTGCAATGAAGAGATCGCTTCCAACCTTGTGCTGATCCTTATATTGTCAAATAATAATCATGTGTTCTTTAAGCGTTCGTAAAATTTACTTTAGAAAACGTTAGGTTAATAATTATAGGAGTCTTTGAGACTTTTGCGTCCACATCTAATCGAGGGAACATAACGCTTAAATTGTAACTTTTCTTCTAAAGCAATTACAACCGATCATGAAGTTTAGACTTCTACTTCTAAACGACGGTTCATTTGGCTTCATTATTAAATCAATATTTCTTTTCAATAAACTCATTTCCCCGGCAACTTCAGTAGAAATAAGAATCTAAAGTACCCAGAAACTCATTTTGGAACTTCAAAACTATCTTAAGCTTGTCGAATTTAAATGATAACAACTCATCTTCCTAATACTTTCTATTGTAATATCATCTGATCATCTTATGCTTAATCATTTAGTTTAAATTGCATCAAAATTAAATTCATGTTATCTTAAACTATATATAAATACGGTAGAAGTTGTAAAACAATATACTTCAAAAAATCAATACTTCCAACTTTCTTTCATTAAAAGTTATGAATTGCCAACACAAGATTAAGATGGTACGATGGACACAAATAGTGTAAGGAAGTTATTCTCTATGTAATTCTCTAAATCAATGGTTTACAAAAATTGGAAGGAATTCTCTTATTGTCATTGATCATTACATAAAAATGCCACAGCAACTGGCAAGACCCCCAAATCACAACATCTCTGTGTGTGTGACATTCTACACACCTACCCCAGAAAAAACCACTACATAATCCAGGTAACAGCTACAAGGTATACAAAACATTCTTCAGCTCCGTCTTTACAATGGTTGTAACCTCCAACCTCTCTTTTTCCCCAATTAATACTCGAAATATCAAAGAAAGGATGAAAGGAAAGAATCAGAAAACAAGTACAACATCTATCTATCTAATCATGGTGACTATTGAGCAAAAGCCAGTATACCAGCAACCTTGAAGATTGTGAATCTAGATTATACATTTGTGTCAAATGTCAGAGCGAAAAAGGTTTTGATTCTCTGCCAGCCAAAACGATGTCCCATCAACTCCACTTTGAGCGGTTTTGATCACTGAAAAATCTATAGCTTCTCTTCATAGTGTCTTTTTCATCTTAAAAAAATGGTATGATATATTATTTAGTCTTCATCATCGGTTAACGATGCAAAGGAGAAAGGTCGGAACTTGTAACCATCACCAAAGTAGAATTTATTTTGGAATTCCACCCAGTGGAGACGCAGGGCGTGTAAGAAAGCACTTAGTGTTTCCATCATCAGTAGTATGAACGCAGTGGCGAATGCAAAAACTGCGAGTCCCACCAATCGGACCACAATGTTGTCATACCTATGATATTATACAATTAGAGGCATAAGCAACAGCAGCATCTGTATCTTATAAGTATGGCATAAAGATGTATCAAAACTAAGATACGAAGAATTATTCTATTCCATTAGACGTAAAGAGAAATTTTTGCCTTCATTAGTTTGTGGGAGAGCTTTCAGATTATATTATGGAAATGATCTGGATGTTATACCTCAAAACTCAGCAACAATATGGTTAAACCATCTTGATGATTACACTAAAAGTAGTCCTCTATAAACTGGAACAGATCAGTTTGTCAGCTCCGTATTAAAAAAGAGAAACAAGTGTAGCAAATAAAAACATTTGCAGATGAAATAAACGTCCGTACAAGATGCGTGTGGATATTCAAGACCACCAACTGCAACCTTATGTGCTGCTAAACCAATGCCAAAACAGATCCAAATTATTTTTTCTCATTCATTTATCTACAATATCATAAAGAATTATCTGCCTAATTGATTGACTACTACGGCACCCGGTTAACAACTTGGATTTGATCATTTGACAAGTTTAAGTGGAGTGCAGATTGTTTAATTGAAGTTTCATGTATGCATACAGTGAAGGAGAACAGAAAAAGATAAAAGCAGTGAAGAGTTAAATAACACAAAGGCATGTGTATGCATGCATGCGTAAATGTGATGGAAAGAGAGGAAGAGAGAGAGAGAGAGAGGAATAGCAGATAGGCAAATAAAGCATTCGTGGCTGAACATAAAATTACTCACCCCCAAGCAAGGAGGAGAACTTTCTCATAGAAAACAGTTGACAACTCGGAGTGCGCCAAGCTGAAACAGAAGTAACGAACATAAGCAAATTTTGAAACAAACAAAAACTTAAAACTGAAAATTTCTAAATTAAAAGACATGTCTTGCCTCAAAGCCCAAAGTCGAAGATATGATGCTGTATTTGAGACTGCACCAAGAACAAACTCTATAGAGTGTATCATTTGGTGTACAAACACCTCACTGAAATTAAAATCTTCATGATGTCCCCGGGCAGAATCAGGTTCTGCATCAAGATCAATCTCAGCATTGTGAAGAATTCCATATGTACGGCCTTGAAATCTCTACATACACGAGGAGTAAACATGAGAAGCTTTCCAAGCATTTCATTGTTTAGAAAGAGAACACTTCGCATGTTGGAGAAAAGGAAATTTTGTGATGAAATCAGATCAAAGGTCAGATCTTTTGTATTACCTCTTTTTACAGCTGCATTTATGTTAATGCACTTGAACTTTTAAAGCAAATTTAAAAACAAGCTTCAGTTGATTAAAGTAACCAACTAAGCATTTACAGAAAGAAAACAACTGATGTTAGAACAAAAACCTAGGACATGACATGCCAATGAACTACATCCACTCTGAAATTAACATTTCTAATCCCTTTATACACCAAAAATATTAACATTTATGGTCAAAATAATAATAAGAAGATGAGTCGCACCTCTGAATGAACTTTTTTCAATATGAAGGGTTTAGGAAACAGCATCCAAGGAACCGCAATAAGGGCAAAAAGCAACAATACTATCTGCAAAAACTCAAGCATCAATTAGCCAATCAATATTTGAAATAGCAAGATGGTCATATGCCGGACTGAGAATGTAGAGGACCATACCTGAAGTGGTCTCTGACCCCAAAACAGCTCATTTTCACCAAGATCATCAGTAGGACTCAAAAACATGTAGATCATCACATGATAGAGATCAGCCTGAGAACCAGTGCACCACTTGATGATAATGAGAAGTGAAAGATACCCAAAGAGGCAGTTGAGAAAGATCATTTGTGGCACAAACTGAAACCTATTGACAAGAGGCATAATAAGTGATCTGTTAAAATACAAAGCTAAAGGGGGAGGCAGAAAAATATACCTAATGTCAATTGAGCTGCCAAAAAAGCGTGCATTGAAATAACTTAATATAATTCCTAGATTCATTTGAGCCACACCAAGTAAAATTGACATCTTCATCTTTAGAGAGTTCAAAAAGGGCAGCTCTGAACGACTTCCACGCCAACTAGGATCCACGCCAAATGGGTATGGATCTTGGTATTTGATTAAACCAACTGTTTGTGCATCACTGATTAAGAAAAGAACAAAAATAACGTAAATTAACTATGTTCATTCAAGGCAAAACTGGGTAAGAATATCGTATTTGGAATCTATGATAGCATAAAGTACTGAGGCATTAGTGAACTTGTAAGCAAGTAGAGATGAAATGCATCAACAGACATGAATTCCAACATTAAATAGAGGTTCATAGTTTATCACAATCTAGAAAAAAAGCTGATTGACAGAGTGTACATTGATTCCCATCCACATTAACAACCCAACCTTTTCAACGGGACAGAGAGTATATAAAAAGCACTCCTCGAAAATGAATCGTTTATTTGCCTTGAATTTAATTAAGATTACTTGTTAACCCCACTCAAGACTATGAACACGAATCTGGCCATGTTAAGAGGAGGTGGAGTTTTGCATTTCAACTCAGCAGTGCAACTCCTAGAACATTTGAGGCATCATATAAAGTTCTAGACAATCGAAATTGTTTCAAGCTGACATATAGAATTGCAAAAAGTGTACAAACCTGCAACTAGGGTCCCTACATTTGTAGGCAGACCCACCAAATATGTGGAATGGAACAGAGAAGAATTCGTTGTAAATCAGGCCACAGTAAATTGAAAAAATTGACATTAGAAGGAGCACATATCGCCCACCAAAAAGCATCTCCATAAAGCTTCCAAGTCTCTGCAAGAAATAAATATAAAATTCAGTCCGTTAAAAAGATGTTGGAATAAATCTTCCAATTTTAGCATTTGCATAAATGTTAGTACGTAAAAAATGATAACAAGTTTGATATTGCTACAGCTACATAGGAATTGAGTGTATCTTTCTGGTTGCACAAAAGATGAAGGAAGCATTTATTTAGCAAAAAGCATAAACCTAATTTGCCTTGTATAGTTCCATTATTATAAACGCGAAGACAAGTTTATTTTTGTGTTGTGCCCCACCTTACCTTCTCCTATATCACTTTCAAGACATCAAATCAAGCTCAAAAGGACAAGAATTTGTTAAAGTCATTATTCTTGCAATTCTAAAAG
>JAOQMS010000008.1:4043210-4073980 GCA_027563885.1 Erythroxylum longipes
TTATTGACATAAAAATATAATAATAATAATATTGTAAATAAAAATATACACACAAAAAATTGAGTTAATTTTATAAAATAATTTTAATAATCATTAATGAAAGATATAAAAGAATATGCTGAGAATATTTCTTTTTGGTGTGAAAAATAGAATTGTGGATTGGAGTGAAAAACACTGTAGCATCTCTAAAATAGAGGAAACTTTACTCAATTTTGAAAGAATAGGTTGAAGATGGCCTAACAGGTGATGGCGTCTGGGCATTTGCTGCGTCTGGAGAAAAGGACAGGTGTACATTTGTTTTGGGTTTGTCAACAAGGACAAGCGACAGCATTGGCACTGGCATGTGCAGTGCCAATGCTTTTGGTGTCTTTTGGTTGTATTTCTGGTAAAGGCTTTCTTTGACAATTAACTGAGTAATTACATAATAACGGAATGTTTCAGCTGACAAAATAATGGATTGTTTTATCGGTAGCTAATATCAATTATTTATTAAAATATTTAATAAAATTTACTGTTTAATAATAACTATTTATATGTAAAATGAGTTATAAATATAATTTAAAAAATTATAAGAATACTCATATTAAGATATTTCTTTTAAATATTTTTATAAGATTTTAGATTTTAAATATTTAATTTTATAAAAATTAAGTTTATAAATTTAATAAAAAACATCTAACATATAATAATAAAAATTTAATTTAATTTAATTTAATATTTTCTATAATTTATAAATTAATTAAAATTTTTAATAAATTAATCAAATTTTAAACTTTAAATTTTTATCATAAAAATTTTATTTAAAATTAAAATTAAAATGATAAAAAATTAAAATAAGTGTGACCCCTGCAACACTTATTTTGGTTTCTTTTTAATTTTTTATCATTTTAATTTTAATTTTTCTATAAAATTAATAGTAGCATAATTAAAATTAAAATTTAATTTAATTTTTTAATAAACTAATAGTAACATAATTAAAATAAAGATAATAAAAAAAGACTCGCAGACGTGACATCACACCCGTAATAATTCCTGTCACGAACGTGACAATGTTTTAAGAGCAAAATAAAGGATATAATTGACTTTTGCATATAAATTTTCAAGCAACCAAAGTTATGATACTCAAGTTTTTTCTTTTTCAACTAATTGAGTTAATCCGCCATCTCAATCAGTCGCTTACCAAATATTTTTATCAGTTGTTTCATATAATCAATAAGCTAAAAGTTTTAAAACTGACAAAAATTATTTGGTAGATTATTTACGGAATGAAGTCATAAAGTCTTTGAATACTTTGAAGTACAAAATTTGTGTGTCTTTAGGTGAAATGAACTAATTTTAGAAATAAACGGAGGAAAATAATATAAAAAACAAAATTTAAAATGTACAAATTATAGTTTATTTTTTAAATATTTTATATCTTAATTATTTTATAGAATTTAAGTGAGTTTAATTTCAAATTGCATCCTGATTTCACCGCAAGATGAGGTTCTAAAACACAAAAGAAATAAGAAAAGTTTGGGTCTCGGTATTTAACTTGATAATATATATATATATAACCCACAGTATTTGTAAAACTATAAAATAATGAGAAAAGCTTTTAAATTGTGGAAAAGATCCTTTAACAAAAATCTTAAAATATATTAATTCCTAGTAACGTTGATAGGAAATTTCCTATGATAATGTGGTCATTATTGGACTCGTGGTCGTACCATTTTCTAGTCTACATGTTGGAGCAGTTCAACTTATTATGGTTGTGGTTTAGAGACCGACTATGGATAATCTCTTCCAATGAGTTTGAGCATCTCACGAAGAGATTTAAGTTTAATTCGTTGGATCCTCAATCAGTTAAAGTTTTTCTGGCTTAGTTTTGATGCTGTAACCTAATATATCTCATACAAAATCAAAGCCTAAGTGAAAGATATTGGTAGACATGCAGAGGAAGTAAGGTAAGAGGACAAGCATTAAGGACGAAAAGAAACTAGAGATATAATAATAATGCATTCTTAAAATATATTTACCAACAGTATACACGTGGCCCAACCTACTGGTTAAACTCCACATTGTTCGAATGTGTCCGTCCGGCCCAACTTAGTGACCCTAATTTCAATAAAATAATGCCTTTTTAAAAATCTTTTTCACATCTAAAAGATTCGTAGGTTTCAACCAATTTGTTCCTTTCCATTATGAACATCGTAAGCTACAAGTCGAGTGACGTCAACAAATTAAATTGTGCCCATAAATGACAAATTAAATGCTGCCTATCAAATTCAAATTCTATGAATCTATATGACATAATTAAAAAAACAGAAATTAAAACGTACAAATATAGGCATACATGTTTAGAACCGTCTGTCTTGAGTCCACATCTGCTGGTGAGATGCATTATCACTTCGAACATGTATTCTCTCGCAACTCGCATACGTTACCAAATGCGGAGTTTGGAATTTAGCGGCACAATCATTTCCGTAACGGTTGTTTGTTTGCTTATTTTTGTTTCCGTTTGAGCCCCGGCCATACGAGCACAGCACTTCCCCACTCTGTCTTGTCCTCGTGCTCGATCCGGACAACCGAATCCGTTACCAAAACCCTCCCTATGACGCGTGTGACGTGTGAATTTCTGTCTCGTGCCTCGCGTGACCACATCATTTCTCCCACGTGCCATTTCTCCAACACTGCCTTCTTGCTCAATCATATCGACATTGCACCGTAACACTGCAAGAAAAATAAAAATTAGTAGCGAAAATTTACCGACAAAAAATATACCGTTGTAAATTACCGACAAAAAATATACTGTTGCAAATAACCGACAAAAAATTCATTTTTGTTGGTAAAATTGACGGAAAAATTTTCGTCTAGCGACGGAACTAATATCTGTTGCTAAATATGAAGGAAAATCATTCTGACAAATTTTGCGATAGAATTTAGCGACGGTATAAGATATTCGTCGGTAAAGTTAGTGACAGTATATGATATCCGCCAATAAAAAGGTGTGAATTGTTGGCGAAATAAACAAATTTTGAGTTTACTAACGGAAATTTCCATCCGTAAAAAGGCGGGAATTATTGGCGGAATAAAAAATTTTGAGTTTACCAACGGAAATTTTTATCGGTAAATTCCGTTGATAAATTTTCTTTAACTTTAAAACTCACCTGACATCTCCCCCCCTCCTGTGTCTAAGCTTCCTTCTTCCTGCTG
The DNA here is from genome assembly GCA_027563885.1 of Erythroxylum longipes. Classification (NCBI taxonomy): domain Eukaryota; kingdom Viridiplantae; phylum Streptophyta; class Magnoliopsida; order Malpighiales; family Erythroxylaceae; genus Erythroxylum; species Erythroxylum longipes. The sequence continues at coordinate 4,046,406 of JAOQMS010000008.1, forward strand.
CATCTCCTCTTCGGTTTTCTTCTCTTCGATTTCTCTGTTATAGACTCCTCTTATGCTAGTCAGCGTTGTCTTTTCCGATCATTGTCATCGTGTCCTTCAGTGGAGGTATTTTTGAAACTACTGTCATGTGTTTTTTCGTATATTAGATAAAAGTTAATTTGAGTATTTGACTACATTCGTTTATTTGTGCATTTTGTGATTGAAAAACAACTTTAAGTTATAAATGTTAGTGATAAAAGGGATAAGACATGATTTTAGTTGTGATGTTGGGATGAATTTCTGATGCATATAAGGTGTTTGATGAAATGTCTCCGGCTACCGTCGTCATGTCTCCAACTACCGTCATCTCTACTTCGGTTGAGGTATTTTTCTACTGTAAAACAAAAAAGGTTTATCATATATTGGATGAAAGTTTAGTTGGGTATTTCGTTTATTTGTGTATTACGTTATTGAAAAACAAATTTAAGGTATAAATGTTAATGATAGAAAGGACAAGACGTTTTTTGGGTTGGGATATTGGGATAAATTTCTAATGTATGTAAGGTGTTTGATGAAATGTCTGTTTTTTGAAAATTTGATTTTAGCATTGGCACATAGCTTGTAGAAAAAGCTTTTGTTCTTTCCTATTATTATCTTTTTTTCTCTATGTACTCACTTATCTTATCCTTTTTATGCTTTCATTTCAAATTGAAAATTCAACACTTATCAGCATAATCAACAAAATACCTTTTATTTTTTCTTTTTCCTCTCATTATCATCTTCTTCTTCTCTTGCTTGGTTGTCATTACGTATCCATTACCTAACTAGTTAAAACCCACAATGAGTTAGTATTTCTTCACATCCTTGAACTAATAGTTCCCGTAACACTTTGAAAAAGTTGGGACATTTTATGTTTAACTACAAGTCCTTTCTTTACTTGAATTTTGTTTCTTGAGCATATCCATAGTATAAGATGAGAATGTGTAACTAGTGATTGTTAGGTTGAATAGATGAAATCATTATCAATTGTAAGTATTTGGATATGGAATAAGTAGAAGACGCCGAGTGTAATTTATAAGAGATGTTGGTAAAGAAGATAAATTTTAAAACCTAATTTCTTTTTATCTTTTTTTTAACGTTTTTTCAACTTTATTTTTTCATTTTTCATATGTATTTTACTTTCTAAAACATTCTCAATTTCAACATGGATGTAGGGGTTTTGACGATAAGCTAATTAAAGCATATGATATTAAATGTATACTATTAAATTAATAGCTATTTAAATTATCCATCAATTATAACATCATGAAATAAAATTTATTGATGGTATTAACAGTACATTATTAAAAAAAGTTTTTTGATCAATTTACTGATGGAAACATGTAAACCGTTGGTAAATTGACCGACGGAAAAATGTAAATTGTTGGTAAATTTACTGACAGAAAATAATTTTTCGTTAGTAAATTTACCGACGGAACCAAAAATAATTTTCCATTAGTAAATTTTCCGTAAGTAAATTTATCGAAGAAAATAATTACCTGCAGAAAATTATTTTCTGTCGGTATTTATTAGCTACGAACGTTTCTACGACGCTTTTGTCTATCGGTAAAGTCCGTTGCTAATATTACATACTAACGGAAAGTTAGTATTTTCCGTCAGTAATTTTCGTCGCAAAATGACGCTTTTATTGTAGTGTAAGATTATATATATTTTGACTTAATTTCAATAACATTTCACAACTTATGGAGAATTATTGTGACAAATTTAACTTATGTATGCATTATTATCAATCTAAAAGGGACAAAATTCCAACTAACTTAATCATAACATGCAAGGGTTTAGTTCTTAATAGTAGAATTAAGAAATATCACAAACAACGATTAAGAAAAATGATTGAATCTCAACACAAACTTTAATACAACATTAAACTTTCGTAATTGTAATTTATTGAACTTACCTTAATGATAGAATTTATATAATAAAGTTCTTCGTATTGCGAAACAGAGTGAAAGATTTCACATAAAATAGTTTGGTATGTTCAAATAACAGAGTGAAAACGACGTCTTTTAAATTTTTAGTTAATATAGTTGTACTTACAAATGTAAGTACGTGGCTCTTCATTTAATGATGCAGTACACAAAAATTACATAACCGGTGAGTGCGAGTGCGCGTGCGCGTGCGAGTAGGAGTGAGCAAGTGGGGAATTTATACTTTGCTTCACAAGTGAGGAGAGGTTAGGGAATGAGTGGGCAAGTGGGGGCACCAAAAACACACTTCCCGGTCAGTGGAGCCCACATGAGAGCAGATCCATTGTCGAAGATCTTTGATGTTTGATGTCTGGTTATTTCTTCCTTTCCTCGTAAACCCAAATATCGGTCTTTTTCTTCTCTATCTCGTAGCCGCATTTACTTACTGCCACGTATTCTTGTTCTGACAACGTGCGGGTCCCATTTCCCACCGACCAACTCTCTCTCTCTCCTCCTCTGCTCCTCCTCCTCGGCGCTCCCTAAATTTTGAATTTCCTTTTATTCACGTCTCTCTTTTGGCTGTTGCTGTTCACGTTCCGCTCAATAGTTAATTTAGTCTTCGTCAGTCGTCAACTAAACGAATTATTTAATTTTAGTTAGTTTGCATTCATTTCATTTCAGTGTTTGAACGGGTTCTTCTATGCTCATACCTAAACTGCTAATGCCCTAGAAGCTTAGAGCTTTTTTAAACTCGCTATAGATAATACTTACTGACTCCACGAAAGGCTCAACGTGAATCGCTCAACCTACCAACGTATAGATGGGAATATGTTATATGTAAAATATCTTACAAGGGTTCTCTAGCAGCAGCCTTCAGATTCTTTTCTTAACAGAAGATGCTACAATATGTTTCCGGCACAGTTTCCCATCCTACTTTCACTTTCCTTGTCACCAGTGCTTCCTTTGACTGTAATTGTTGACCAGTCAACTAAACTCGACGGATCCCCATGATGTTCTTCAAGGCCCCGCCACAACACCTTGTTTCTTCACTTGTGATCATGATTGATGATCATCAATGTTCCCAAAGCTGCGGTGCTTATATATGTAAATTATTCATTTGGGTAACTAAATTTTGTGTAGAGTGGCCAAATTTTCTTAGGATCCAAAGGGATTTGCTAACCAGAGTGGAATCAATCATTGCTTGTTCATGATTTTCTATACCACACAGAAGACGACAGCTTAGAATTCTGGTTTCCTAACATGGGATTTCTCGCCATTCGTCTCCAAGAATCTTGGTCCATAAATGGTAATATTGACAACAAAAAGATAAAAGAGTACCATAGGGGAGCAACAAAGAGTGTCTAGGTATAGCTAGCTGAATGCTAATTACCGTGTAATCACTATTTGATTGGTTTGTCATGATGTATCACATGAGTGGACTGCATGTGGATTGCAAGTTCTATTATTGCTTTTCTTTTTTGCCATGCTGAAATTGATTAAAAGAAATGCTCATAATGATGCGATTTGCTTTATCTGATTTTGTATAGTTCTCTTACATTGGTATATTCAAAGGACAAGGCTCCTCCACATCTGGTCCGAATGATTAAGCAAGAGAGTGTATGTAAGAAAATAATAATCCAAGTTTATAATTATTAAATGGGTCAATCATGTGCCTAAAATATTATTTTCAAACCTTCTTAAATAATACACGTCATATGTGTGTACTTGGTTGGTTATGTCCACTACTAAGTTCCAATCACAAATGAATAGGTGTGTTGATGTGACCAACTGGATACCAATTTGAACCATACATATTACACACCTTTGAGGTTGTTCTTGAAAGCATCCAATGTCCTTCAACATCATTCCAATTAACACTAGAAAATGGTAAAGCAACTCGTTACATTCAACTTGTGTCATCCATTGTCGTTCCGCTATCAAGTTGATGTGAACATATGTACACAGCACAACTTGGATTTACACGCAGGACTTGTCTCCTTATCTCCTTTTGTCTTCTTATGTTTTTCCTTCTAGCATAAGGAACAGGATACGTGTTCATATGTACCTTTTGGAGGCTGCCTTCGTAGCAACGACTTCTCTTTCACTATCTGCTATAATTAGACAAAACGACTTATTTAATACTAAAAATTTCTAAATATTTTTCGCATTAATAGCATTTTTATTTTTTAGATTTTAGGTAAACATATACATTTTTAAAATTAACATATCAATATACAATATTTTTATTGAATAAACAATTAAATAGATACAATATCCCATAATTCACTCGCTTAGAATAAAATCACTTGAAATATCTATAATTTAGAAGCAAGTAACGAGTTCGACTTATATAAAATTTGAAGTCCTGACATGTCTACACTTTTAAGCAATCATTCTCTTCAAGATTAAGATAAGTTAAAATCCTCTTACCACTAACTCAAATTTGATTCCATTTAAATTAAGAAACTCGTGAGGAAGTTAGACTTAACACTTAGATTACCTCTTAATAGCAACTTACATCATTTTATTCTTTATGAAATACAACATTTTGTGCATTGGTGTCACACTTTGAAAAAGTTCGAAGTTTGATTCTTGACATTGATGTAAAAAACAAAAAAAGGATATGGCGTGGAATGACTCGTTAACCTAATATTAAATAATTTCATTTGATTGTAATATTTTTCTTATAAATAACTAAAAATTGAATCTCTATCCTAAGGGAATGAGATGGGTACGCGTGGGATATGATTTGGTGATATTGGATATGTACGTATAAGCTAAAAACAGTGTAATAATGGTTGATTTTGAAACCAAATAATGAACTTTGGAGGGTGAACATGACCGGTCAGAACAAATGTTTCAAAAGATGGACCACCAATATTATATTGCTGAAGCAAAGCCAAAAATTCCACGGTGGGCTAGGCATTATGCGATGCAGATATCAAAAGCATGATCCTCTGAGTTGCTGTCCTCTCCTTCCTCTTACCTAGTAGTCCTACGTCACAAGTACCTTCACTACACTCCTCGCAAAACACAAAACAAACAAAGCACCACCACCAACAACTAGTCGGTCTCGATCAATCAATCAATCGAGGTGGACCCATCAAAACACAGTACTGAAACTACTACTAATCCGAACCCTCCTTAGACCAAGTGTCTTATCGTGCATGTTTGTTACCTCCCTTTTTTTTTTGGCTATGTTTTGGCCCTTGGTTTTCTAGGAAAACGAGCTTTGGTCATGTTATTATTATGTTTTCCTTGATTTAATAGAAGAAAGAGGACAACATATTTAAAAAGTCATATCAATTTTTCTGATGTAATTACGATGTTTTAACACTCTGTTTTATTAAATTTTATTTATATATTTATATAAATATATGAATAATTTTTAATAAAAATATTATAATTAAAATAAGAGACATGATTCTTAAAAAAATTAGTGTCTATAATAGTCTTAAGAAACACCTTTATGTGACAAAAGGTATCCTTAAGTTTCCTTTTGGAAATAATGCTATTATTTTTATTTAAAAATCAATAGACCCTAATGGCCGTAAATCTTAAAAATCGTGAAATTTATAAAAATATATACGAGAGAGAAAGGCATTTATAATATTTATTGATTATAATGTTTATTAATTACATTTTTTAAAATGATAATAATGAAAAAAAGAACCCTAGAGATTTTAAGGATGAGTTGGCGAATGGCAAAGTAAGGCCCCATGCAAGATGAAGGTTTACATATGATATAAGAAGGTGACGATGCAGGAGGGGAGATGGTGGTGGAAAGTGGGGACCACAAGGCGTACGTGGGGTCCACTGTATAGTTGTATCCACGCGAGAGTGGGACCTACTTAGCGACGAAACAGAGAGTATGTCTTTGTGGGGGCTGCCACTGCCTGCTCCTTCTGGAAATGAGATGAGATTGAGATTTATAAGACCGTGTTGAGATTGAGAGAGAAGCGGATTTGTATCAGAAGAAACTACTCCAATCTTCTTTCTTCTCTCCCAGAGATACCACTTTTTCTTCATTTTGCTTCCTGTGAGTTCCAATCTCTGTAACATACAAACCCTAAAACATTTCCGTCTATCTATCTCTTCTTGTTCCACAAAACATCATTTGCCCACGGCCCATCTCTCGGAACTGTTTAAGAAACACCTGCTTTCTTGCGTCTCTTGTTGTTTCTTATTGTTCTATCTTCTCTTTGCCTTTCTTCTTTCTGTATCTTAATCAGTAGTTTATATCCGTGTTTCTTTGATTTTCAAGAGGTCATTTGGTTTTTGCATGGATGGATCTTTCAAGTGCACAAAACCAGCAGGTAGGTTTCTAGTGAATAACGCACATATATGCATACATATATAGACTGCTCTTCGTGTGCTCACTTTTCGTTTGACCTTAATTCTTTCTACTTTCTTTTGAGAGACGATCATCAGTTAAGAGGCTTTGGGTTTTGAGTGAACGAATGCATTGAGGAATTCGGTTTTTGAGTTTGCTTTTCTTAGAGAAAGTTGCCTCTGTGTTTGTTTTCTCTTCTTCCAGTGAATTGATGTTTCTATTGTTTCAGAGTACCTATCCAAATTTAACAGTTTTCAAGTTGGAACCTAAATCCTTTTGAATTAACGGAGAACGGTTTATGGGGCTTTTCTTTCATCAAATAATTCTTTTATCCGTACAAAACAAAACATCAGTTTAACAGGTTGGTGATGGGGATTTCATTTCCGTGAAAAGTACCATGAACTCAATAGAAAATTTTCTTATTGCTTTTGCATGTTCTTATTCTATTGTTAAGGGAACAAAATCTAAGCATGATATACTTTACTCTTTTCATTTTCTTGATGCAATTAAGGTCACCAAATACTAGTTATTTACCTCTAGCAGTCACAATGATTATGTTTTCAAGGAAACAATCCCTAGAATTACCATTAGTTATGACCCTCAGATTAATTGTTGTTGAAGAATTGGATATTAATCGACTGTAGATCAGAAAATTCTCATTACAAAAACAGCAGCATAATCAGTTGGTTTCAAGTAATCTGCTGATGGATTCTCCATATTCTGCTGTTCTCCATACAGGAAATGTCCGCACATTCATTCGAGAACATTTTGGTCTGCTCAAAAGCACAACAACAGGAGAGAAAGCCAAGGCCACAACCAGAACAAGCCCTGAAATGTCCAAGATGTGATTCCACCAACACCAAGTTTTGCTACTACAACAACTACAGTTTGTCTCAGCCAAGATACTTCTGCAAATCTTGCAGGAGATATTGGACCAAAGGTGGCACTCTGAGGAACGTTCCCGTGGGTGGAGGTTGCAGGAAGAACAAAAGATCATCTTCCTCATCGTCGAAAAGGTCAAGCCAAGAGCAGCAATTAACTACCAATAACAACGATCCGCTCTCTACCCTCCCATCCTTACCTTATGATTCCAATGACCTGACACTTGCCTTTGCAAGACTACAGAAACAGTCTAGTGGACAACTAGGTTTTGATCATGACCATGATCATCTGTCTCTTTTGGGACATCCCACCAGTGATATTATTGGAAACCCTAGCATCCACAATTCTGCTGCAACTCCTGCATTTATTGATGCACTAAGGAGCGGTTTCCTAGATGTCCAAAACACCAATTTCCAAAACCTGTACTATGGATATGGAAGTGGGAACATGGGAGAGATGGAAAATTCTGGTGTATGTGTTAGTGGAGAGATGGGGCTGCCCTATGTAGATATGAGTGGGGCAACAACATCAGCTGTGACAGTGACCACAATGAAGCAAGAGTTGTGTAGCAGTGGTAGAGAAGATGAGAACAAGGTCTTGTGGGGCTTTCCATGGCAGGTTAATGGAAATGGGAACTTGGGTGATCTTGATACAGCCACAGGAAGAGGAAGCTGGAATGCACTTGGTTCTACTTGGCATGGACTTCTCAATAGTCCGCTAATGTAAAGCGAGAGAGAGAGAGAGAGAGACCCCAAAAAAACCACATAATTTCTCATCTAATTAGGGTAAAATCTCAGCTTTAGTTCCTTTTGAATTTTGTGTTAGAAGAGACATGATTCGACCGAATCATCTCTTTGCCTTTTATTTCCCTTTCCTGTTACTGGTTTTCTATACTAATGAAATTTCATATATGTTCGCTAACCAAGTAAGGTACTTGCAGAGATGGGATAAAGATACTATCTTTCCATTTTAAAGAAAAAGAATGGACTGAGAGAGATGTTTCATGGTTTTTTGCAATCTGAACGTTGCAGATTTGAATGAGTTTGTGTTTTCAAGATATTCCATCATGAATACTCTTATTTTCAGGTAGATTCTATAAAATATAATAGTCATTAAATTGAAATAATTAAGTGATAATGGCCTTTCTCGAGAGCCTGTTCTCCCTACGCTTTTAGAATTTCTCTGACGTCTTCAGCACCAACTTCGGTATGGATTTTCCTTCTCTTACCAGACAAAATCTAAGTTAAGATCTGGGCGTGGGAGAGAATTATATGGCCAGTTAACACTTCGCAACTACGCTTTATTCATATGGGCAGTGTAAGAATTTTATAAGTTGTGATCTGTTGACAGCCGGAGATTTTAGTATTTTAATGTTAGCGTCAGTGTTTAGTTGTTCTCTAATATGGAAAGCGACAATTTTGGTTTTTATTGTACGTACGGACCTATTGGTGTCGGTAACATATGTGATGGGCCTGTCGCAAAGACTGATGGTTCTGTCCAGTTTCGAAGTTGTCTTTGGACCTTCATTTATTTGTCTTTCAAAAATGACATGTGCCGGAACTCTCCTTTTCAGTTCGTCCTGTTCACAATGAATGAAAAAACAACGGTTGAAAGTGGGGTCTTTGAGTTTAGACAGAACAGGGCCGACGTTGGAAGAACATTTCATTGATTTCCAATCCAACAGAAAATGTAATTAAGCGACTTCGACCTAAACAAACCAGCAGAGGTAGTTTATACATATTCTTTGTAAACAAAAGCGTCGAAATATATATAGTCATCACAGGAATTTAGAAAGCAACAACTTGAAAGCTCAAGTATCTTAAGCCATTTACAGATGAGGAAAGTTCCACGTTCCCAAACATGTCTTCCTAAGTGGTTCCACGTTCCTTTTGCATGAATATAGAACTCTTACTATATGTGGTTTGACAACCACTTCTTGACATGCCAAAATAGGACACTCATTGCTACGAATACTCAGTTATAGCAGTTAAAAGCCTCAGAGCAGTGCGAAAATTCCATTTGGGTGAAGTTCTGAGGCATCTGTCAAAAGGAACAAACAAGATATAGAGTGAAAGAAATATCAAGTTATTAGAATATGAGCACAACTAACCAACATTATAATGCCTGCCTCAAGTCCGGTTCTGTGGCTTCTTCCATAAGACCCCAATTTTTTTCAGCATGTTTCCGTTCTTCTTCTTTAGCAGATCGTAGTCGATATCTCCAGAGAAAGGAGAGACGAACTTGGTGGGACTGTAGTTGCTGTCCAGTGATCCAGTTCTCTCCATCATCTTACCGTTATTTCCTGAAGCAAGCATGGATACAGCAGCCTCTGCAGCCTTCCTCCATTGATCAGACTGAACTTTCAGCCTTCTCAGCTCTGCCTCCAGTTCAGAATTAGCAGCTTGTGCAGCTTCAAGTTGCTCCGTTACCCTCGACGCCCACTTATTACTTTTATCGGCCTCCTCCATCACAGTCTCAAGCTTTGCAAGAGCCTCTTGTTCAGCTGTACTTATTGCTTTTACATATACATGTGCATGCTCACTTGCTTTGCCCAATTCCAGTTCCCTTCTCCCAAGTTGTAGTTTCAAATTTCCGTTTTCTTCCAGTGCATTATGCAACTCAGTTTCCTTATCCACTAAACTTGCCTTCAGACAACAAACGTTTTCATTCAATTTTTTAAGCTCATTCTCAAGTCCTGATTCTTTTTGGTATGATCTGCTCTTCACAAGCTTCATATTCAATGCTTCATTCTCTTCCGAAATGCCTTGTAATTCAGTTTCCTTGTCCATAAGTTCTGCCTTCAACTCTTCGATATCAGCTTTGGCTTGCTTCAATTCTGACTCCAATTCAGCCTCCCTTTCAGCAGAACCAGATTTTATCTGCTCCAGCAGTTCATAAGCACTCCTCAGTTGAACTGTGCTGTGTATTTGCTCTTGATGGCCTTTGATCTCAGCAGCTTCAAGAGCAGATTTTAATTGTTCTACCTCAGATTTCAAAGAACCAACCTCTGCTTTCAGCAGATTTGCTTCTGCTAACCTTTCATTTTCATGAATATCATGGTCAGCATTATGATTGCCTACAAGAGCTGGAGAATGATTGTTGCTAACTTCACGAACGTCTGTTTCTAGTTTGCTCACCAGTTGTTCAAGTACATTCACACGTGTCCTTGATTGGTCCAACTCTGAGGCCACGATTTTGTAGGCTTCAGTGGATTTCAAACCATCAGACCTAAGTGCCTCCACACACTTCTTTGCAGCTTCTAGTTGCAGAAGAGTTTCATTAGCAAATGCTTGCGCCTGGGCCTCAGATTCTTTGCTGTATTTAAGTTGTTTTTTCACATTCTCTACAACGGAAAGTGTATCCATTAGGTTTTCTTTCAGAACCTGGATCTCCCCATCTTCAGACTTTGAGTTTTTGTTCTGTGCAACCTCAGAATCAACAACTGTCTCAAGCTGAGATTTAAGCCACTCTATCTCACTCATTGCAGAGGCCAAGGCAGCTAAGTCGACAGAATGTTGCTGCCGGACAGACTCTAGCTCCGACTGCCATGTTTGATCCTTTTCTTTCGAGATACTCTGCACCTCAATTACACAAACCTCCTCAGAAGAAGACAATTCCTTGAGCTGTTTCTGCGACTCTTCTAGCTTCGAAAAAACGTCTACAAGTTGTTTCTTGTACCCCTCTGCATCTTCCACTGCTTGCTTTTTCAATAATTCTGAAGAACTCAACTGGTCCTTTACCTGCTTCAGTTCCTCCTGAAGCTTAGAAACCCGAGTTTCTAATTCTGAAATTTTGCTTGGGCGCTTCTTCTGGTGTAACAATCAAAATTAATGTCTTAAATATTTCATTTAAAATGCAAAACTCCTAGTTCTGAATAACTGTGCTCAAGAATAATATTTCTTTGCCGTGTTCTGTATATATATGTGGATATCAACAAATAAAAGGAATGAAAGTACATATTCCATGTTTATAAATAACAAAACTATAAGATTAGATTTGTCCAATTGTGTTGCGAGACAAATAAACTTAATGAAAAGCTTTTACAATAAATTTGGACTGCAATGAGTCCTACGAAGATACAAGACCATCCTTGATAGGTGATGCTTTAGAGATTGTATTATTGATATGTGAAAAGAGAGACAACTGGAGCAAGCTCCCCCTCCTGATGAAATCCAGGCCTGAATATTACTTCACAATTTCCAAAAATCGTGTGTGAAAAGAGAGACAACTGGAGCAAGCTCCCCCTCCTGATGAAATCCAGGCCTGAATGTTACTTCACAATTTCCAAAAATCGTGCCCCTCTCTTCCCCTTGTTCAGCTATATTCCCCCCCTTACATATTCTCTCTCCACAAGTAACTATAACAAACTCATAACAACTTGCCTACATGGCAGATTCCCCTTTTCCCAACTTGCTCCAACGAACATAAGTTTTAATGCGCTTAGTTTGCTTACGTAGTATAGAACAATCCTTGGCACTGTAGAGTTCCAAGTTCACATAGAACTGCGAGGGTCCATATATTTATTAATAAGTAGTCAATAACTAAGGGGAGAAGAAACAAGCATACCTCAATATCAGTTAACATATTGAGGTTTTACAAGGATCTTAGATAAGGGATCTAGATGGAAATTTTTTTGATGAACCAAATACTAAATGGTTTCCAGGAAATTGATGATAATGCATTGGGGCAATACAATAACCTACCTCGGGTACAGGGCTTCTTGGTGACCTGCGCTCAGTGACTTTGGGGCTTCTCTCTCTTGGTGTTCTAGACTGATTAGTTGAAGACGTAGCGTCTAGTCCAGTTGTTTTCAGCTGTCTCACAGCTCGAGCAATGCCCTTTTGATGTACTTCTGAGGAGCCACTTCTGCCAGCAAAAGAAGAAATTTACAGCTTGGACTTCAGGGGAATTTCAGACTTCTCGCTATCGCAAACATCAAACTCTCAGATACTTAAAAAGAGTCAAGCTCGGACCTAGCTTTGGAATTTGAAAATTGATATTGGATGGTAACTATTAGATGGAGCACCAAACAAAAAAACAAAAAAACAAGAACAAGAACAAGAACTTTAGAGGTTTATCTCTTAATTGAAAAGGCAAAGTAATGGATGTCACAGAATCGAATCAGCGAGCACAGTAATAGGCCCCAGCACAGTTTGAGATTAATGCAGGAGACATAGGACAAAATGGAAAGAATCCACCACATTAAATTTGCGATTTAAAGAGCAGAGAGACTCCAGCACATGAAATGGATAGTGAAATAGGTATGCAAAGCCAAGACAAACTCAAACAAAAACTAGAAGTAAAGCCTCAAAAACAAAAATAAACAGAAGAAATTTAACCACCCAAAACGAAAGCTGTAGAACTATCCTAAACCTAGCAGTTAGATAAAAGCCTGAACTTACCTCCTTTATTGTAATGAGAGAACAACGAAACTTAAGTGTTAGAGTGTGCAGCTAGTTGGAGGAAGTGCAACAATAAAATACAAAGAAAATAAACAAGAACCCTGGAGTAGAAGGAAACTGAGCTCACAATACAAGAGGCACAAGAAATTACCTTCCTTTTGGAGTCTGCATAATTCAATTACCCTTAAAGTTATAAGGTAAAATATGGAGTTAATGTAAGCTTTTCACTGTTTCTTCAATGCTCCCTGACCCACAAGACCTGCAACAAACAAGAAATATTGCAAACGGAGGGCAAGAGAATCCAATGTGGACGTGTATGGAGAAATAAATGATATCACGAAGAGCAACCAGCTGCTACTTATCATCACATACGCAGAAGCAATAAAAGCATAAACATTTACTGAATTCTGACCATTCACGTAACGGTATCACACTGGAAAGTCAGAAAGCACAAACAAGCTTCGATTTGCTAAGAAATACCAGGCAAACTTCACCCTTTTCCTCTTGAATTCTATAGACCTACAACCGTTCCTAAAGCTACAGAATTTTACACGGATAACCCTACTACGTACAACCAGTTGATTCAAAGACGGTAAGGGCAGATATGTAACTAGGAGGACAGAACAAGTGAAGTCCTACAATCTTGCCGTGAAATCAGGGACCATTATGTTAATAAGTGGGTTTGATGAGTAACTTTGAAATTGTTTTAGGGAAACACTCTCATTTTGTCTGGGGAGAAAAGCCAAAGACCGACTGTGATTTATTGATTACACATTCTCAATGTAAGAGATGAGGTCTATCTTCAGGGAATATTTTCCCAAGAGGCAACAGGGAGATGTAAAGCAGACTTAGTAAGAAAATGTTTAAACACAAAAATGTTTATCAGTCTTTAGCAGATACATTTAGCTTTTCAGGCTCGCTCCTTTTCAACTTTTAGTCACTATACTGAAAGACTACTGAAAAAGCTTCAAGATTCAAGCTTTTCCAACTCAATCAATCAAAGTTTGAATGCAATACATCAACATTAGATAAAGACAATCTGGACACTGTAAAGTTGAAGCAAAAGAACTTCAAAAAGAATATCATTGCCGTTAGAAAGCATAAAATAAAAACAGGAAAGGAAACCGCAAAACACCAAAAGAGACCATTTAAATAAGTATTTTGGAAAAAGACCAACTTTATCCTGCTCGGTTCCCGAGAAACGTGTGGAAAGTTGGATAATTTCTGAGAATGCTGTTTTAATGCTGGGTAAGCTTAAAAATCATTTTAAAAACTTCCAAATTCTCCTGGAACTGGAAAGCAAGTTCTTTCCATAAATATCTTCTTCCACATCCTCAGTAGACAAAACACTGGAACAGAAAAAGAATAGGAATGGAGCATGCTGCAGTAACTCTAGAACATAGCTCGCCTTGTACACAGGTTAGAGTACTAGGAAGCAAGACAAAAAGCTAAAGACTGGCAAATTGATGAGAAACGAAGGCAGAGAAAGAGGAATAGAAGCTTAAAAGATGCGTTTTTGGAGGTAGCGGTCAAATGGACAGTCGAGTAGCTAGCTTCTTGTTTCTTGGGCCTTCCAGTTCTTATTCACATAATGGCGCTTCGCGAATCGCTAATTTGTTCGTTTTCCTCGCCGACAGTGACAAAACAAACGGAGAGGTACGCAACGTACAGCTTTGTCGTTTCAGGAGATGTAAGATTCGTACAGTTTTGCCGTTTTAGGACCTTAAATAAATCTTAAGTTCGATTTATCATGAAGGCTAAAACGTTTAATTATGTCAACTTAACAAATATCTTTGTCTGGAAGTGTCACTACCAAGTTAATGAGGGGAGCGTTGCCGTCTAATCATAGCTCGACATATTCATTACTTACTGTTCTTATTTAAGTGTAATATCATCTTTATGTTTTACAAACATCCAACTACAAAAATTAAATAAATAGGTGTTTATAAAATAAGTTAGGCATAAAATAATAGAAATAGGTAATTTAAACCTATAATATAGAAATTCATGAACAAATGCAATTTTGGTGAAAATTCAAGTCTAAGTTTTGGGATTGGAGCTAAAACTGAAGGAGGGGCTAATGGGATATGCAAATGCAACAACCGTGATATTCTGTGAAGTCATGTATTTGATCTTCCCTTCACAACCAAGAAACCACACCTATTCCTTGGTTTTGCCCATGTAATTTCTCGTAACCTTTGTTTCACTCTTGGTGTCACAAACCAACTGCATGAAGATTTGGCACTAGTTAGCTTAATGGACCATGAAACGGCTTAGTCTGAGAATAAAAAGAAAAAGAAATGGTATGAGCTCATAAATTGAGCCCGATCATTGAATCTAACTTGCAACTTTAATGTCATGCTTGGCCCATTCCGAATTACTGCAAAACGTTACCAAGTAAGCAGTTCATTTATAATGGTAGATATAACTTACTTCAAACACAAATTCACAAACACGAAACTAAAACATTTGGACCGTTTTGGTGCAGCTGTAATAAAGTAAGTACAGATTGTGCTATCTTTTACACACACGCAAACGCAATCTCAACGGTTACAGTTAAGACAACCTCAATCCGTTAAAAGGGACGACAGATTTACTTAATTATTGCTCAGTAATGATTTCGTTTCGTTTTTTTCTTCAACGTTATAAATTCAGGATAATACATGTGTGGTTTAACGTTGAAATTGTGTTGTTTGGGAGTTCTAACTTTGCTCGATTTTGTTTTCTGGTAACACACGTCGAATTTTTGGTCCACCAACAGACATACGCATCAATCATCTTTTATGGTTAGTCTTGGACACATTTTGTTTAGGATAAGAACTAAGAGATGAGAAATACATGTCGTTTTCCCACTTTGTTGGTTTAAATAGAAAAATCAAAGAGGTAGTAGTTTCTAAATGGTTCGGTTTTACACGGTTGTCTCAAACACAAATAAAAACAAAAATCAATCAAAAAAAATAACAAACGACACTAAAAGTTTGGTAACTCAGTTCGGCATTCTTTGCGTGTATCTGTGGGGCCCTTATTCAGCTTAATAAATTTCACTGAAGTATAATAGATTTACTCAAGGTTTTACTGAGTCACCACCACTCAACCCTTGATACTATCTCTCAACTTCACTTCCCGTGAAAGATTTTCATACTCAATAGTATGACCGCCTCGTACTAACCTCGACAGAGGATTTTCTCAATCAATTTTTTAACGAAAGAACAATAAACGAATAACTTAAGTGATTAGAATAATAAAGAACAAAAACTAAATATACTTGAGATAGAAAAACAACTTCCCTATGATTTTAGCTCCTCGAAATAATTCTTCAATTGAAACGATTCATCCCAACTTTAACTGCTTCAATTAAACCATATGGAAGTCTAGACAATGGATGGAGACCCACGGTGTTTTCTCACAAAAATATGGCACAACCTAGATAAAGACGTCTCTAAGAAACTAATAGGCTAAACCACTTCACCGTGGCTCTCTTCACCGCAGCTTCTATATCACCACACACGATATTCAACTTTTATGTCTCCAACATGCACACCACCGTAGTCTTTATTATGTTGACCATTAACGCACACCCACATCCACTTAAAGTTGCACACACATCAGTTACTCAATACTGCACACACATGGAACAATGATGAAGCCCACACACGTTGGAGATTTACTTCAACAATTATAGGAGACGAGCTAGCTGCATCTTGCTTCAGCTACATAACGAAAAGCACTCTACCAATTGCCAACACACACACCTTAGTTTGGATGTCGCAAACTTACATTCAAAATGGACTTCTACCGTAGATACTAGATATGCACAAATCTTTGACACAATCAGAGTCTCGCTTAAATTCAAAAATGCAACAATGAGAGTTTCGCTACAACACCACTACTTCAACAACACCCATCCAGTTACTCACGTGTACAGCCATTATAATAATTCCAATATCAACATGATAATTATATCCTATATGTCCAATTAAAATGTCTATATATACCTACATATATATATATATATATATATATAATCCCCCCTTTTTGCCATTTTTGTTACAACTCTTAAACTCCACATAAATAATTATAATTGGATATATAAGTATCAAATTCACAATTCATATGACAAATACTCCCCCTTAACCAAACATCAAGTTCCAAAGAACATCAAGTTTATTTAATCATCCAAATTTCTCTCCCTTGGGACAAAAAGATGCCAAGACAATCTGATGTCTCCCCCTTGGGACAAAACAGTGTCAAAACTTATAATCATATGAATCAACAATAGCTGCAGCGGAAGAATCATAAGCACGCCAATATGACAATTTACTACCATTTAAAATACCGAGAGATATGCCCAAAAGAGATAGAGATACCTGAGAGAGAGACTCATACTGATGAGAGAGCTAAAGCGTTTTCGGTGGAGCCAAATAAAAGTCACAATGTAAATTACTAAAAAGATGAGACAACAATGGCAACATAAAGACTAAAGAAGAACTAAAGAAAACATTTTTTTTCTTTTCTTTTGCTTTTTTTATTTTTATAAATAACAACAAACTATACTTCAAAAATGTAATGCACACAGTTCCGGTACTCCTCGAAGAAATTCAAACCTGGGATTATTTCCCATCACATTATCTCGGTCATCAACTGTCTGATTGATTTCTTATCTAAAGTAACTGACTTATCCTCAGTTTGAACAGTTGCTTCAAAAGCAGTAACTAACTATGAATCTAGACACTTTCTTGTTTTTCCTTCACTTCATCTTTGTGCTTGTCCTTGACCTTTTATAACCCAAGTGGATTTCGGTACTGAAGGCTGATTCTAAAATTTATATGAGGGATATAGTGTCCTTCGATTTTGGCTTCTTTGAAACAACATCTGCAGTAACTTGTAGCATTTTGGCCTTATGTGTCCGACAACTCTCAAAAAATGACAAGTGGGTACAAATTTTCTATTCTTTCTCGATGTTTCTTCTTCTCGGAAAGATCTGGACATATCATTTTTCTCTTTATTTACCTTAGAACACTCACTTTTGTAACCAATGCCTTGAAGATCCCCTTTAACCTTGCCAATTTCCATTAACCTTTCTAGTTTTTCTGTGCCTCCATTCAACATTCTCAATCCCTTTCGGTACTTACCAATTTCATTCTACTTCACCAAGCTCATCTAACAGCAATGTCAATTTCTTTTCTAACTCTTGGATGGTGTTCTTCATGAAGAGATTCTCTTCCTTCAACCTGTCATTCTTTCTACATGTTTTCACCCATTTTTCGTACATTAATTCGTAAGCCTCGTAAATGTTCTCCTTTTTATCACTTGAACCACTTTCATCACTTTCATAATCTGAAATTGAGCTTTGAGTTGAATCATTTGTGTTTTTCCCGAAATTTTCTGATTTTCTCACTTTTTCATCTTCAGTTACTTCCTTCTCGGTTACTGTTAAACAAGTAACTGGACTTTTGCTGTGTAAAGCAACTAACGTAACATCATTAGTGATTTCTTCTTTACTACCATATTCACTCTCGGATGCATTCTTACTCCAAGTGCTAGTAAAGGATTTTCCTTTTCTCTTCTTCAAAGTGTTAGCACATTCAGCTTGAACGTACCCGAAACCTTGACACTCATGACATTTGATTCTCTTCACATTTCTTTCACCTTTTTTAGTTTTAACCTGTAATGTCAATCCTTTGCTTCTTTCTTGCTTACCTCTTAAAAGATTCATTTTGAAATTTGTAAGAATTCCGATTACCTTCTCCAATGACAGATCATTAATGTCGTGAGCTTCCTCTATTGTTGCAATTTTAGGAATAAATCTTGGAGGCAGTGATCTCAACATCTTCTTGACAAGTTTCTGATCAGAATTTTTCTTTCCGAGTTAATGCGCATGATTTGCTATATCTCGCAACCTTTCATGAAAGTCCCTAATGGTTTCATTTTCATTCATCTTCAGTTCTTCAAACCTGAAAACTAACATTTGTAGTCTTGACGCTATCACAGATTTGGACCCATCATGAATAGTCTACAAAGTATCCCACGCTTCTTTAGCTGACTCACAGGCCGATATCATTGAGAAACGTCCTTCATCAACAGTACTAAAAATTGCGTGCATTGCTTGTGAGTTTCCAAGTGCCCTCTCTTCTTCGACTGTTGTCCATTCAGATGGATCTTTTAGAATTGTCTCTCATTTATCGTCAATAATCATCAGATGTGTCCAATCATGTAATACCGAGTTCTATGTTCTTGTTCCCTGTGCCTGAATAAAGACCCTCATCCGTGATTTCCATGCAGGATAATTGGAACCATCCAATAGTGGTGGTCTGGTGATAGATGCACACTCTCTAGTAGCCATGTTCGCGAAACTAGGATCTGCACCAACTTGCTACCAAGCTCTGAATCGGTGACTTTGCTCTGATACTAATTGAAAAATCGTAAGGGGTAGTAGTTTCGCAAACTGTTCAATTTTACGTGGTTGTCTCTGGCACAAATAAAAACAAAAATCAATCAAAAGAAAAATAACAAACAACACTAGAAATTTAGTAACACAGTTCGGCACTCCTTGCCTATGTCTGCAGGGCCCTTATCCAACTTAATAACTTTCACTGAAGTACAATAGATTTATCCAAGGCTTTACTGAGCCGATACCACTCAACCTTTAATACTATCTCTCAACTTCACTTTTCATAAAAGATTTTCACATCCAATAGTATGACCGCCTCGTACTAACCTCGACAGAAGATTTTCTCAATCAATCTTTTAACGAAAGAACAATAAACGAATAACTCAAGTGATTAGAATAATAAAGAACAAAAACTAAATACACTTGAGATAGAAAAACAACTTTCCTATGATTTCAGCTTCTCGAAATAATTCTTCAATTGAAACCATCCATCTCAACTTCAACTGCTTCAATTAAACCATATGGAAGTCTAAACAATGTATGGAGACCCACGATGTTTTCTCACAAAAACATGGCACAACCCAGATGAAGACGTCTTGAAGAAACTAATAGGCTAAACGAATTCACCGTAGCAAACTTTAAGTCACTTCACCGTGGCTCTCTTCATTGCAGCATCTATATCACCACATGCGATATTCAACTTTCACGTCTCCATCATGCACACCACTGTAGTCTTTATTATGTTGACCATTAACGCACACCCACATCCACTCAAAGTTGCACACACTTTACTTACTCAATACCGCACACACATAGAACAATGATGAAGCCCACACACGTTAGAGATTTACTTCAACAATAATAGGAGACGAGCCAGCCGTATCTTGCTTCAGCTACAAAACGAAAAGCACTCTGCCAATTGCCAACACACACAATTCAGCTTGGATGCGGCAAAAATACATTCAAAATGGGCTTCTATCGTAGATACCAGATATGCACAAATCTCTCACATAATTAGAATCTCACTTAAATTTAAACATGTAACAACGAGAGTTCCACTATAATACCACTACTTCGACAACACCCATCCAATTACTCAAGTGTACAACCATTATAATAAGTCCAATAACAACATGATAATAATATCCTATATGTCTAATTAAAATGTCAAAACTAAATACAAGATATACATATATATATAGGGTTGGAGATTATAGTGCTTGTAAAACACAAATTTAATTGTTTGTTTTTAAAAGTTCTATAATCAATTAAAACAATTTAAGTTGAATATTAAAATGTTAAAATATATTTCTCTAATACTTTGTTTTTCATTATCCCAACAAAAATAAATATGATTTTGGTATATTTAATTAATCTTTTAGACTATAGAGTTGCAAAATGGTTTGGAAGCCATTGGCCCAATTTTATTGCAATGATCAACTTACACGTTTCCTATTATCGGAATAATCATGAAAGTATGAAGTCTATATAATAACACAACAATATCTACTAAGAATCTTCTCTAAATTATTATAAAAAATGAATAAATGATTACAAAAGGCAAGTGAAAGAATAGAGCAAGACTAAGACCTTCTACATATTGGAACCAATATCTTATTGACACGTCATCGTATCCACATGCGGACGAGCACTCTTGATCCCTTAAGTCAGTGCCTCCTTAATGCCAAGTAAATAACTTCACTCTAGCTCCAACCGCAAGTAAACAAACCAAGAAACTCTTGTGTATACACTTAACTACCCATGCAACCACCATCTTTAATCGACACGTAGGTAATATCAAGGGCACAACTGCCATTCCTCCAGCCTCTCCCCTCCATAAATGGAACTTACCTAGCAACGAAACCACAAAGCCTCAAAGAAGGAAGGGAAAGAGAAACGCAAACACGACCATATCAATAATACACACAGAGAAAAAGCATCATGAGAACCAGCAACCACTTGATAGGCTTACTAAACTTCATAACCTTCTTACTCTCCTTGCCAATCCTAGGAGGTGGTATATGGCTGAGCAGCAGAGCCAACAACACAGACTGTCTCAAGTTCTTACAGTGGCCGTTGATCATCATCGGTGTGTCAATCATGGTCATTTCTTTAGCAGGTTTCGCCGGCGCGTGTTACAGAAACACCTTCTTAATGTGGCTTTACCTATTTGTCATGTTCTTCATCATCGCCGCACTTATCGGGTTCATCATCTTTGCGTATTCCGTCACCGATAAAGGGTCAGGTCGCCCAGTTCCCAGCAGGGCTTACTTCGACTACTATCTGCAGGACTACTCTGGGTGGTTAGAGGAGCGTGTCGCGAGTGATAGTTACTGGAGTAAGATTAGCTCTTGTATAAGAGACTCCAAGATTTGTTCTAAGATGGGAAGGACTGTTAACGGTGTCCCTGAGACTGCTGACATGTTTTATATGAGGAGGCTTAGTCCTATTGAGGTATGTATCGATCTAACCCTTCACTTTTATCTCGGCTTTTTGATGGAAGATGAGAATCTGCAAGTTCAAGAAATTGAGTTTACAGCGATTTAGTTTAGCCATATCTCAAGATTTTAAAATTTAAACTGCTTCTGGGTTCTGATTATTTGTCGTCGGTATTTTACGTTAGATCTAATCCAGAAAAGATTAAACTAAGAAATTTTGGTACCAAGATCCCAAATTCCTTGGGGTGGTACTAAAGTAAAAGGGTTATAGGAAAATCAAAGAAGAGGGAAAGTTTGAAGTACAAAACTCAAATCCCTTTTTGGAATCTCTGATTACCTTTCTTTTTACACTTCTGATTAGTAACTTGGAAAGTGAATGTATATTCTGATTCAAAACCTTACTAAAGTACCTTGATGTCAACCACAAATATCCATCCTTAACTTATGGCACAAATAATTGGTATTTGGTAGGGGCACGGGGACATTATAGTGTGTAGACTCTAGAGGTTCCTTGGCAATAAAAATGGTGCCATGCCGGTCCTATCTTTCGATAATTACCAAAACCCAACATGTCCTGGAAAGGAGAGTAGTTACTTTGTTTAATCATGTTGATGTTTCTGAACCTTTTAAACTTTTATAACTGATAATAATACTGTTCTTCTCTCTGTTTAATATCTAGTGGGCCTTCATAACATTCCAATTTCCTACCTACTATCGCATAATCTCAATTTGATAACTTTCGGACCACATTGGAGTTGGACGGTGGTCTCCGGTCCCACTTGACAAGCGCTAAACCCTTTCTCGTATGAAAAAATGATAATCAGGTGTACGTGTCTATTTGTACCTTTAGACATTTGTGTTACATAGGACAAAGGATGGTGCTTCTTGTAGTCGGTCCGGAACTAGAAAGTTGGGTATTACTAGACTGTTTACTTAGTTACTTCCAAGGTTCTTCCCGCATCCTTGAATGCTAACAAAGTTATTTAATGTGTAGTCTGGTTGCTGCAAGCCACCTTCGGAGTGTGGATTCACATACGTGAACGAGACGGTGTGGACATCAGGAGGAGGGGCTGCTAATAATCCAGACTGCAGCAGCTGGAACAACGATCAAGGGCTCCTCTGCTATTCCTGTAACTCTTGCAAGGCTGGTGTTCTGGGGAGCCTGAGGAAGAGTTGGAGAAAGGTGTCAGTGATAAACATCGTCGTACTTATAATCCTAGTCATTGCTTACGTAATTGGCTGTGCAGCTTTCAGGAACAATCGCCGAATCGACAACGATGAACCCTACGGTGAAGCAAGAATGACAAAAGAACATCCAAGCAGGATTCAGATATAAATGATGTAATAATGTAAAGAAGAAAGTGGCTGGACCTGCATGTTTAGTTTGCCCAGCCCAACCATGTATTGTATGCTTTTGTCTTGTTTCTTAAATTTTCCAAGATTGGTTTCCTCTGGACATTTTTGTTCTTGTGAACATTATTCTTTCTTTCTAATTATACGATATCTATTAAAGGTAATTTCAATCGCAATTGTTGGAAATCATCAATGTCATAAGGTTTCGTTTTAAATTATTTTACTAAGGTAACTGGTTTATCACGATTTCAAATTAGAGATTGCACCAAGAAATTTGAGGAATTCCCTCGAAAAATGCTGCAAACATAACTACAATACAGTAATGTCCCAAAAAATTGGAGTTTTTCTATAGAACTACATCCAGATACGTTCTGAAGGATCACAACTTTAATCATGTTACACTTGTTCTGTCCAGTGCATATGCCTCGAGAATTGAATTCCAATTATCCACAAGTAGTTCTGCTTGGGTTTAAGTAGACACCTCTATCTCCTCAACGTCATCGTTGTCAATCGAAGTTGGCTTTACAACTTTCTGTTTCCAAACACCGTGTGTGTGTCAGTTCAAACATTTGCTTGAAAGAAACAGTTAGTGAGTCAAAATAACTTCAATGACATGTAAGAAATAGATTAGGGTCTGCATCTGGACCACAAAACGACCAAAGGCCCTTTCCAATTTTCATTGCATAGATAGTTAGAAACAGGAAAACAGTAAGGACAACAAAGCAACACTCCACATACTAAACCCTGCCTTAATTTCCTGTTAGTTGAACTTGGAATCTCGTCCAATTTAACATCTTTAAAAACAAAGTGATGAAGTTCCTAGAGCGTTGGGATTCAAAGACCTTACCTTTTTAAATTTAGAGCTGCTTGGTAATTCAAGTTCACGAACTTCTTGTACAGTCATCCCACACCATTCATCAATCCAAGCCAAACAGTTTCGGTTACTCTCTACAAAGAGGGCCTTTTCACCCTGTAGAAATTAATGTAAAAAGAGTTACTTATCATTGGATGGGTAACCATGAGCAAGTAGATAGAGTAATAGTCAAAGACATCTCCTTTACTGCAAAGCTTCTCCTAATTTCAGTGACCAAAATATAGTCAAGTTAAATGAAACTATGCATCTATCATGCACTTTAAGAAGCCTAAGATCTATGTAATATCGGCTTTCCAATCCATGTAGTTAAAAGCAAACACTTCCGAGAAGAAAGATGTGTGATTAGGACTTACAGCTATTAAAGCTTGCTCAAGGCGATAACCAAAACCCCAGTATGGTGCATCTATTATCACCAATTTATATGCTGTCATGACAGGGTTGCATCTATCCTGCATAAATTTAGTTCCAAAATTAATCATCCTGGAACAATCGAGACAGAGGTTTAGAAATACAGCTAAAGAGGACACTTCATTATTTTGATATAATAGACATATCCAGCGCCAAATGATGACTGAAATGTTGATTGTCTTTACACGCACCATCATATTTAATAGGCTGGAAATGTAACAGTTAACCTTCATTTCACTCGAAAACAATAAGAGATCTGGAGAGCTGATTACAGATGTGCAAAGATAAAGAATTACTCCAGTTTTCACTTCAAAGAGGAAGAAATGAGATAAGTGGATTAGTGGTCGATTACTAAAGGATTCAGGAAGAGAGAGTGATATAGTGATCAGCTTCTTCTTTTATTGGCATGTTCAGTTACAATTAAGGATGATACCAACCTGCCATCCATCCAAAAGTGGGCCGCGACCACTTTTTGCAGATTTGAACTTGGAGAAGTCCATATTGTTGTTTCCAATAACATAGCTCCAATAGTCTGTGGAAGGTGAAGCTATGTCAATATATTCAACCTCTCGTGCTGCAAGTTGTTCTTCACTTAAACCATGCACCTGATATGCCAAGATTCAAAGTTTAGAGAATTCCAAGGAAACCAATAGCATGAAAATGCGGCATAGTTTCATCACCAATATGAAAAAATTCACTCATTAGGCTCCAATTTAGATCGGTAAATTGTGACTAGAAGTATAAACTCTGAACAAACTTACATTTTCTGAATGCCCATTATCTGCCTTGTGAATAGTTTCAAGGGTAAGAGAAAACTTGGTGAAGTAAGGGCACTGCAGAAATGCAGATAAATGAATTTTATTTGACATTTTTAACGAAAGATATCTATTTATTAGTCTGTAAGAGATGAGTTAATACCTTGATGACTGGCAGCATCACATCCATTAGCAGTGGTCAAGAAACAAAGAAATCAGTATCGTTAACTGATCAAATCTCAAGAAAGTCAGTAATATGAAGGGAACAGTATTGCAGAAATAAATTGGAAAACCTGTTTTGCATCTGGGGTATGCATTCCAAGCTTCTTCTTGCATGATGAGAGCATCAGTTGGTGCAAAACTGGCAAGCCAAACAGGTGCTTTGCTGAAAGTTTTTAACAAAACTGCGTTACTAACTCAAGTACCACAATTGAAGTCAATTGGAGAGCATAAGAATTTAAAAGAATTAAAAGTCAAAATGTCATGAATCATCCTATGATCAATATCCTCGGTGATGTCAGAGAGAAATCACATGCATTCTCTGAACTAGGGTCGTGTAGTTCCGGAAGTGAAGCTCATAAATGTAGCACCATTTTTGGCAATAAAACCAAGGAAAGGGGCGATGAATATATAGAAATGACAATGGAGGCTTACTCCAATAAAAGATGAAATTGCAGATTGAATGACCTGCTTGAAAGCGGACAATTCAAGCAAAACCAACTCACCATCCCTCCAATGTATCATACGTGCTAATTACTAAATTCAACGACAACAACCTAGTGAAAGTCCCACAGATATGTGGGTTCTGGAAAATTTCAGTATTATGCAGCCTTACACTAATCGGTAGAGAGGATATTTCGGACGGCAATTACTAAATTCATTATCAGAAATTGCCTTAACACGTGTCACATTTAGCTTGTTTACAGTTTATAGGAGTCGAGCATAGCATATATGAACACAGAGATAACCGGCCAGAAAACTTGAAAGAAAATGATCAAGTACCTTTGGAATCGATAAACCTTGGATGTATACTGACACTTTCCAAATTCCTCATCTTCAATCAGCTTGTTCTCCAAAACTTCAACGCCCTCAGTACTAGTGGTATTCTCTTGTTGCATCCTCACGTTCGTATATCTCTGGCCCACCTGATACTGGATTCCAAAATTCACGAACTTTTGTTATGACTTGAAGTTAGATTTCTGCAATTTTACAAACTTCTGAGCAATCCATCCGGCACATACCTCTTCCAATGACAAGGGCATGACAATTCGACTTCATAGAAATAATACCCCGGAAAAGTTCACGAGTTAAGGCAAAATCGAAGCATAAAACACAGAATTCTCAAGTGAGGTAACGCAACAACAAGATTTCTAATTAAGAAGTAGCATTTACGGGAAACAGAACTAAAAAGAGTTAAAGTTGAGAGAAAATGTCGCAGCCACTAGATGATACACTGAAGGTCACAGAGCAATCACAAATTGATCACATTCCCATTCCAAGCATATAGACAACAATACATCAACCATTACGCAAAACGCGTAAGATTATATACCCTGTCAGAGGCTTTATGTTGAAACAAACTCATGAAGTTGAAGATTTGAAGTATTACTCAAAAGGGTCTCCTCAAAACAGAGAGCTGAAATAACTCTTGAGTGAAAAATTCAAGAAACAAAGAGAATGAGGCAAAAGGGAGAAGAAAAAAAAAGCAAGATACAAAAAGCCGTCCGTGAAATTGTGCCATTTTATCTCACACCATAACAGAAGAATATAAATTCCAAAAGCAAAAATAAAAAACTTCAAGGTATGCAACAGGATACAACTCCTTGACCTGAACCATATTTAGCGAACAGGAAGCTCTTTCTTCAGGCAGGTGCAGAGCCAAGAACAAGAACAGGTATGAAACTCAAGAGAAAAGCGATGATGCGAATAAGAAGAGGAAGAAGCGTAGAGAAAGTCAAAAGGTCAAGTGGAATGATCCTAAGAGCACATGGTATTGGTGATATGAATATGATGAGGTTTGGGTTGGCTTCGTTTGGCTTTACAGGTTGGTTTCGTCTGCTGGATAGATATTCAAATTCCCACGCAGGTGGCTGCTTTCTCTGTAAAAGAAAAGTCTTTCGTTTTGACTTTGACTATCGATGAGATTTCTTTTTTTTTTCCCCTTTATTTTCTGACTGCTGCACATTTTTACACGGCGTCGTTTTTACTCTTCTCTTAATAGTTTTCTCTCGTCAACCCGCCGGCGTTGTTCAAACTTCAAAGACTTGAAAATTAAGTCAGACGCCGAACGAGATTTCAACGTTTAGACGGGCTGGACACCAGCAGCCCACCACAAGGTCTCCAGGGGTACGCTTCGGCCGAGAGACAAAAGTCTCGTGACTTGGGAAGCCCAAGTGCCACTTTCAACCAACGAGCTGACGAAGTTAGATGCATCTACTCTAGGTAGTCGACTTGAAACCCGACCCAATCAAATCAGAATTTAACCTATCAAACTCAATCCAAAATTTAATTTAAAAGTTCAACTGCGTTAGTAATGGAAGGCATTTTCGGACTTATTACATCACTTACCGCTTCCAATGGCATTTTCAAGTACTATGACCATCAGAAATGCAATGAACTAAAACTCACGGATCTTATTTTCGCTGACGATCTCGTGTTATTTGGTGCGGCTGATATAGTCTCTGTTAACATACTAATGCATTCGTTGAAGATGTTCTTGTTAGAAATATTTGTGGACTAATATAATCACAATATTAATTCCATATGTTTAACCACAATCGAATTGCCTAATGT
>JAOQMS010000008.1:4074080-4087035 GCA_027563885.1 Erythroxylum longipes
TAATTCCATATGTTTAACCACAATCGAATTGCCTAATGTATATTTAATTACCATAATGAGATGGTTAATTTGCTAATAGCATTTGAGACATATGGTAATACCCTAATGACTATAAGTTGGCCCATTAAACTATAGTTGACATCATCCATATAAAACTATACAATTAACCTATTCTACCCCTTAGGGTAGAACATGTCATAAAACCCCTTAGGGTAGAATATGACATAAGGTGAGATTGTGATATATGCATTGTGTGTGGGTGTGAAAAAAAAAAGAGGAGAGGGTCTTCTACCATAACTCTCTCTTACAAAAGAGTTTTTTGTGTTGTTTTTGTCTTTGATAAATGGAGGAGCTTTGAACAATGGAGAGGGACATGCTACGTGTTGGAGGTATGATTTTATCTAAATAAAATAAAATCTTAGTTGGTGAATGTAGTAATGACTGCATTTATTATAGCAGTTCTCGATGTGATCAGGGCTGAGGATCAACATGGAAAAAAGTTGCATGCTTATCTCAACTGACGTGCAAAATGTTAGTGAACTTGGCAGAGCTACAGGTTGAGCATCCACCCTCCTTTTCTGAGATACCGAGGGGTGACAGTTACTTCTTCACGATTAAAATATGTCGAATGTACTTCAATCTTGGAGAGGATAACATCCAAAGTACTCTCTTGGCAAAACCGGTTTCTATCCTACACTGGGAGAATCACTTTAATGATTTCGGTTCTGAGGAGTCTTCATATACATTGTTTAGTACATACAATTCTTCCTCGCAAGATTATTTATAAGGAGATTGATCGACTGCTAAAGGCATTTTTATGTTCTGGATGGTGTGAAACGAAGAGAAATGCTAAAGTGGTGTGATACAACCCTCCTGAACAAACAAGGAGGCCTCATAATCCATTCTACGGTTCTTGTACGAAAAATTTTACTTAGCAAAAAAATTTAGAGACTGTTTTTTGATAAGGAAGCTTTATGGACAAAATGAGTCCATCAAGTTCATCTTCAAAACCAAAATTTACGGCAACTTGATACCTCCAATCATTACTCAGGGTACTTCAATGCATTGCTATATCTCCGTATTAAACATAGAGTTAACAATGGAGGAAACACCTGGATTTGGTTTGATAATTGGCTAGATATTAGCCCTCTAATCAACAACCCTTCTCACACTCACCTGCGAGACCGACTACCTATGAAAGTTTAGAGTTTCTATTCTAATTATGGAGGGTGGATGGAGGGGAAATTTTGGGGGGTTTGCCTCTTTGCAGGAGCATAATATTCCTCAACTAGGGGATACAAATATGGCTCACTCAATATACTGGACACCACATCCGAGAGGAGTCTTCACAAACGAATCTTGCCATGGTGTTTTCAAAAATGATACAATGGAGATCCTTGGTACAATCTTACATGGAAAAATTCCATGAACCCCAGAGCATCCATTATTACTTGGTTAGCCATCAAGAACAGGCTTGGGACAAAATGTCTGATGGTTCAATTCGTCTGACACAATTTATGTCTTTTGCCACAATGCTGATAAGGACAGAAATCATTTGTTTTTTAATTGTTATTATTATTCCAAATCTATAAAGAGTAGGATCCAACGCAAAGGTGGGTGCCGTGAACCAGATTTATGATTAGGAGAATACATTAAGATGGTTTATCTACCATGTGAAAACAGGTCGAGAAAACGCTATCCTTCTCAAAGTCGCTTGAATTGTAGAGTGTACTAAGAACATCGAAGAAGATAAACACCACTTAGCGAACAAGACACTGAACTGGATTCGAGCTACATTATTGGCCCGGAAAGCTGATCAAATGATAACCGCAGGCATGAGAACTAGATGGAACATTTGAAAGTTGGATGTTTATGGTCATTCAAATGATACAATACAGTCCTCTAGTCATGAGGTTGTACCTTCCATTAGAACGTAGATAGACACGTCAACTGTACCGAGTCTATCTTTATACTTTTGTATATTTTGTGACAGCTGATCAGCTATGGTAAATAGAATATTTTATTCATTTAAAAAATTAAATTAATTATAAAAATATTTGAATTTTAGACAATTTTATAATACTAACTTGAATCTTAACTTTTAATTTAGTAAAAACAATCCGTACGTTAATTTCTTTATTAATTTGAATAAAGTGGCTATTTTTGTCATATGGTTGCAAAATATTATATTTGTGTCATTTATAAATTTTATAATTTAATGAATTAAAATATTAAAAATCTTAAAATAATTATATACATTTTCATATGTTTTTTTAATGATGTCTAATAT
Source organism: Erythroxylum longipes (assembly GCA_027563885.1). Taxonomy (NCBI): domain Eukaryota; kingdom Viridiplantae; phylum Streptophyta; class Magnoliopsida; order Malpighiales; family Erythroxylaceae; genus Erythroxylum; species Erythroxylum longipes. The sequence continues at coordinate 4,076,371 of JAOQMS010000008.1, forward strand.
TTTTGTTTTATTAAATAATAAAATTTCTATATAATATAAATGCAATATGTGTCAATTATATATATTGCAAAAATAATAAGCTAACGTGACTCATCGTGTTATTTACATTAACGATAACTTAAATATAGGGCTATTTTGACTAGAAATTAAAAATTGGAACATTTTAATGTTATTTTGCAAAGTTTGTGCTAGTATTATAAAATTAAGTAAATTTAAAGATTTTTCTTATAATTAACCCAAATAGATCATCTAAATTAATTTTGAAATATTTCACAAAATTTATGCTATAATATCCATCTTAATATGAAATTACTATTTCTTTTTGTTACGTTAAATTTTAGTAGTAGGTGCTATTTTTTACTCCCATCAAATCATCTATTCTAATTACTTTATTTCATATGCGGATGAGATTTAAAGAATACGATAAAAATATTATAACTAGTAAAAAAAAAAACTGACCCCTTTTCAACTGGGTTGATAGAATCTCATCCCACAATTATTCTTTACGTCAATTCCAACTTGTTCAATTGGTGCAATTGCGACCTGCTGGTCGTAGGATATTATACTTAAACCTAAAAGGTAAAGGGAAGGGTTCGGTCCCTTTTTGAATGTCCATTTACGTACCTGTGATTCTGCAGTTCACAGTAACTATCGCGATTCACCGACAGTAACTTCTTACTGAATCTGACTCTATTTTACTTCCGGATTCATGTAATCACAATTGACTGCGAACAAAAGATAAAAAAGGCAATATGTCTTTGTTCTTTCTAAGTGTTAATGCGCTAACTGACGTGCCTTATAGATAAGGATGCAAATGGCCAGCTCAAGTTGTGTTTTTTTTATATAAAAAATTAAAACAAAGCGACGTCTTTAAATTAAGTATGATAATGAGCACGTCCAAACTGTTTTTTTTAATTAAAAAATAAAAATATAACATCATCGTTTTGTTTATAAATATCGAAACTTTGGGTCAGGCCAAACTAGACTTGCACAGCCTATCCACGAGGTTCAATCAATTCAGGTTTAGCACCCGTTTGATTGAGTTTTTTGAAGGTAGAAAAGTGGAGGAAAGAGATTGATTTTTTTTTTTTTTGAAAAAGAAAGAGATTAAATTATTGTATGACAAAAAACGTATTAAATAAATTTAAATCAAATAGTAAAGTTAATTAGATTAGAAACAACACAGTACAAAAATGTGCAGAAGGACAGAACTCAGAAGTCACATAATTTACTTCATAACATCATGGTCATGCCACAGAATATCCTAAATTAAGATCAGAAGTTCAGAACGGAACACTGTCACTTTGATCCTCCAAAGCCCTAAAAAGCTTGTTTAATCAGTGCAAAAGCCCACAACTTACACTGACGTCCATAAACACAACTTTTCCATCCCCTGTTCTTCACCACTCTACTTCACCAGTCACAACCCCAATCCTCCATAGTCATCTGTCTTTTGCTCGTTTTCTCTGTGAAACCAACTCATTCCAGTCACCCCAAATGGCCCTTTTCGCTGAAAAGCTGGCCTCTAGCTCTGTCTTCACGAGTCAGTCTTTGTTTCCCAAATCTTTTGTGCCCAAAGCCGCCGGTTCTCGGATCTTTGTTTGTAAAGACAAGAACTTTAGCTCGCTGAAGCTCCAACCATGGCCTCTTCGTGTCACTCGCTACTCCAAACTGAGCAAGAGAGTGAATTCAGCTCGGTGCAGCCAAAAGACGAGTCCGGAAACAACGAAAAAAGAGATTGGGATGTTTGATAAAGTGGGCAAGCGCACAGATTTGAAGAAAATAATGATACTTGGTGCAGGTCCTATTGTGATTGGACAAGCTTGCGAGTTCGATTATTCGGGTACTCAGGCTTGTAAAGCGTTGAGGGAAGAAGGATACGAGGTTGTCTTGATCAATTCAAACCCGGCAACAATCATGACCGACCCGGAAATGGCTGACCGGACTTACATTACTCCCATGACTCCGGAGTTAGTCGAGCAGGTTATTCAAAAGGAGCGACCTGACGCTTTGTTGCCTACAATGGGCGGTCAAACAGCTTTGAATCTCGCGGTAGCTTTGGCGGAGAGTGGTGCCCTGGATAAGTATAATGTGGAGTTGATAGGAGCTAAGCTTGATGCGATTAAGAAGGCTGAGGACAGAGATCTGTTCAAGCAAGCAATGAAGAATATTGGAGTGAAGACGCCGCCGTCAGGGATTGGGACTACACTCGATGAGTGTATCGAGATTGCTGGTGAAATTGGCTCGTTTCCTTTGATTATTAGGCCTGCATATACGTTAGGCGGTACTGGTGGTGGTATTGCATACAATAAAGAGGAGTTTGAGGCTATTTGTAAAGCTGGTTTGGCTGCTAGTTTGACTTCTCAGGTGTTGGTGGAGAAGTCATTGTTAGGGTGGAAAGAGTACGAATTGGAAGTAATGCGTGATTTGGCTGATAATGTGGTGATCATTTGCTCGATTGAGAATATTGATCCTATGGGAGTACATACTGGGGATTCAATCACGGTGGCTCCTGCTCAGACTTTGACTGATAAAGAGTACCAACGGTTGCGGGACTATTCAATTAAGATTATTAGAGAGATTGGTGTGGAGTGTGGAGGGTCTAATGTGCAGTTTGCGGTGAATCCTGTGGATGGTGAGGTTATGGTGATTGAGATGAATCCTAGAGTTTCGAGGTCTTCTGCTTTGGCCTCCAAGGCCACTGGCTTCCCTATAGCGAAAATGGCTGCTAAGTTGTCTGTGGGTTATTCATTGGACCAGATTCCCAATGATATAACTAAGAAAACGCCGGCAAGTTTTGAGCCTTCTATTGATTATGTTGTAACAAAGGTAAGGTGATTTATTTGAGCTTTTATCTTGTTTCCTATACTAGGCACACATTCGAACAGTTTATATGAGCACACTCATTTAAAATACTGGAAAAAGGAGAAACTGCAACGAGCCTGCTAAGAAATGATGACTAAATTTAGTCTTCAGGAAAGTAATATTGTTGGCTTAAACTTCTGTTTGTTAGGTTTATTGTACGCTTTAGTGATTTTTCATCATGTTTTTTCTTTAGATGATGATTCTTTAGTCCTTGATGAAAGGTATTGAAATTGTGAATTTAAATGCGAACTTCTACATGTAAAGATTGGCTTGGGTCTGACTGTTGGAAGATAAGGTCTTATGGAAAAAGTGGTCTGGAAGTAAGTGTTAATTTCACAAGTTTTCACATTGTTTTGTGGCAGTGACTTGTAGTTCTAGAAAAGCAATTGCTTGTGGAATTTAACTCGTTGAAATGGTTTAATTGACTGCATATTAGTGTTCTTTTCTTTGACATTCAGCATCTTCTGTTGCTACTTTGAGGATCAAGACAGCTTGTAATTTGTGTTGTAAATTACATTTCTTATTTTATGAAGATAATTGTTTTCTCTTTGAAACAGTATGCTGCTTTGAATGTATGACTGAAATAAATTTACATCATTGTCAAGGCTTTCAAATGTGGAGTGTCCTGCCTGTAGATTTGGTCAATCATCTTCTCGATCATTTCAACCTGTTGGACAATACACGCTAAATCCTATTTTCCTCATGCTGTATTTGTAATTCATTTTCTAATAATTAATAATATCAAGTTGTTTTTTCTTATATTTGTTCAGATCCCCAGGTTTGCATTTGAAAAATTTCCTGGTTCTGAGCCATTACTAACAACCCAGATGAAATCTGTTGGCGAATCAATGGCAGTTGGCCGGACATTTCAAGAATCCTTTCAGAAGGCAGTTAGATCCTTGGAGTGTGGATACCCAGGATGGGGATGTGCAGAAGTTAAGGAACTTGGTTGGGACTGGGATAAATTAAAGTACAATCTTCGAGTTCCAAGTCCTGATCGCATCCATTCCATGTATGCTGCAATGAAGAAAGGGATGAAAGTTGATGAGATTTATGAACTAAGTTGCATTGACAAATGGTTCCTCACTCAGCTTAAAGAATTGGTTGACGTTGAACAGTATCTTATGACTCGAAGCTTGTCTAGTCTCACAAAAGATGACTTCTTTGAAATTAAAAAACGTGGTTTCAGTGATAAACAGATAGCATTTGTAACCAAGTCTACGGAGAAGGAAGTGCGATTGAAACGCCTTTCTTTTGGAGTTTCTCCATCATATAAGCGAGTAGACACTTGTGCTGCTGAGTTTGAGGCTAATACTCCTTATATGTACTCCTCCTATGACACAGAGTGTGAATCAGCTCCCACCAAAAGGAAGAAGGTTTTGATCTTAGGTGGAGGACCTAACCGTATTGGTCAAGGGATAGAGTTTGATTACTGCTGTTGCCACACATCTTTTGCCCTTCAGGTTTGTGCCTGAACTTTGTCTAGTTTTCTTTATACCCCATCTAGCATTCCCTACATGAAAAGAAGCAAAAGTAGATATTAAGTAAAGAGCCTAAAGGATACCTGATGTCAGATTTTACCTATGTGGAAATGGTGGTTAATTAGTCAATCTGCTGTATACCTATCATTTTCTCCTTTTAAACATATTTGTGGACTGTATATTGCAAAATATAGGAAATATGCATGCTCCTTAGAGTATATTTGGTTCATGTGGCATTTGAATGGAATATATGTTTCTAAAGTGACTTGTTTTGAGTACAGAGGAGGGAAGGTACTTTATTATAAATAAATATACGCATCTAATTAATTCCAGGAACTTGAGCAGTAACAAAGGTGTTGATCATTGCAGTTTTATAGCTTGTGTCTTCCGACTGAATTTCTGATGAAGCAACAATCTTGATTGGGATTTTGGACGTGGAACCAAAAAACATGTGGTTAATTTAGTTGGCCTTCTGTTGCCTGAATTCGCTGAATCTATGTTGAAAAATAATTCCTCTGCTGTTCACAAAATTTTGAATATTCATACTCTTCATTACCTATTGTGACAAGTCTTTACTTGGGGGACAAAGTCCAAAATTTCCTAGTTATCATTAAGCTATATAACTTTATGAGCCATAAGGAGAGCAACATGCTTGTGCATGACCTGGTATCCTTAGGTGGTTGCTCTTGGGTTATAATTTTTGACTTGCTTTCCTTTCTGCAGAATGCAGGATATGAGACAATTATGATGAATTCAAATCCTGAGACGGTGTCCACAGATTATGATACAAGTGATCGTCTATACTTTGAACCTTTGACAGTTGAAGATGTTTTAAATGTTATTGATTTGGAACGACCAGATGGCATCATTGTACAGTTTGGAGGTCAAACACCACTGAAGCTGGCTTTGCCTATCCAACAGTATCTTGATGAGAACAAGCCTGAAAGGGCCAGTGGCAATGGGCTTGTGTGTATTTGGGGTACATCTCCTGACTCTATTGATGCTGCTGAGGACAGAGAGCGGTTCAATGCTATTCTGAAGGAATTGAAGATTGAACAGCCAAAAGGAGGCATTGCTAAGAGTGAAGCTGATGCTCTTTCCATTGCATCAGACATAGGTTACCCAGTAGTTGTCCGTCCTTCTTATGTGTTAGGTGGCCGAGCAATGGAGATTGTATACAGTGACGATAAACTTGTGACTTATCTGGAAAATGCTGTAGAGGTGGATCCAGAAAGGCCTGTATTAATTGACAAATATTTATCAGATGCTATTGAAATTGATGTAGATGCGCTGGCAGATTTGCGTGGTAATGTGGTGATTGGTGGAATAATGGAGCACATTGAGCAGGCTGGTGTCCACTCTGGTGATTCTGCTTGTATTCTCCCCACACAAACTGTCTCATCTTCATGTTTAGCAACAATTAGGTCTTGGACTATACAATTGGCAAAAAGTCTTAATGTCTGTGGCCTTATGAACTGCCAATATGCAATTACAGCTGCTGGGGAGGTTTTCCTTTTGGAGGCAAATCCTCGTGCCTCTCGTACAGTCCCGTTTGTCTCCAAGGCAATAGGCCATCCACTAGCTAAATATGCTGCTCTGGTGATGGCTGGTAAGTCACTTAATGATATAGGTTTCACAAAGGAGGTGATCCCTGCACATGTGGCTGTTAAGGAAGCAGTACTTCCTTTTGAGAAATTCCCAGGCTGTGATGTGTTGCTAGGACCTGAAATGAGGAGCACTGGTGAGGTAATGGGTATAGCTTTTGTGGTTGCTATTGCATTTGCGAAGGCTCAAATTGCTGCCGGGCAGAAGCTACCAGTTTCAGGCACTGTCTTCCTGAGCCTAAATGACTTGACAAAATCTCATCTTGAAAGGCTTGCCATGGCCTTTCTAGGTCTTGGTTTCAGAATCATTGCAACTTCTGGAACAGCTCACTTTCTTGAGTTGAAAGGTACCCCAGTTGAGCGTGTGCTAAAGATGCATGAAGGGCGGCCCCATGCCGGAGATATGCTTGCCAATGGGCAAATTCAGTTAATGGTGATCACAAGCTCTGGGGATGCACTAGATCAGATCGATGGCCGACAGCTGAGGAGGATGGCTCTTGCTTACAAAGTCCCTATAATAACAACGGTGGCTGGTGCTTTGGCAACTGCAGAGGCAATAAAAACCTTGAAATCCTGCACTATTGATATGATGGCCCTACAGGACTTCTACAAAGTCGAGGAACAGAAAGCAGGCGGTAAAAGCTTGCAGTCAGCCTCTTCACTGTGATTCAGAAGGTATTTCCACTAAGCACTTTGGTTTCATCTCATATGTTCAATTGTGAATAAAATAGGACATGAATTTACTCTTTGGGGCATATTGTTTTTCACTCTCCGCTATCAAATTTGCTTAAACATCACTTTCGCTTCAGACTGCTGATAAATGGTAACCATGGAGCAAGTAGTTGGAGGAAGTTTTTAGCACTTGGGAGTATGACATCAATTGCGGCTGGTTACCTACTCGATCTAGCTCAACTTGCAACAAAACATACCATATACCATAGGTGTGGTTCATAATCATAATTAATTGTCAACAATTTTCAAACTCCCATCTTTCCATCTATCACCTCTGTGGTGAAATTTTTTTGTAAATTATTCTGTAGTTTTCTGTCTATTGATTAGCATGAGCTCCCGTGCTTGGACTTGGTTTTGGTGTCAAATGTAACCATATGCGAGGCTTTCAGGTTTCAGCTATCTATGAAAAAGCTCTGTTAGTTTAACGTGTTAGCTATTGTGCTTTTGCCTATGTGACCACATTTGCAACCGTACTGAAGAAGAAGAAGAAGAATAAACAGTATTATTATTTGCTTTAGTATTTCTTTGAGACATTCAGTTTCATCTGATCAAAAGTCCTAAATTGATGCGATTGGTTAGGAAAGACTTGAAAGTTCCTAGCGCTTGGAAGAATTCTGGAATCTTGGTTACACCCCATTGAGACTAATTCAGTTTCATTAGATCAAAAGTCCTAAATTGATGTGATTGGTTAGGAAAGACTTGAAGTTCTTAGTGGCTAACCGAACCACCAAATTCCATCATCGCCTTATGATCCGTTTCCTGTCATGTCCACAGACAAGATAGTCAAGTTGAACCTAAATCCTCAGACTTTTAGAGAATAACAGTATAATAATAACGATAATTTGGATTTTCTTGTTCTAGAAAAAAAGAACGAAAAGCAAAGATGAAACCCCCTCTAATGAAATTGTTGGGTATGTTAACAGATATTCAGATATCTTCAAAAGAATTTTCAAAGGACCAACCATTTTCCTTCGCTCCAACACCAAACATCATGATGATGGACATTTCTGCAGGTCTGTCTCGCTCTTCTTGGGGTGCTTTCTTGTTTATTCCAACCCAGAAGGCCCCAAGGAAAAGGCCGAGAGATTAAAAGTTATTAAATTAATGTAAGCATTCAAAGGTGATACGCATGTGCCTACTCTACATTGAAAAACAATTCATGTGATCGAACTTGAATGGGCATAGTCTTCTGTCCCCAACATACTCATAGAAGAAATGAAAATTAGGCTACCACGATAGGTTCATTTTGGATTGTATCATATGAGGTAATTAGGATCATGTCGTTTGTTAAACTTATCACAAATAGTATTATTTTATTTAGTCTTGATAGTGTATTGAAAGGAGTATTGGTGTTTTCCACTAATTGAATTACGGCGTAGATCACGATGAATATATAATGTTGTAGTATACAAGATTAGTATGCAACTAAAAAGATTAGAAATTATTAGTATAAAGGATAAGGACTAAATTAGAGATATAGTTTAAATATGTTATCAAACCTTTCAGGCGCATGATTGGACGAGGTTGTGAGCTTGTCCCAAAGATGATAAAAGGCAAAAGATGACAGAGGTTTGGTCATAACATCGACGATTTGATTAGTAGAGGTGATGTGGCAGATGCGCAAATTTGTAGGGTAACCAAATATTGAATAAAGCCTATATCAATTTCAATCTACTTGGTGATGCATAGGAAACGTGATCTAAAGCAAGAAAGGTAGTGCCAAGATTATCACACCATAAGGTAGGCTTAAGGTGAGGCAATCCAAGAAGAGAAGATATCCAACAAAGCTCTGCAAAAGCGAGTGCAATGCTCATATAATATTCAACTTTAATGCTAAATCACATAGCAGTAGGTTGTTTCTTAAAGTTCAAAGAGATAAGATTGCCCAGTCAGCATCGCAGTAAACATGTACGGAAAGTGAGGTGGACCTGGTGAAGTGAAGGCCATGAGAAGTTGTAGAGTAAAGATAGCGCATAATCCATTTGGCTGATCCATTGGATGTCATTAAGGCATTGTAAAAATTAAGAGACTTTGTTTATAACAAATTAGATATTATGATGGGTAAGAAAAGGGTATTGAAGAGCACTAATAGTGCTCGATATTCAGTAAGATCAGTGAGAAGAGTACTATGATTTTCGGAAAATAGGAGAGTGAAGGTGATCGGTATAGGCGTAGGTTTAGATTTGTTAAGGATGTGCAAAGAAGAAGGTCTTTGGTGTATTGAGATTGTGTGCGTAGAATCCATAAGATGCAGGTTTGATTTCAAGACCAAGAAAATGGCAGAGAGAAATTAAGTCTTTGTTAGAGAAGGAGGAGTTGAGATTATGAATAAGGGAGGTTATAAAGGAGGGTGATGAGTATGTGATTAAGATACCATCCATATAAACTAAAAGGTAGGTTAAGTGGGATGTGGTTTTGTATATGAAGAGAGATGTATCAGATTAGAGGAAACAAATTTGATGTTGAGAAGTTTTTAATTGAAGAACTGAAATCAAGTATGAGGTGCTTGTTTGAAACCATATAAGGTGCTATGAAGTTGGTAGACATAATAAGGATGATGGGGATTTATAAAACTAAGAGGTTGAGACATATAAACTGATTATTGAGGATAACCATGAAGGAAGGTATTATTAACCTCAAGTTGGCAAATTGGCCAGTTGTTAGAAAGAGCTAGGGTGAGAATAGTATGAATAATGGTGGGTTTAACTATTGGACTAAAGGTGCTAGTATAATCAATGCCTAGGGTTTGATGGTAGCCTTTGGTAATAAGGCACTTTATAGCACTCAATAGAACCATCATGACGTCCTTTAATACAAAAAAACTATTTACAACTAACAACGTTTATATCTAGAGGAAGGGAAACAAGGGTCTAGGTGTAATTGTAATGAAGGGCATTAAACTCATCAAGTATGGCTTGTGGCCAATGAAAAATTTTGTTGACTTAAGTGAGAGACACAGAATCAACAGAATGAGGATTGGGTATGATGGTATTGTAGGGGATGTAGTGAGGAAATGTATGGAAAGTACAAAATGTTACCACAGGTACATGTAATTATAGGATGGACAGCTGAAGGTGAGGGAGGTTAGGTAGACAAAGGTGGTAGGTTTGAAATGGGAATAGTGGAATAAAAGGGAAGGAAGGGCTAGGGAAACAAGAGAAGAAGAAGAGGTAGAGGAGGAGGTAGAAGCAGTATTAGCAAAGGAAATAATAATTTTGAGAAAATGAACATGTCGAGAGATGTGAATTTTGGATGTAGTGGGATAAAATGGCAATAACTTTTGTACTAAGGTGTATAACCAAAAAAGACAAAAGGGATAGATTTTGGGGAAAGTTTATCAGGATTAGTAAAGGATAACAAGGGAAAACAGGCACAACAAAGACATGAAGAAAATTAAGAACATGTTTGGTGTGAAAAAGTACTTAATAAAGGGACTTATGATGAAGAACATAAGTTGGCAAGAGAGTAATTAGATAGACAGTTGTAGAGAATGCATAAAGCCAGAAGGTTTTTGAAAGGGATGCATGAAATAGTAGTGTAAGGCTGATCTTGGTATTGTGATGCATTTTATGCTGACTAATATCAATTTGTTGAGGTGTGTTAGGACAAGAGATGTAACAGGCAATGTCATTAGATGTGAGATAGATAGCAAAGACACTTTTGATGGATTCAGAAGAAGCTCCATCATATTGAAAGGTATTTATAATAGTAGCGGAGAGAATTTTAATGATGGTTTTGAAGGTTTGGAAATGAGAGATGACATGAGATTTTTGTGCTAATGGAAATACCCAATTAAAGCGACTGTAGTCATCTAGAAAAATAATAATTTATCGACACCCAAAAAGAGAAAAGAGTTGGAGAGAGTTGCCACATGTCACAATGAATAAGTTATAAAGGTGAGGTGAATGTTGGCCCCCGAAAATTTTTTTCGTTAAATTAAGCATAATAGTTTATGGAATAAATGCATAAGAATGAATTGAGGG
>JAOQMS010000008.1:4087135-4099123 GCA_027563885.1 Erythroxylum longipes
GTGATGACGTCACAACACAGAGGCTAGGAAAATTTAGAAGAAGAAGTATCCTCTGTGCTGACGTCAGAACACAGAGGTAAGGAGGATTAAAGAGTAGAAGTATCCTCTGTGATGACGTCAGAACACAGAAGCAAGGAGGAATGAAGAGTAGAAGTATCCTCTGTGATGACGTCAGAATGCAGAGGCAAGGAAGATTAAAGAGTAGAACTATCCTCTGTACTGACGTCAGAACACAGACGCAAGGAGGAATGAAGAGTAGAAGTATCCTCTGTGATGACGTCAAAACACAGAGGCAAGGAGGATTAAGAGTAGAACTATCCTCTGTGCTGACGTCAGAACACAGAGGCAAGGAGGAATAAAGAGTAGAAGTATCCTTTGTTGCTGACGTCAGAACATAGAGGAAATGATGAATAGAGAGTAGAAGTATCCTCTGTGATGACATCAGAACACAGAGGAAAGGATGAATGGAGAGTAGAAGTATCGTTTGTGATAATGTCAGAACATAGAGGACACGTCATCACATAGAAGATAGAACATAGAAGATAGACCACAGACGATAAGTGGTCAATCCCGAAGATAAACGTCAACCACAGAGGATAGAACACAGAGGATAGATCATAGGCCGATGATTATAAGAAGGAGTTAAGAAGTTATTTGAGTTGAAGTGTATCCTCTATGTTACTGTTCACAGAGTATCGTTTGTGTTACTATTCACAGAGTATCGTCTGTGTTACTGTTCACAGACTTCGTCTGTGTTACTGTTCACAGAGTATCGTCTGTATTACTGTTCACGCTATCGTCTGGGTTACTGTTCATGGTTATCTTCTGTCCTTTTTTCGACCCTTCAGAAGATAAAATTGGCCTTCAAGATCTTCATGAAAGTTGTAGCTCTTGAAGTCGTCTTTCAATCTATCCAAAGAAACCCTAGTTTGGATGCCTATAGGAAAAGTTATACTAATAGCCCCGAAGCAGGTATATGTGTAAAGTGTGGACTCACCAACGCTGATCTTTGAGGTATTCAGGTTGAAAGGGATAAATGGACTAGTCGACTACCATAGTAGTAGTCGACTGTTCTAAGAGCTGAGCTGAGCCTAGAAAAGGGGAGTTTTGAGAAGACGATCCGATAATGACAAGTTTTATGATTTTCTGAAGGTTAGACTCCGGAAACAGGGCCTAACAGTTGTGGTATCAGAGCAAGCAGGAGTTAGACTCCGAAAACGGAGTCTAACAGTTGTGGTATCAGGGCAAACAGGAGTTAGACTCTAAAAACGGGGTCTAACAGTGAAAATGCGAGAAAATAATAAAAATGGAAGATGAACACTTATTTCTTGAAAACAAAAAGTACAATAAGTTATAAATTTGGACTTAATAGGCAAACAATAAGATAAACTAGAAAGTGTAGATAACATAGATGATTATTCATGCCACAAATCAGGTGAAGCTAAAGTGAATGCAAGAGTAACTAGATTCTTGAAATGGCAAGGAAGTTTCAACGGATAAAGATTATTATGGATGAGTCTAACATGGAACAATATCTTGAAGTAAAGGTCCTTGAAAATATAACTAAATAGATTAAATGCAATAAGAAGGGAAATATAAGTAACAAATTTAACATAAGGAAAAAGATTTGCATTAAGGTGAGGAACAATTAGAATATTATTAAGATGAAGTGGTCGAATGGAAGTAGGAAAAGATAAGGAACTAGTAGATGAAATAGAAAGAGTTTGCCCATACTGGCAACCACTTTGTTTCCGAGTCTGCTCATACTGGCAACCACTTTGTTAAATTCGTCGCATGCTAACACAAATTCCACAATTTAAGAATAAGGTATCATGTGAGCGGTAGCTTTAATTTCTAGTAATCATTTAGTAAAAATACTGAATGTAAGTTAGAAAATGTCTACTTTAAGGTGAATATTCAAGGCAGATAAAAGCTTATGGTGTAGGATTAAATTTGTGGTGATAGTGTATTGAAAATAATGAAGTGTATTGATTGAATTATGGAATACATAATGCTAAGTATACAAGATAAGTACGACAGGAAAAATATAATACAAGTATACAAGATAAGTATCACAGGAAAAAAAGATTAAAAATTATATCTATAAAGGATAAGAACTAAATCATAGGTAAGAGTAGTTTACATAGTCTTCCCCAAGAGAGATACACGTGGAGCGGTTCTTCTATGGAAAAGAGCCTGTTCTTGAATTCTAAAGTCAATAACTTGGAAACATCTCATTCACATCCTACCTATTGCAGCAACATCCGTTAAAAATCACTTGACTTTTAAAAATTTGCATGTTCATCACATATTGTCTATAAACAATGTTTTAGCATTTTTGTTGTTTTATAGTTTTAGAACTTTTTATTATTTTTTGTTATTCTTTTATATTATATATATATATATTCTTTATCTTATTCTACCACTATTCATTGTATTCTTTTATTCTTTTTATATTTTTATTTGTGAGTATTTAATTATATTATTATCATTACTATTATTCTTATTTAATTTTATTATTTTAATATATTTATATTTATATTTATTATTATCATTATTTTATATATTTATCTTTTTATTGTAGTTTTGATTTATTTTTTTACAAATAGTTCTCAAAAACTTGTTTTTTTCTTTTTTCTTTGTATTATTATTGTTGTTATTATCTTTAATTCTAAAAATGAAAAAAAGTCCTTAAATGCACAGAAAAGGTATAACTAAATTCCTTCCTGTATTCAATGAAGTGTGAGAATTCTTTCAACTCGCCTAACTTAATTTTTTATGAGTTTATCGGAAACAGTTTCTCCATTAGTTACGAGAATCTCGGATTTCAACGAAAATTTAATTGAAATGTTGTTATTGTTGTTGTTAATGTTTTATAATTCTAGAACTAGATATCAAGTCGTTAAATGCATAGGAAAGGAATAGCGGAATTCCTTTGAGTATTCAATGAAGCATGAGAATTCTTTAACCTTGCCTAAATTGATTTTTTATGAGTTGATTGGAAACAATTTTTCTATTAGTGTGGAGAGTCTCCCAGTTCAACGAAATTTTTATTCAAGTATCGTTATTATTGTTGTTAATGTTTTACAATTCTAGAACTAGATACCAAGTCGTTAAATGCACAGAAAAGGAATAGCTGAATTCCTTCGAGTATTCAATGAAGCATGAGAATTCTTTCAACTTGCCTAACTTATTCTTCAACAGACACGCCAGTGTGTCATTACTGACTCGTCAAAATACCCTGATCTCAGCCAACAGAGCGTGCTCAGAACAGAAGCATGTATAAGATAACTATAAACTGCAGCATCTTTGAAAGTCATACCATGATTTGTGGAAGTAGTGTACTACTGTACTTAGTACTTGAAAGAAAGAGCTTGCAGTTGCGGCAAAATACACGTTTTCAATGGCTTTGGTTGAATAATTGCAGCAAGTGCAGCTTGCAGTTGCTGTAAAATGCCCATTTTCAATGGCTTTGGTTGAATAACTGCAGCAAGTGCGCAGTTCCCTACTTTGTTTAGTTAACTTCCATGAGGGAATTAGTTCTCGAAGGAATGGGAAAAATGAAATCTTATTTATCAAAAAAATATTAAAAATGAAATGATACGTTATTGCAGTTATTTGGAAATTATTATTATTTAATTATTAAAAATAAAATCTTCTAAATTTAAAAATTCTTAAAAAATTATAACAACAAATTTTTATGATAAAATTCGTAATTATTATTCTGTAAATATATGTTGAATAAATTGTTTAATATATAATAATTTATAAATTTATATTTTGAATAAATTATTTATTAAAAATGATTTAAAATTAAATTAAAATCATATTTATAAGTGTCTATGTATTCACATTAATTAACTATCCTTCAAAGGGGAGTGAGTTGCAATTATTTCTACTGTGTTTTAAACCCTTAAAAGAGTTAATTTCACCAGTCTAATCACGTCTTTGAAGTCAATCTTTTCAATTTGACAAGCTATTTCAAAATATCATGTGCGATTGTAACAAGATGACCGAACTTATCTTGGATTTTAATAGGATTTATGATCCCATTTTTAGACTGCCTAGAAACAGACTACTTGTATTGTGAACCAGCCGTCCTAGAGTTGGAAACACGTAAATATGTAGTTTCGTCATCATTCTCCCATCAGCCAATGAAGGACTGAGCAATTTGTCTGCAAGTTAAGTTATGCTGTCCTTTCTAACACAGCCTTAGCCAGTCTATAGGGGGCTGTTCATGTCACGAGCATGAAGATGACACATAGGTTCAATTAATTCGAGAATCTCTTCTGTTTCAATAACCGTGTCCTGAAATCTGGCAACCTTGGAGTCATTGAAACTGAGGAAAATGGGAGCAAGAATTTTGAGGACAATAAGGTTGAAGCCAAGCCATGCATAGCAGCTGTAATCAGTGTTCTTCTGATCTGAAAGTGGGATACTGCTTGCTGTGAAGACATTTTTGTCCCGAAACCGTGTGGGCCTTGACAAGAATATACTTAATAGTGGGAGACACAAAATCTGGCTTGAACCTGATCGTAGCATCGGTGAATCATCGCCAAAGAAAGTGGACAACTCGACGAACATGACCTTCCATTCCTTTCAAAATTCGGAAAGTTTCAGTTCTGCTTCCAAATAGGATTCTTAAATTAACCAAGCATCCCATAGAATTATTTAAAATATTCTATGATTCGTGCACTGCTCCATGTTCTCATTGATTTGGCGTACAACTTGTTAGGTTTGTGCAAACAAGACCAAGAATAGTATTTTGAAAGTATTTGGTCAAGAAGTCTAAGGAATGTTTTCGATCAGGGTATCTTAAATATTTCACCGGTTGGGTCTTACCTCTTAATTACATAGGTCATCTTGAATATATACCATCCCATTGGCAATGTTAGCTCTAGCCTTATCATATGTTTGATAAGATAATAATTATGCCTTCTTGTGAAATTAATTTTATTCACTACTCATTAGTCATCATAATGAAAATCTATATTCAGTCAGCGCAGTGAGATGCCGTATAAATAAGTGCCTTACAAAAGGGGGGGATGAAGATGATGTTTCAACTACGACCATTCAAACCAGCTTATCACATTTCTTGCTTTGCAGGACGAATCGTGTAATCTTAATCAGTAGGACCCCAGAAATCGATATATAACTTTACTGCAACACTGCATATCGGTGACTATCAGGAGTGATAGCTCCAGTACTATATACCCAATCTGTTAATATTACACTTTGGAATTGCAGAATATGGATTATATTACAGTTGTAAGTAATTATAACAAGTATAAATGACGCAGAAGTAACATAAATGTAATAACGACAAATTACGATAAAAGTTCTGATTGCACATGGCAGACTACAATTTAAAACCTGACTAATATTGACAATCGTGTTTTAAGAAACAGGAACTGTCTAGCTATTCCTACACTAACGTCCGTCTTGTAGCAGTTCCAATCCGCATAAGACCACACACATATAATAAGAGCAGCTATATCATATAGATAAAAGAGCATGTAAACACAAGGCCACCCAACATTTATGGTGCAATATCCTTCTCAGGAAGATGCATCATGTGTTTACACTAAACTGCTTGCTGTTGTTGCAGTGTGAAATATCAACTCTTTCTTGGAACTATTGTATCATACAAGTAGAGTAAACAATAAATCAAAGATAATGAGTAGCGCCTTTTCTTTTTTTAACTTGTAAGGTCCACACGCAAAAGACTGTGATAAAGAGGAAAATTAAAAAATGATGACTACTGGAGTATCATAGACATTGATGGATAGAATATAGTTTGCAAGTCCGAATCTTTTATTTTCTAATTTGTGGAATTTTTGGTTAGAACTTTAGAGGGAAATGTTGTTAATATTGAAGAAGAAATTTATTCTTCAAGCGTATATTTACTTCTTTAAGCTTTTAAGATTAGGAGATGTCACAATCACAGACTTGGTTTTTCTTCCCTCATGTGCTGAACGAGCTGACTCTCCTCTCTAGCTACAAACCTTGTTTCTCCAACTTGTCATTTAATTCTATCAATTCCTTCAAATTGGAACTTAATTATTGTTTCGCGTAATATTTATTAATGGGAGTATTAGTTTTTCTCCAAAATACGTGGAAAGGACAATAGTGTCGTTCTCAGTGATAGGCCAAGAATATAGGGTGGTGGTTAAGGGGGAGTGGAAATAATACTTTCGTAGCAAACCCAATAACTAATTATAGCCACTTGGCATTTGTGGAAAGGCAGAGTGAGCAGAAGTAGGTCAATCTTGGACTGCCAATAGAGGCCATTTTTGCATGCCTAACATCAATATTTGGCCAATTGATCAGGTCGTAAGGTGGATGCGATAAGTTCACTTCAAATATACAAACAAGAATGAGATGGACACAACATTGACTTGCGGAGAATGTTGAGTAACTCACTTTATCTCTAAATCGTAAATCAGAAAGGCAACTTCAGTGGTTTTCTACTAAAAACATGGTGACAACCGTGGTCCATTCCTTTATTTTCTTAGATGAAAAATGTGTCAAGCAAGATAATATATAGCATAGATTGGAATAAAATTAGTATTTATGATGAGACATTTTTGTTAATCTTGTTGAAAATTTTACTTGTGACCGAGTCCGATTAAGTTGGAGATAAGAAGATATAGAGAGGTTAGAAAAGATTTTCACCAGAAAAGTTAGGCAATCAACTCAGAATTTTGTAGAACAAAAGAAGAATAATTACCTCGCTAGAAACCAAAAGAAACGAGGTTGCATAGGAAACTCTTTGAGTTGCGAAGTCAATTTTGTTTTGCGGTAAAAGTCAAATGCAGTTTGATGTGAACTTAAATTTTATTTCCCATTTTGAAAAATACTTTTAATATCTCTAAAAATGGGGTTTTAATAAATTAAAGTAATTCTTGTTTCTTTTAATATTAATAAATTAAGAGGGCTCTCCAGATAATAAGGAGGGCTTTCACATGAGACATCAAAAGGTAACACAAAACCTAACAAACAAAAGAAAAATGAGAACGTTGGCACAACTGAAAAGAGTTTGCCGGCATGACGTCAAACTCACTACATGGCTCTCCAACTTTCACTATATAATCTCCTAAACCTTCCTCACACAACCCCACAACTCTCCACTCTCTCTTTTATACCTATATCTCCTTCTCTCTGTTTTTTATTTCCTTTGGAGTCCTCAAACCCAACAAAACCTGAGATTAATGGAGCATAGTGACAACAATACTACGCCTACTATCACTACACCTACTACTACCACTACCGCTATTGTCAATGTCAATAACTCACCTTCTCCTCGATCTCATTCCCCATCTTCTTCACCTCCTCCTCCTCATCCTGTGGTTGCTAGTCCCTGTGCCGCCTGCAAGATTCTTAGGAGAAGATGTGCTGAGAAATGTGTGTTGGCACCGTATTTTCCTCCTACTGAACCTGTCAAGTTTACCATTGCTCATCGCGTCTTTGGTGCCAGCAACATCATTAAGTTCTTGCAGGTACTTTGCTTTTAGTTTTAGCCATGTTTTAGATCAGACTTACCAGTTTCTCAGGATTTCTGTTAAATGGCAATCCCTGTAGCTCCAGTAGTTGAAACTTGAAACTGCTTATCAGTTTCTGTCTCGTAATTTTGGAGGAAGTTTACAAGTGTGATTGTAAGTCTCTGTTTTGAGGTCTTGTTTCGGTTTAATGATGTCAGATCTTCGGTTTCGGGTTATTCTGAGAAGGTTTTAATGTGAATACAGTATGTTACATTTAAGTCCAAAAGTGAGAAAAAAAACGTGTACGGCTGAGTGATAAAGGAAAGGAATGCCAAGTCTCACCGCGCATTAAGTACCAGAGATGTTTTTAATACTCCGCAATAAAGTATGAAAACCTATTCACATTAATTAGCCACACCAAATCGTGAAAGATCAGCTGATGATGTGGTGACTGCTCTAGAATTTAATATTAAACTTGATTTTCCAAACCATTTTCTTACAGTTCGTTACGAAGTTATTCGATCATTTAAAGCAAACATGGGTTTGAATTCCAGGAACTTCCAGAGTCTCAAAGGGCTGATGCGGTGAGCAGCATGGTTTACGAGGCGAGTGCGAGAATCAGAGATCCTGTGTACGGATGTGCAGGGGCTATATGCCAACTGCAAAAACAAGTCAGTGAGCTCCAAGCACAACTCGCCGAAGCACAAGCCGAGATTGTGAATATGCAGTGTCAACAAGCCAACCTCGTGGCTTTACTTTGCATGGAAATGGCACATCCTCCTCATCATCAGCAATCATCCCAACAACTGGCCGACAGTTTCATCCACTCTCCACAAATACACCAGACCAATCCTTGCTTCCCTGAAGAGAACATCCTCGGGTCAACGTGGGAGTCCATTTGGACATAACCAATGATAACCCTCCAAAACCATCTCAATTTGTTGCATGCAGTTAGTATCCTATGAGAGACTGTACTAATGAAAACTCTCCTAACTCTGTAGGCTAAGTGCCTTCGTATATGAGAAGGAGAGCTCCCAAGGACATTTTTTAAAGATAAATTTTTACTTAGTAATTAGGAATATAGGAGTCACTTAATCAGTAGGATGTGAGATAAATTTGAGAGGGAAATTGCGAGGTGGGATATGATCTCTTTGTCAAAGCTAGATGAAGCGAATTGATCTTTTGGCCATGAAATGTTTAAATTAATGTTAAAAGTAATAACCATGTTCCTTTTCTATCTTCAATCTAATCGTGTTCTGGGCTGCGTGTACTTAATTGATTATTGGATGTTAAACAACTTTCTGGTTACCTAACATCATTTACTTGAAATCGATGTTTCGGAAATCAGTTGTCAAACTACCTTTTGACCATATCTTAATTAATGTATGTTTTGTCATGGCAACTAGAGGTGCTCGAGTTTGTTTCTTTTGCTTTTCTTTATGTAATCTATTGGTCGAAACAAAATTACTCACATCAATAAGCATGCACAGTTCAATTAAGAGATACCCTTCTCTTCTCTTCTTTCGATCCGAGATTCTGTAACTGATGGCGGGATGGAGAGGCATTAGCGATTCTAAAACAGGCCATTTCAACACTAATCTGACAGCTGTTTTTGCATAGAGTTTGAAAAGTTCTTCATAGTACTGATCCATCTATTGCGTATAGTTGAATTCATCTCACGAATGAGTCTTAAATTAAATGACATTTTATTCCCTCTGCATTAATGGCTAACCGTCAAGCTTCCAAACGGTAAGGAATTAGTTTGTTTCGTCTTACTCTCCAATTTTCAACATCTTCTTAACGACATTTCTTAATCTCTTGTCCATTCTTATGAGTTGTGTTTTTGTACATGATTTGTATTATCCTCACAGGACAAACTGCCAATCTTCAACCATGCATGTGCATGGTTAGACAATTGAGCTACAAGGATTGCATGCGTAGACTTGGTCATGCAAAATCTTTTCGGATTGACTCAAACCCAACACGTACCACGCTCTTGTTCAAAATTTTTCCTAGAGATCGCTGGATCGATATGTTCTACTACCATACAAGAAGTTCCTTGTTTTATTGTCTATCTAAAGCTAGTATTAGATTAGATATGATGATTTGGTTAGTCAAAACAGCTTCCATAGCTTAGACGAAACTATAACATAACTAATACCCAATATATGCCTTATAACCTGCCATGAATTTATAATATTCTTTCATATATCTTTATGAAAAGATCATATTCTTCAATTTCTCATTTTGTTCTTATTGAATGTTAATTTTATTATATAGGTTAAACTCCAGCATCAACATCAAAATATAAGAATGATGGTCATAAGATTTTAAGTTGGGACTTGAGCCTCTCTTATATATGAATTGCTCTTGTTTAAAATTAAAATATTATAAAGCATTTAACATAATTCAAGAAAAAATATAATGTACATTGCAAATTAATCAAAAAATAAGTTTATACATCTTTTCAAATCTAATTGTAGGATGTAAAGTGTCAAGATTGTTTTTTTTATAACTTAACTACTAAAAATAGCTTAGTTAGCAAAAGTGTTGGGGTAATTTAAAACAATCATGATATTTCCCATTTCAATTCATTTGAATTAAAGTACGTCATATGCCAAAATTCAACATCTCCTATTAATTTTTTATTTCTTAATTAATGTGGATAAAAATGATAGTTGATATATACTTGTTTTTTTGAATGCCCCCTAGGGAGTGATTGAGTTGGTGGAGTGGGAGGGTATGAGGTCAAAAGGTCCTGTCGTACAGGGCTTGTCTAGTGCGGAATACCTGGTTGACGTGATTTGCAGGCTATTGAGTCAATCAGAAAGTTTACCCAGTGTACATCTAAAGAATAGTAACTGAGAGTTCTTTCGTTTCAAAAAGAAAAAGTGTTTTAATTAAATAAGAATGAGACATTTTAAAAAGAAATTAACATTCTTTGTGACAGAAAATATAACACTTTATTTGAAAAAATTAAAATTTTTTTAGAGAATAAATTTTGATTATTGAATTCAAAAAAAAATTAATATGTAGTTATATTATTAATTTTTTAATGCATATAAATTTTCAGTTTTATTTAAATTATCTTTAACAAAATTAACAAATATCATGTGTAAGTATTGACCCAAAAAAGATGTGATCTCTAATAAAGCAGTAAAGTTTCAATCTTATTCCTCATACTTAAGAACATTCTCATCCCAAAAGGCTTGTGTTTTTTGCTGATGCACGATCAACTTTATGGTATTATTCCTCAAGTATTGTCCCCCTTAAACGCGGTTTAGGCCATGATGTAGGTCACGTGGATACCACGTGAAAGAGTGAACCACATTTTGTCCCCTGTCGGCAACAAATTGATGTCCTGCCATTCTTCTCAGTTGTTTGCTTTTACTGATCTCTT
This sequence comes from Erythroxylum longipes, assembly GCA_027563885.1. Classification (NCBI taxonomy): domain Eukaryota; kingdom Viridiplantae; phylum Streptophyta; class Magnoliopsida; order Malpighiales; family Erythroxylaceae; genus Erythroxylum; species Erythroxylum longipes. The sequence continues at coordinate 4,098,017 of JAOQMS010000008.1, forward strand.
ACACAATGAGCCAAATCTGCTCACCCAACATGCCATGATTTTTCCATGCCTGATCGGGAACACGTTGTGTTATTTTTTTGACCCATGATCGCGCGCCCTTCTCTTACATTACATAAAAGAAACCTAGTCAGCCCTAAATCTCTTCTTACTATCTGAGCATGACAAGCTCATAGCTTGTTACACATTGACTAGTAAACTGTAACGAACAAATAAATGGACGAAAGACGTGTTTAATGGTTTGCACTTGAGAAATTGGTCAGTTAGAACGTGCCATCTCGAGGAATATGCCTTGGTCTTTGTTGCACGAGGACGTATATCAAATCTTTGGCATACCGACAGTCGGTGTATACCGACTTTTCTTTTAGTGGTAACATACTACATTTGAATGTAAAATAATTAGTTTGGATCTAATGGAGGGAGCATACTTTTATCCTTGTGTTTAAAGTTTGTCTATCCTTTTTATCATGGTTTATTACCACCGGAATTAATATATTTGTGAAAATACGAAATGAAGAAATAGAAGAAAAAAGAAGGACACCATTACTAAAAGTGTTCATTTACGAAAGATCACTAGAAATATTTTTTTCATTAGACTCGTGTATTTATTATTACACATTTCAGAAATGGTTGTTTAATACTAAACCTTTTTAGACCGCCTTGAGTAGACGAGAGACCTCTCATAGCAGCAGGGAGTCCAATAGGATTCTAATAGGGCAGCGACAACTGATATTGACAAGGAAAACTCATAGGTCGACCTTTATCATATGTTTGGTTCCTGTCCTTGTTAGTAGGGACAGAAGATGAGATATATAAATCTTGTCTCCGTGTGACATTTGGTTGCTGTCCCTGAATTTTTGTCCACCGTCTCCGGATAACAAGGACAAACTTTTTTGTTCCTCCCAAAAAGGGAGGACAGAGATACGTTGTTCCTGTTTCCGCAATATAACACGCTTCTTTTGTTATTATTATTATTATTATTATTATTATTATTATTATTGTTATAATAATAATAATAATTATTATTATTATCATTATTATATATTTTGTATTTATTATGATTCGAATTTATTATTATTATACATTTTGAACTTTTTTATAATTGTTATT
>JAOQMS010000008.1:4099674-4143783 GCA_027563885.1 Erythroxylum longipes
AAAATATTTCATAAAAATATATTATTAGTCATATAAATTTAAATTATAAATAAGAAAATATTAAATTAAAGTAAGAAAAAGACGTTATATTGGACTTACTTTCTATTAGTTAAGGGTATAGTGAAAAATAATAATTATCAGAAGGTTATTAATAGAAAGTATAATTTCTACCGCATAAGTACTTTTCTACCGCAATTTTCTTTCTGCTTATAGATTTCTGTGGTGGTACTGAAATTTTCTCTAACCTCTGGTTGTTCACAGTCGATCCAAACATGTGATTGTATTTGAAAACTGCGGTGGACAAGTATTTATCTCTACCATACCGCAGATTTAAACACAACCTAAATTAATTTGACATAACAGCTAAAACTTTTGTGATAAAACAATCAATTAACACCCCTTTCTGCATATTCATATAAGAGCCGAGTAGGCAGGGCAAGGTCTTGCGAGGTACCCACTACTTAAAGTACCCTCCCAAAAGGAAAAAGATGTGTCGGTTCGGTTCGGTTCTTCCGGTTGTTGTTATTATACCTTGATTGAAGTATAACTTTATTAATAATATCTTCAATTTTTATATGCTTGATTTCTCGTTATTAGTTATTCACTTAAATTACACGCTTGCTTCGTTTTACTCTTTTTGATTGTTTAGTTGATTTAATTGACTTTCTTACTCATTTTACCCTTCAATTAAGTTTGATTTTTCACGTTTTAATTTATTAGTATCATCAACAATAATATTATTAATAACATATTTAGATATCGTCAAAATTTGGTGTCAAATTTTCAATTGATCCAAAAACCATTCACATGACCTGTCATATGAAAGGTTAAACGTAGACTATTTCAAGAATAATCGATGTCAAAATTGAACCATGTTCTAGATTTTGACACCTTTGAAAGTTCTGTCATTGCTAAATCAATACGCAAGAAACTCACTCAAGTACTGTTTCTGGTCATATTATTTCGCAAGAGCTAGCGTGATGCTGATGCATGCTGACGGTTGACTTGCAGGATGATCTCAAAGAAAAAGAAAAATCTTCAATAGTTAAAAATCACAGGTATCAAATTTGGTGTCTTCTCTAGAATTGTCAAAAATCCTAACTTTCTTCAACAAATAAGATAATTATTAAACATATTCTTGTTTCTGACTAGTCTAGAAATTGCAACCATTGAAAATTAGGTTTAGAAAGACTCTCTTAACTAGTTAAGGATGATACTGTGTATTACTAGTTCTTCCGATTTTAATACATATATAAATATAGATGTGTAACGGTGAACACAAAGATTTCGTATCATCTTTAACCTAGAAGCGTCGAAGGACAGACCGTGCAGCTGCATTTATTGTCCACCACACAATGATAGGTATGGAGCTTCTAAGTCTTCACTCATTTGGTTTTCTTTTGACATGTAGCGTCCAAGTCAATGCTCTGACTAGTAACTAACATTTGGTAGCAGGTTTAACTTAAACTATAGTCCCTTTGAAAATGAGGAAAGGATAGAGCTAGCACATTTTCACACAACTAACCTTCTTAAGTAATTGAATATTATTTTCTTTAAAAAAAATATAGGTCTTGAATTTTTTTCTCAAATAATGGGAATTACTTAATTTTTAATTATTAATTTAGTAATAATTTATTTAAAAGGTGTAATTTGTGTAACAAATACCGAAAAGCTCGAACCTAAAACACAACCACCCAAATGGATTCTAATGGGAATCAAGAAAAGATCGTTGAAACTTTACTTCGTGGAAAATGGTATCTAAGTTTTAGACAAACGAACGTAACGACAGGAGCGAGACCCTAACCGAATCTTCTTTCTAGTCTTCATATTGCCTTTTTGAATTCTTCAACAATCGCTCGCCTTTTAGTTAGATAATGGCCCCGTACGGACGGCTCCTATAGAACCCACCCTTCCCTAAGCTGTCTTTTGAACATAACAAAAGGAGCGGCGACAGACAGCATTGTTTTATCACTGAGTGCGTCGAAACTTTGGTTAGTGGAAATTGAACTTTTGGACCGTACCTCTCGTGCGGGTATGATTTGTTTCATGATTTATGAGACATGTTCCATAACTTGCTCAAAGTCTTGCACTGTTCTCACGCGGAAAAAATCATGATTAGCATCCTCGTTATGCATGCAAAACGATTGAGGACTTATTAATTTTTTTGAATAATAGCATTGAAGATCTCACTAAAGGCCCATTGCGTTGAATATCAATCAAAGATTATAATTTATTATATTGTAAATTCTCATTCGTATATGTCGCAATTCACTTATTATTTCAACAAGCATAAATTCTCCTGTTACAAAAATAACAATACTCAGACGAGGTCTGAGAATATTTAGTAAAACATAGCCTTATTTTTAATTAGTACAGAGTGTTTCTAATATAAATTCTTTGATTAAAAGTACAAATGTTCTTCATTGCTAATTTGGATAGGACGAGCACAAGTGGGTCTCTTGGGATCTAATTTCGAAGTGAACATGTTCTTCAGGCCTGGGCTAGCCTCCTATAAAATAGAGATTAGAGAGAAACAACAATGGTGGAATGGGTCAAAACCTAAATCCCAATGAAGTCAATTTAACTGGGCCTGTGTTAAAAATAGGCCCAATATCTTTCCCTGAAATGGGTCAAAGCCTAATTCCCAATAAAGTCAAGTATTATAATTTAACTGGGCCTGTGTTAAAAATAGGCCCAATATCTTTTTTTCTCTTTAAATCCCATTTAAGTAAATTACCGGGGCTATGTAGAAACAGGCCCAACATCTTTTCCTTTTCTAATTTGTTTACTTAATCCACTCCTGACACGTGGATGTAACTCTTTGCCGTGGAGATAGTTGTTTGAGGATTTGGAGGCGTTCAAAGCAGAGAAACAGAGAGACAGGAGGAGCGACTGAGAGGAAGAGGTAAGGGAGGGAGGGAGAGAGAGAGAGAGAGAGAGAGTGAAGATGAGCGGAGCAGGTAAGAAAGTGACGGATGTGGCGTTCAAGGCGTCGAAGAGCATCGATTGGGAAGGTATGGCGAAGCTTCTCGTCTCCGATGAGGCTCGCAAGGAGTTCGCCACTCTCCGCCGCACTTTCGACGAGGTCAACTCCCAGCTTCAAACCAAGTTCAGTCAGGTACTTCTTTTATTAACTCCCCCCTTGTTCTTTCCCTGTGCGCTTTAGGGTTTTCTCCATCTTCATTTCTAGATCTGACTCTCCACCTAATTATCCGTCTCGATGCTCTGTTTGTTTAAGATGGTGTTGTTTGTTTCGATGTTCCTTTTTTTTTAATTTGAGTTTGAGATTTTCATCTGTCTGTTGTTATTCTCTAAACTAAAGGACTAAAGAGAGTGAATCGTGTCCTTGTAGAATTGCTATTGCCTGAATTGTCTATTAGTGATTGATGGTTGATCTTTTTCATGAATCATTTAGACTGACATTGAAAGTTTGTGATGTTTTTCAATGCTTAAATTTCACTTCTGTTGCATTGAATATCGGTTTGTTTAGGTTCGTCTTAATGCCTGAAATTCTTGTCATTGGACTTTAAAATGGTAGTATCTCGATACTCGAATCTGAATAGTTTCTGGTTCTACATTATGCAGGAACCTGAGCCTATAGATTGGGAGTATTACAGAAAAGGAATAGGTTCTAAACTGGTGGATATGTACAAGGAAGCATATGATAGTATGTCTTTATCATCATTGATCCGTCATAACTCTTAGTCTTCATTAATCCTTCATAAGCATGTATTGGATGAAGTTTTTCTGCCTCTCATCTTTTGACAATTCTATTCCTTTCATGCAATTGCTACCGTGTGGATAAAAAGTCTAGAAGTAGGTTCTTTTATTGATGCTGGGTCTAACTTTTGTCTGATTGTAGAGGACAAGGGATTTTTGGATTTTCTTCCAAATGATGGAGGCTTTCTGAAAATCGTTCCGTTGCTTTTGTGGGTCTTGTTTTCTGTATAAATGCAGTGCGTACTTAGACTTAGCTGACAAATTATTGGTTAGGAAGCAGAGGAAGAGAAGGGGATATGATCTTTCTTTACTTGGTAAATGCCAACAGTAGTAATATATAGAGCATTGTACAAGCTGATGCTTTATTGCATCCCTAGATATATGTTTTCTTCTTGTGCACGTTTCCAAATGACTTAGCATACCAAGTGTTCATAGAAGTGTTACAATATTTAGCTAATACATATTTCACCTTTTGATCTGCGTACTATCTCCTGAACAATAATCAGGGAGTCTTGTTTCCACAATATAGGACTGCAGCGAAATAAATATTTTGAATGTTTGCATCGTTTCCTAATTGATGTGTATTGCATCTTAGGTCCCTGTTGACTATAGTGTGAATTTTATCCCTGCTGCCTATGAATTAAATCATTAGCACATTTAATATGATGCAACTTAAGGTATGGTTTGTTCCTTGTGCATTTTATGAAGGTTCTCTCTTTTCTGACTTTGGCTGACTTTACTTGATTAATTCAAAGCTGAAAAAAATCTTAGATGAACCCCACTATAACCTATAACAATTGAGGCTTTGTTGGTATGTATTCTGAATCGCAGAATCTACTTTCAGCTCTGTGGAGGATAAGTTGTAAACTTGCTTTCGTTGGTTCTAATTCTGTGGTAGTTGAAGCTATATGAAGCTCAAGAGTAGCTAGGCATTGAATATGTCATTAGCGTTCTGAAAGATTTTCTACCTGCAATGGATGGAACCTACAATGATTGGTGTATATGTACTGCACAAGTGACTTATGGGATAAAACCTTTGCAGTTTGACTTTTAATATAATGTTTGGTTGCTACAAAAATTGTTATGTGATGGGGTTTATGCATTACATCATATACAATCTTATTCCTTCAGCAATCTAATCACCATTACACATCAGTTTAATGTTTATTACATTATAACCCATACTTCATTGCACTTCAAATATCATTTCATTACATTTCACCGTACCAAATGCTACATAATCATTTCTCCTTTTGATGCGACTTTACTTTTCATTATTACTTTGCAGGCGTTGAAATTCCCAAGTATGTTGACACTGTAACTCCTGAATACAAACCTAAATTCGATTCTCTGGTGAGTTCTAAAAGGTTTTGAGTAGTTACTTGCGAACTTTCGATTCCAACTTTCTTTTTCCTTTGACAAATTTTCTAATAGTGAACAATCTCTTAGGCCATAGGTTTTAAGTGCTTCCCTAAACAATCCTATTGTGGATACGTTCTTAAAGTGAAAATTTCTTTATGAGATGATATACTATAGGTATCAGCCAAATATAAGTTCGTTTATTATTGGACCATCTAAGTAAGTCCAAACCTTTGATCTACAGTTGGTGGAACTGAAGCAAGCAGAAGAACAATCTCTTAAGGAATCGGAAAGATTAGAGAAGGAGATTGCAGAAGTGCAAGAGCTAAAGGTGATATTGATGTTAATACAGTTTCTTGTTTTCATATTTATTCTCTTTTTGTGGTTGATTTTGGAAGAGAATAGAAAATGAAAATGAAAAGCTGCATAAAATATTCTCTATTATGTAACAATTTTCTCATGGGATTTTTTTCTGTGACGACAGAAAAAGATCAGTACCATGACTGCTGATGAGTACTTTGAGCAGCATCCTGAGGTGAAGAAGAAGTTTGATGATGAAATCCGCAATGATTATTGGGGTTATTGATTTCATCTAAGAGATATCTTTGAATCACCTCATAAATCATGCTTCATTGAATAAAATTGCCAATTTGTTTTGATTACTTTGGTTCTTGGGATTATTTTCAAGAAAAACATACCTGGAATGTTGAATCAGCACGAAGTAACTGACGAATCTCAGTTGGTGGATGACATTTCTGTCAAATACATGGATCTGAGTCATCAGCTAATTACCAATTTTCTTTTTATATTCTTCACTTGTATAGAATATTAGAATTCTCATATTACCTAGTGTGGCTGCTCCAATATTGGATCCCATAAATTGTGACACATGATAGGTTTTCGTCAATCTTTTTTACTTTGAGATGATAAATTTCAGACCATTGAAAGTACATTTAAAACATACCATATGGCACTGAAACAAGGAACACATTCATCCTATAAATCCCAATATTAACTATGGGTTGATGATGGTGATAAGCTTAAAATCTGTTGAGTTGATAAAATTTATTTCGGCTCAAATCATCCACATGAAATGTTGAAGGGGGGACTAAGTGTAATTGAGCATGTGCTATGTTCCTGATGCAGAATTATTGAAACCAACGTCTGGTGAGCCGGGGAATTCTTGCGGCAATCATTTCATCCAACTTGTCCCCCACCTAAAATCTCAATAGGACCACAAACAATGAAACAAACACGACCCATTGCCATTTCCCCAATTTCGTACTCACCTCAATGCAAGTTTCTCTTGGGCGAAGCTGCTCAAAGTATGGGACCGTATTTACTCACCGCCTGTACATTAACTGTGCCAACAAAAAGACCATTCCACACTTTCATGGGGTACTTCATGAGTAATGAGACGCTTTTGGTGTAAAAGGCCATGCTTCTCTTAGACTCCTTGTGACTAAATTTCAAAAGCTTTGGATACAATAGCTATTTTCAGGAGTTAAAAATAGAACTTAATTATTCATCAGTTTTCATTTTTCAGAATGTGAATCAAGAATACAACATCAGCGTGATCCTTTTCGGATCAATAAATTTGTATCAGACAGTTTATTTGGCCCTGACGACCATTGCCCTTCTCCACCGGACAAGAAGGAGGTAGACAAGACAAGGTACGACCTGCGGTAGTTACCGCGGAGACACGAAAGCACACGTCCCCGACTCCATCACCCAACCAACAGCAGCTAACTCTTTCTCTGTCCTACGTGGATGATCATCAACCGCCCGTTGCAAGGATGTCGTCTTTTTTGTGTCCTTTTGCTCCTCACTCCCAAGTCGCAACAACCACACTCTCGTGTCCTCACCCCACCACCAGGCTGATTACCACTTCTATGAAAGGTGGGTGTGTGATGATACAGTGAAAAAAGGTAAGAATTTTGGTGGATGCGAACTTCCGTTTTTCTCAGTCACTTTCGTAATCCAAAAAGGTTCCATTATTTTTCTCGCCAAAACCAAGCCGTCCTTTTGGCTCTCCTTTGTTCATTTGACAAGTATTAACCTTTACATTCCTAAATCCACTGTTCAGATCCAGAAATTCTCCCCCATCTACTTTTCCAAACTCGCTCCTGCGTTATGCTCAAGTTTTTCTAGATTTAGAATTTTCCTCATTCTACTCATTATCTTTTTCAATGTTCTTCACACCTTTTTCAGATTCTTCTGGAATTGTTTGCTTTTTTCCTTCTTGAAGTTCTCAAGAATTCCCGTCTTGAAGGAGTCAAACCTTGGATTTTGATCCAATTCTAAGTCTCATCATTGATAAAGATCTTTCCTTTTTCATTCGGTTTCCAATCACAGAATTGAGTAGATGATGGATAGGAATGGACAACCGTATGGAAATTTTGATGATGGACCTGAGGAACGCTCAAGACCAAATGGGATTGGTGGAAAGGAGTATGCAAGTGAAGGGGAGATGAGTGTTCAGGATCAAGTCAGAGAATTCTTGAAAGGGGCAGCTGAAATGAGTGTGCAATTCGCTGTTGGGTGCAAAGACGTAGTGGTGCAGAGCATTGGGAGAGAGGATTCATTCATTGTGAAGAATTTTGGGAGGAGTTCCTATATTGGGAAGATTGCTGGGTGTGCTTCCGATAGAATTTGTAGGAAGTTGAAGATGTTCAATGAGTACCTGCCTGAGGATAAGGATCCACTGCATGCTTTTTCGGTGATATGCTTGGTGTTTTTTCTTGCTCTTGTAGGTAATTTCAGGTTTATTAAATTTGGGGGCTCTGGTTTTGTTTCCGTGTTGATAAAGTGAAAGAACGTGTGTAGTGGATTCTTTTTTGTTTTGTGCTTTTCAAGAATGAGCTTCGACTTTCAGATAATTGTTAATACGTTTATGTTCATGGTAAGTCCTCAGACGATGGGCCTATAATTATATTTACATCTTTTGGGTTTGTTTTCTTTCTACTGCAATTTATGTGCTATTTAGTTGGTGAACCGTTCAATTTCCACTTTTGGACGGGGAGAACTATGGAAGAGACATGTGTCATAACTCATAATCATGTTATATTTTAGTTTGCTGAGTGCTGATAAGCTTATATTCATTATCTGCTTCTGTATGAATTTCTGTGCGCGATCAATGATAGATTCAGGTTTTCTGTTTCCATAGACGATCACCATCTTATTCAGACAGTTACGTTTCTGCAGTCTTGAATATGACAACTGAATGTAAGAATTCTGCTCCGTTGATGAAGAAGGTGTCTGTTCATCCTCCAAGTGCAGATCGCACAATGCTTCCAGATGGTAGATTCATGGCATACAAAGAGCAGGGTGTACCAATTGGCAGAGCTAGATTTTCCATGATAGCTCCTCATACCTTTCTTTCTTCCAGACTTGCAGGTTGGAAAATTGTATTGCTAATAGTAATGTGCAACCAACAGGAAAATTTGTCTATTTTGTAGAAGTTTGATCTTTTGATGGCTTCTGTTCTTGTCTGTTCAAATGTGGAGCACAGCATTTAGAACTGTTTATTTTGTAAAAATTTGACCTTTCGATGACTTCGGCTCGTTTCTGTTCAAATTAGGAATACCTGGTGTTAAGGCTTCACTCTTGGAAGAGTTTGGCATTCACTTAATAACATATGATCTTCCTGGTTTTGGTGAAAGTGATCCCCATCCTAGCAGAACCCTGGAGTCGTCAGCATTAGATATGCAATTCTTAGCAAATGCTCTGGGTATTAAGGACAAGTTCTGGGTTTTGGGTTATTCAAGTGGAACTCTGCATGCTTGGGCTGCACTCAGATATATTCCTGATAAGCTTGCAGGTAAAGCGTATTGAAATTCTTTGCTAAAACTGTTTCATCTGTTGCCCTTCATATTATCTTCAACATCCATTTACTGTGATACTATTAGTTGTTTGATAAGATGTACTCTTGTAAGATTTTTTACATGTACAAGATACTCATCTCAATGCAATTATCTTTATCTTTATCTTTTAATTTTTATTCTGTAGCTTTTTCAATGACTTTTTATGATGATGGAAAGAAACGTAAGAAAGAGTAACATGTACTACTATGCTTCAGATATAGCTACTTGATGCTCTATAACCTACATGCAGGGGCAGCCATTTTCGCTCCTATGGTTAACCCATATGATTCCTTAATGACGAAAGAAGAGAGACGAGGAATTTGGGAGAAGTGGACAAGAAAAAGGAAATTTATGTATTTCCTAGCTCGGAGATTTCCATGGTTTCTTGCTCACTTTTACCGCCAAAGTTTCCTGTCTGGAAAGCACGAAAAGATTGACATATGGCTTTCATTGTCACTAGTAAAGAGGGTTAGTAACTGCAACTCCTTTTTGGGAACTAAATATCTGAACTTCTTGTTTTGTTCCTATATGGCTTCGAAAATGAGTTACTCTAAGGCTGACAGGTTAGACAGAAGCTCTAGAAATTTATGTTTTGGATGTTGATGAGAAGTTCTCTGATCTCATCTGTAAATGGTTGATGGATAAGAAAGAATATTTAGAAGTGGAAGAGAAGTAGAGGATTTTCACACGTCAAAGTAACATTATAATCATAGTTTAGAGTCACAGAGGAAAGGTTATGCTTGGCAATGTGTAATGCACTCTGTAAATTGAAGGTTATAGTTGCAATTTCTTGGATGCATCCAACTTAGTTGCTTCCCCATTGGTCTTTACACTGTCAGGACAAAGCTCTTATAGAGGACCCCATCTATGAAGAGTTCTGGCAAAGGGATGTGGAAGAATCGATCCGGCAAGGCAATACTAAACCATTTACTGAGGAAAGTGTTCTGCAAGTTTCAAAATGGGGTTTCAGCCTTGCAGATATCAAGTTACAGAAGAAAAAACAAGGAAAAAGTATCCTGAATTGGCTTCGGTTTTTGCTTAATGGAGCCCAAGAGGAGTATACAGGTTTCCTCGGACCAATTCACATTTGGCAGGTAATTGATCTTTTTCCTTACTTTCTTCCTTTGCCACTTGCATTACTTCTGACAGAACTCATATAAGTTTCTTGGTTAATTCTGGTTCATTATATAAGGGTTCACTCATTCATTAGTTAATGAACCCATAATCTAGTCATTTACTTTTCCTCGTGTTCCTCGCCAATATAACTTTTCGTGATCTCCCTTGATTAGGAGTAAGCTGGATTCTGTAATTGCTTTAACCTTGTTTTCTCTTAGGAATATTACCACAAGTACTGTATCTGATAGTATTCTGGGGAACAAACTTACCAAGTAGATGGGACTGAGATGAGTAGTTCAACATTGTGCAGGGAATGGATGACAGGGTTGTTCCACCATTGATGACTGATTTTGTACACCGGATTCTGCCTGGTTCTGCCGTGCATAAGCTCCCTTATGAAGGCCATTTCACATACTTATACTTTTGTGATGAATGTCACAGACAGATATTCACTACACTTTTCGGGACACCAAGAGGCCCGGTCGTTGATGGTACCGTAGAACCAGTTCCGACTCCAAAGGATGATTTCGCAGAAGAGCAGCAAGATGATCAAGACACAAGTGAAGTTGATGTTGAGTTATAGAAACAATGTCCAAGTAAGCTGAATCATTTACAGTTGGGAAAGCTGTAGTGTGTACATAACATAAATAGGCTTAAAGTTACTCGACACAAAAACAAAAAAGATAGAAAGTCCAACGACGTTTATTCATTTTTCAGCTTTTGTGTTGTATTAGTGTTAAACAGTTGAGTCACAGAGGGAATATAAAACAAGAAAGCAAATTTTCTTTTGTTCTCGATTAAAGAATCTGCATAATCTTCCAACTTAAAGAGCACTAAACCAATGAGAACAGCTCATAGCATATAAACAAGTCTCAAATAGTTGCATTTCTCTGCAGCCGAGGACCATTTGTACCTTCAACTCGAGTAAGGAACTTCTATCGGCCTCCTCTATGGCCGCAGGAATTTTCTTCTTGTGATGGCATCTTCAGCAGCCATGTCAAATCGTGAAGACCAGCATTGAAGAGGATCAAGATTGCCGTAGAGACAAAGAGGACGATGATCCAAGGGGCAGTGGCGAGCAAAGCACCTAATATAGCCAACGTTTTGATGTAGACATGTCCTTGAGTGTTTGCGGTGGCTAGCCGGAACAGCATAATCCCAATGCCGGTGATGAACAGTGAGTAGAAGAGTATTGGACGTAGGTGGTAGCCTTGCTGGTTGATACACCTCTCTGGTTGCCCCATTTTCCTTCAAAACTGGAAACATAAAACTACATTGAAAAATCTTAGACGCCTGCTCCATATTTCAGTAACAGAAATGATCTGGGATAGTTTTAAACGTAGATACAGAAACTACCATGAACAGCATCTCAACGACTCTCGCTTGCCTCCGTTTTCTCGGATTGTTAACGACAATTGTGATATAAGAAGATTCAACATTCATCAGCCTTTTAATAAGTTATTGTTACGAGTAAGGTTGGTGATCGGCTGGATTAAGCGAACTTTGGTTAGACCCAAAATTGGACTGGACCTAAGGCTTTTAGCCTGAATTCGATTACATATTATAAGATATATCTACAAAATTAGTTTTGATTGTTTTAAATTATTAAAAAAAGACTTGTTTAATAATTATAATTCTAAAAAAGAATCTTTTTATTAGATATTTTTTAAAACTTTAAATTTAAATTATAGTATAATTTATTTTTGTATATGCAATGTTTATATATCTATATTTTAAATTTTTAAAATTTTAATCACTACTTAATAGATTTTTTTCATAATTTGTTACATTATATAAAATTTTAAATAATTAGAGTGAATGATTCTATGTCTACACCTCAGTCTTTTAAGTTAAGGTCAAGCTTGCCTAACAAATAATAAGATAAATTTAGAATAAGTGAATTATCATTTATCTTTTTAAAATAGGTGAAATTGACGAGATTATTATCGGTGTTACTATTATTTATACTTTTAATAATATTTTTATTTTATTTTATCTCTTTTATTTCTTTTAATTATATATTTTATATTTTGTCTAGTTATTTTTTCTCTAATATTTTTATATTTATTTATTCTAATTTTATGGTTTTTATTTATATTTTATTTGTATTCTTTTTTAGTATCTTATTTTCATTAATACATATGGGTCATTTAAAAGAACCTCTCAACTAGTTAAGAATAAGGTTACATACTACTGGATCTTCTCAAATTCCACGACCATTAAGATTTATAGTGGATATTGTTCTTGTTGAAACTCAAGAGATTAAATTACAAAAAATTAAATTTATAATATTAAATATAATTGATTTATTATTAAAATAATTTGATTATTAATATCGATATATTTTTGCTATAATCGAATTGATTTTACAATAGTTAAAAAACCTTGCTAGTATTTTTATGTTTTTAATTAATAATTAAGTGAACTCTTTTGAACAAAAATTAGCTTTTTTAGTACGTAATTATCACTTTACACGTGGCGACACATTTTGTATAAGTTTGAGTTTTTGGCTAGGAAAGCAAAGTCATGCCCGCAGGCCACAATAGAATGAGGAGGTTCTCAATAAATTGTAAACCGTCTCTCTGTTCATCTCTCCTAGTGGCGTCGTCGCAACGGGTTGCTATAAATAGAAATTTGAGCGGAGAATGCAGAGGCTCCTCTGCACTTCAACGCTCGCTCTCTCTTCTTGTTGTTGTGCTTCTTCTTACAGATCCAGAAGCTTCTTCTATCTTCCTCTCTCATCTTATGTCCGTCTAAAATCCTCCTCTCCTTTCACTCCCGTTTCCATTTCTTCCTCCATGTCTCAGGTAATAAGAAGATATTAACTTCTACCTTCCTCATTTCTTTGCAAATGATGTTTGTTTACTTTTTGTTTGTGTGAGTTATATCGATGCTATATATGTTTTTTTTGAAATGGAGAGGTATTGTGAGTTGGTCTCAGTCAACAATTTGCGTAAACTGGTGCGTTTGGTAAGTTTGGGATTTTTCTTTCTCTCCTTGGAATTGCACATGGAGTTTGTTGTTTCATAATTTTAAATCATTAAATTTACTATATCAACTATAACAAGTATTGTTGACCTTTTCTTTTGCCTAAAGAATTACAGAACCATTACGACGAGGAAGTCAGAGCCTTATTCTAGGCTTGAGTAATAAACTAACATAATATTGGCGATTTACAGGGAAGGGATAGGTCAGGAGAGCAATGGTGGAAACCCGAAGCAACTATGGACAAGCCCTCTCCCTCTCTGCAAGTTGCTGAAGCGGTCACCGACAAGATGACCGGTTTGAGTATAGCTGAAACCACCGGGCAAGTTCCTGTTTCAACATCTCCACCAATCCAAGGCAACTCACTTGTCCAAAAAGCAATTTGGGAGCCCAAGTCATATGTAACCGTTGCCGGAGCTACCACTGCTGAAGTTGAAGCCCAGGACGGCATTTCTAAGACAAAGAGCAACGCGAATATAAGTCAATTATTCAGGGGTAATCTATTGGAGAATTTTACGGTTGATAATTCAGCGTATTCTCGTGCTCAAATAAGAGCCACTTTCTACCCAAAATTCGAAAATGAGAAGTCTGACCAGGAGGTGCTTTTTCTTTTCCATGTCATATCCTTGGATTAATGGTCATGTTTTTTTTTATTATTATTATTATCCCCTTTTGGTGCATGTTGTAAATGAAAGGATGTTTCGCCAAATGTTTTGTGTTTCAAAATATGCAGATTAGGATAAGGATGATCGAGATGGTCTCTAAAAGCTTAGCTACTTTGGAGGTAAGGATATCGCGAAACCTGTTGTAGTTTGCTTTTCAATCCAGTGACCTTAAGTAACCTCATTTAGGTTAAGGAAGCCTCTATAAGCTGTATATTTGTACAAAACTTGTTATACAATCATGACAGACAAATACACATATTGCAGTTGTGACGATCGTTCATACAGACATGTTAGAACTGCTGCTACCTGCTTGCTTTTTATGAGTCCGTCTTTATCTTACAGCTTAGAGATTTTAATGCAGAAGTCATTTTCTTCTGATTTTATATTTTTCCTCGCTGCACTGACAATCTGTTTGTGACATGGATGACTTGTTCTTCCTTTTGGCAATGACATTTAAACAAAGGTTACTCTTAAACACTCGGGGTCTCTTTTTATGTACGCTGGTCCTAAAGGTGGAGCATATGCCAAAAATAGCTTTGGAAATGTGTACGTAGATCATATCTTATCTTCTTTCTCTTTGTTCTTTTGTTTCTCTGCAGAACTTTAACCATTTTCCTATTTCTTTTGTGTGTAATTTTTTTCATATATGTTTCCATAATTTCTAGGCACGATATATTTGTTACCCTTGCTCCCTTGTGCTTTCTCATTAAGTTCTAGTGATAAATTTAAGACTGGCTTAACATGTAGTTTTCTTTTATCATAGGTATACAGCTGTCGGTGTCTTTGTTCTTGGACGAACATTTCGTGAGGCATGGGGAACTGCAGCTGAAAAAAAGCAAGTGGAATTCAATGATTTTCTTGAGGTAATATTGGAATAGATTCTTATAATGGATGGAATTACAAATATGCATTATCAAAAGCCCTTTCAGTGATGATCAATTCTTGTGTAGCGTTGCATCCTCTATCATTTCCTATTCAAGTTGTGTTTATATACATAACTTTATGTAGGATGCTGTTACACAATGTTTATATCACAATCCAGATCCTGTTTTTGTGACTGTTTTCTTTATTTTGTCATGCAATGTTTCAAATCCTGGTCCTGCTTATCACAAATCTCTTTGTATTTTCTGGAAAAGTAAGTTATATGTTTATTGATTCCCAGAAAAACCATATATGCATCTCAATGGAATTGGTAACTGCTGTTCTAGGAGACCATGGCCAGCGCCCTCTAGATGATTATGGTAGGCGTTCCTTCCTCTTCTCTTTATTTTTCCTCATAAATGTTTATCAAGAATTATTTTAAGGCTGATAATATGGAGTAGGGAACTTCAGTATTTAAGCATTACTTTGTTTTAGTCTGAGACATTCTACTTATGTGCTAGTGGAAGGTTTCTAAGGCATTATAGAGGGTTTAGTTTGACTGTACATTTATGGCAGTGTGGTCTTTCAGTCAGGCCTTCCTCTAATAAATGAATCATTTGTATTCCAGATAATTGATCGTGGTCATATGGATTTCACTTTTTAGGATCAAATTGTTATGTATGAGTGTTTTGGTTGAATCATAGTAGTTTTTGAAACAAATATTCTTTCATTATTAACTTTTAGCAAGAAACATCTTTAGGAAGTTTATTTATGATATAGGATTGTTTTGGCATTGGGTTTTTTCAACATTACCACCTTTATTACAAGTTTAGGCTATGTTTGGTTGGATGTAAGGTTTTTAATGGAATGGAATGTAAATGGATGTAATATTAGAAAATTGTTGTTTGGGAGGGATAGAAGGATTCATAACGTAATATAGTGAAATGTTGTTTGGAAGAAGGGTTCATAATATAATATAGTGAAAAGTTTATCATTTTACATTCCATCATAAACCCTCCAAACCAGAGGTTTCTCATTATTACTGTTTAGAATGGAATGAGATGTAATCCATCTCATTCCATTTCATCATTATAAACCCTTCTTTCAAATGAGGGAATAATATTACATTTCATTTCATTCCATTAATAAACCCCCAACCAAACATAGCGTTAATCTTAGCAATACATGTGGTTTGCTGATTGGAAAAATAACTTTATTTCTAAACACTCTGTAATGCAAGTATGTGGAGTCCTTAGCACGACGTTCTAATTCACATTTATGTTTACTACTAGTATTTGTTGTTCACTTGAACTCATGGAGATTAAGGTTTTATCAGAGATAAACTTAGAAGTTGGACTTTTCAAATCATAAGGACTCCCAACACTATAGCAGATCCTAGGTTGCTTTAATCCTTTTATTTGCTCAAAGATGGGCTAAGTTTTTGTTATTCCAATTATGCACAAGTTATCATTGTGGTTATCCACTTTCTGGGGATTGTTCAATGCTGATGCTTTGTCTTTTCTTTTGCAGTGGTGGTGACAGCAGTTACAGAGTTAGGTGATGGAAAGCCAAAGTTCTACTCGACTCCTGAGCTGATTGCCTTTTGTCGGAGATGGCGCCTCCCTACCAATCATGTTTGGTTATTCTCGACAAGGTAATGTTTTGGAATCTCTTTCATTTGTTATTAAAAATCATTGTGTCAGTTGTTTGCCTTTCAAATAAATGAGAGTGTGTACACATGTTGCAAGCTGTGCTTTTCTGAGACAAAGGTTGGTCGAGGGAGGGAGAGGTGAGATGGCAATTTGATTTCTTCAGCTTGACATGTTATAATGTTTCATTAGGAAACTTTATTTGGAATTCAGGATCTGAGCTAAAAGCATTTCGGGACCAAGTAATCTGTGCTTTGCAACTTCTAAGTATAGAGATTCTCTCATTTAATTGCACCCAAAAGAACTTGTTACTTGCTTCCTTTCAGTTTATGATGGCTGATGGCCAAATATATCCCTTTCGATACTTACTTTCTATTGGTAATTGCTAGTTGCATTCTGCTGTTATGGAGGTTTTTCTTCTTCATTAGTGTTTTCCCAACCTAGAGAGCTTGGCTTTTCTTTTAATTTTTTCATATCCTTGATTGCTACCAATGGTCTTGGTGTTAAGTTGGTTGGCCTAACTATGCAAAGTTGTCAATGAAGGAAATCAGTGACCCCCTTTTTTGCTGCATATGATGCGCTATGTGAGGAAGGAACTGCAAGTCCTGTATGTCGGGCTCTTGATGAAATTGCTGACATATCTGTACCAGGTGGTTCAAACACTTAAATGACTTTTCTTGATGGTATTGCCACAATATGTTTAGTATCATATGGTAATTTCAACCTAAGAAAGAATCCCTGCACCATAAGGCAGCTGACTCATTTCAATTATACTTTAACCAGCATGATCTCAATTATCTAATGTCATTTTTTGCATTCATAACTTCTCGGGTTGGTATTTTCTAGTAGACTTTCTGGTTTTTTTCAGGATTCATGACTATACTTCTTATGGATATGCAGGTTCAAAAGACCACAAAGCGGTGCAAGGTGAGATACTAGAGGGTCTTGTGGCTCGTATTGTGAGTCATGAGAGTTCAAAGCACATGGAAGAGGTCTTGCAAGATCATCCTCCACCACCAATTGAAGGAGGTATCAAATTCTGCTCTATTTGTCTTTGCTTGCCTGTTTGGTCTTTTAAATCATGCTTCAATCTATGTGTCTATTTGTATGCTCACATTAGGATGCGAAATAAACATAATTTAGAACTTCTACTTGCTGATATTGTTGCTATAGACTATTGGAATTAATAAGTTGCACAATATTAAGATGCATGATCATAGCTTGGGATGCTACCTTGGTGAAGCTGCTATTTACACGTCACAATATCAATTGGCTTTTCTGGTCCGGAGTCTAAAGTTGAGGATGATCTTCTATTTATTAAAGTTGTTTATAATGGTAATATTTGATGAGCCTAGCTAATTGAAGGATTTAGGTGCAACCTGTAAATTGGCTGCGTATTGTAACACTCTGGTTTACAATTATGTTGGATCCCTTATAACTTAGATGCCTTCCTTCTTCGCTTTTCTTGCTATCCTGCACATATATGCTTAATGAACTTACATTTTGATTTGTATTTGATCTTTTGGCAATGACATTTAACGTTCTGTTGTATTTCAGTTGGTCTTGACTTAGGACCAAGTCTAAGGGAAATTTGTGCTGCAAACAGGTCAGATGAAAAACAGGTAAGTTGGAATTACCTTTGTGATGACATCAAGCTTAGCTTACTTAAGAAGAGATGTGTATAGAAATTTTAGACTTACATTTTCCCTACTCTGTGAAATACAGCAAATACGAGCGCTCCTTCAAGGTGTTGGTCCTTCATTTTGCCCAGACTATGCAGACTGGTTTGGGATTGATTCTTTTGATGCTCATTCAAGGAATGCTGACAGATCAGTTGTTTCAAAATTCTTACAAGCTCACCCTGCTGATTTTTCAACCACAAAATTACAGGTCTGAGTGTCCCTAGCCAGCTTTTCTGGGACTTGTGCCTTATGTTGAAAAATTGTTTGTTTTGAACTTTCTGGAAACAAGAATCAATGTTCTTGATATCATCTAGATAATCTTTTGTCTGGATCTACTTATGGAATAAGTATCTCAAAAATTTTCTTTTCCTCTTTGAAATTACTTTACTTTTTTGTAACCGTGTTCTATTAAAACAGGAAATGATTCGGTTGATGAAAGAAAAACGCTTCCCAGCTGCCTTTAAATGCTATCACAACTTCCATAAAATTGATTCCGTATCTAGTGAAAATCTCTTCTATAAAATGGTTATTCACGTTCATAGTGACTCAGGTTTCAGGCGTTATCAGAAAGAGATGAGGTATGCTTTCAACATACAGTCTGTTTTCTAATCATTGCTTTTTGGATAACTCATTGGACAAATTTAAATGTTGCAGGCATAAGCCAGGACTTTGGCCATTATATCGAGGTGAATAAGTTGACCTTTTGCCTTTATGGTGGTTTTTGTTACATTGTCTTTCAGTTTCTTGCTCAAGGAATTTAAACTACTATGATTTCTTTTGATGGTGGATGCAATGTTTTTCAGTTTCTTGCTCAAAGAATTGAAACTCCTATGATTTCTTTTGATGGTGGATATAACTTTTTATGTTGTAGAAATGAGCTCCTCTATAGCATAGGAAGAATAATGCAAATCTAGTATTCATGGGATTCCCCTTGATGGAAGGGTGCCTCGAATTGTATGAAAAATCTTTAAATTGAGAGTTTTTACCAATTGATTTTTACTCGTTTGTTTAGTTTTTGTTTTTGGTCAATAATGTGAGCGTGTCTATCACAAACAAATATTTCTTTTAGTTTAATGACCCCAAAATAGCACAAAAAGTGGATTTATTAGTTTCTGCAATTGAAATTTGAAACAATATGTCCTGATGTTTTTAGTTGTGTATGAAGTGGAATATCTTTCTACCCAGTTGTTATATGTTGACATTGTGGAGTTGGCAAGCTGATGGAGGTGATTGCTGGAGTTGTTTTTATTTTATGGGATATATAATTATATCTGTGTTCCACACTTTTTTTTCCCTTCGCCAGGCTTCTTTGTGGATATTAATTTATTCAAGGCTAACAAGCATAATGCTACTGAAATTGCAAGAAACCACAATTCTGTGGTGAGAACTTTTAAGGATGATAGTGAAGCAACAGCTAAGGAGGGTTTAGCTGATGATGATGCAAACTTGATGATCAAGTTGAAATTTCTAACATACAAGGTATGTGGAATCAATTGATTTATATGGTTTAGATTTAAAAATACATATGGTCTCCTTGGAGGTTAGAAATCTAATGGATGATTATTTATTGAATGTCCTTTCCAGTAAGTGACTATTTCCTTAAATACTGAGGGAATTTGGAGCTCATATGAACCTGGTTTTTCCTGTACCATTTAAGCTTGTGTTATATGTTTTCTTGATCTAGTTGTGTTTTCCCTTTAATCACATAAAACTCTATTATGTTTCCTTTATAGCCCTCAATTAATAGTCAAGCTTTTGGACTAAATGCTTTGTTGACACAGTTTCTTTTAGATTGATTCAATGATGATGCCATTTATCAACCGAGGTTAATGGAAATTTTCATCATATATATAATGCCAATCAATGGATGGATGAAATGCGAAGGATTCTTTGTTATTTTTAAGTTGTTATGGAAGAAAGGGTTGAATGCTGCTCAATAATCAATGGTTTCTAATTGTGATGTTACATTCCGTTGTAGACTTTTAGCTAATATTTGATATCTGCTGGCTATTATTGGTTACAGAAAACATTTTGTAATCTTCGGTAAAATCGACTGATAAATTACAGCAACTGATAATTTTTCATTTACCCACACTATTTTCCATTAGTTGGAGCCTTAGAATTTTATTTATTAATGAGGTTGTGACTGTAATTAGCAACCCTTGTTAATGCATGTATATATATCAAGCTTAAGCCTTCTTTTTTCAATCTCTCTTCTCAGTCTTTCTCTCTTTTAATAGTATCCAATTGTAATAGCTACTAACATGTGAAACAAACCCTATTTGATATTTATATTATTCTAATGTATTGATGAAGTGATTTGTAAGCCCGTTTTAGTCATTCTGTTAT
Organism: Erythroxylum longipes; assembly: GCA_027563885.1. Classification (NCBI taxonomy): domain Eukaryota; kingdom Viridiplantae; phylum Streptophyta; class Magnoliopsida; order Malpighiales; family Erythroxylaceae; genus Erythroxylum; species Erythroxylum longipes. The sequence continues at coordinate 4,119,924 of JAOQMS010000008.1, forward strand.
TGTTTTAACACAGATTAGAACCTTTTTGATTCGGAATGGCCTGTCAATTCTTTTTAAGGACGGCCCATCTGCTTACAAAGCCTATTACTTGAGGTAATATATTTGTGAGAGGGACATACTTTTTCCATTTTTGTTTTTTTCCCCTGTTGTTTGGTTTATGAAAGATTAGTTATTCAAAATATAGAATGCACCAGTAACAGAAAGATTAAATAGAAACAACGACATTCTTTAATATCTTTCAGGAGATGCTGTCAGATATGGGAACTTCTTCTACCCACTGTTTATCTTCTTTGTTAACTTGAGGTTGCCAGTGGCTGCTAAATTCTGAACCTCAGTCGTAAAGATTATTTAGTGCATATTGAGAATATTTAGTGCATTTTCACGTGTTTTAATATGCGATTGAAATGAACTCACTAGGTTCTATGATCTTTTTTAGTGACTCCCTGGACAATTTCACAGAGACCAAAATGCTGGTTTTTTTTGTTCATGGAAGGCTATCATTTTGTCATATGAAATTTATTCCTTCAAAATATCAGAAATTTCTTACATTCTGATAGGCCACTATGAAGATTCTCTAGCTATAAAGACCAAGCCTGATTTTTATGTTTATATCTAATGAATAAAACTTTTCACAACAGCCTCAACTTTCCCTGAGCCTGCTCTATAATGCTTAATGTATCTACTTGCTAATATCATACTTGGCTAACTAATGCTTTTCTCTTCCAGATGAAATGTTTTCTCAGAGCAAACTATGACTATCAATCTATATCTTAGTGACATAATTATTTGAATTCTCAGATAATCTTGTGTAAAAATCAATCTAATCTTGTTTGCTGAAAAGTTCTTTCCTTATTTTGATATTTTAGGCAAATGAAAATATGGAACACATCAGCTGGGAAGCAGAGAGAACTAAGCAAGATGCTGGATGAATGGTGCTGTTAAATTCTTCTTCTTCCGTTATTCTTTTTTCTTTTTAAGTTTACATTCATGGTCTTTTTTTTATTTTTTTCCCCAACTGATGACATCATTTTTCCCATTTAATATTCAGGGCAGTTTACATACGAAGGAAATATGGAAAGAAACAATTATCATCCTCGATTTACCTTTCTGAAGCTGAGCCTTTTCTGGAACAGTATGCAAAACGAAGTCCTGAGAATCATGCACTGATAGGATCAGCCGGAAGTGCAGTGAGGGCTGAGGACTTCTTGGCTATTATAGGAGAAGGCAGAGATGAAGAGGGTGATCTGGAGGCAGAGCGGGAGATGGCACCTGCTGCGCCCTCAAGCCCTATTCCCTCTGTAGACAGTGTTCAAAAAAATGAAGGTTTAATTGTTTTTTTCCCAGGTAAATCTGGTATTTTCCAGCATTGTGTCGAGATGGTGATTTTCAAATGGTTTAGACTTGTTTTTGCATGAAAAGTTGACATGCATATTTTTTCTCCTGAATTTATCAAAAATGTGTTCCAACTTGGTTTTACTTCAGCTTTGCTTCAAGATCTGAGGAATTATTACAGAGTTATAATTTTATTCCTTACCATTTTGACATATTTGTTGGAAGAATATTATGAAGAAATCACAACGACGAGTGGTTTTGCATTGTTTAGGCTATGCTTTGTTGGGTGAAACTTTTGAGTGAAATTTTTTACATTGTAATCAATGTAATTTGAATCTATAGTGTATATGTAATTATATGTTGTGTGGCTCTACTTATCTGTTTCCTTTAATTACCATTTTATAGGAATACCTGGTTGTGCTAAATCTGCCCTCTGCAAGGAGTTACTAAATGCCCCCGGAGGACTTGGAGATGATCGCCCAGTTCATAGTTTGATGGGAGACCTGATTAAAGGTAAAAGCATCGTTGAAATAATATACCGACTTTTGTTGAAACTCTGGTAGTCTGGTTGTGGTCAAGAGTTAAGGGCTGATCCCTTGAAGCATAGCATGCATACTAATTTGCAGTGGAGAATTGTTCAAGTATTCTGTTCTCTCATATGAGGTGAAAGTAGCATAATTGTTTTGCATGCCAGTAAGTGAGTATCTTTTTCTCGTCACATTGACACTTGGAGACTGTTATAGGTGAGTTTATGGCTGGTGTATGCTTCACATAAGATTGTTGAAGAAAGTACTGCAGTCATTAGGGTAATTACAAGTTTGATTGCATTTAACCAGTAGCATTTGACGTAAAAGTAATCGTGTGCACCTGAGTTAAACCTTCCTCAAATATGTTCCAATAAGTAACAATCAAACATATATTAATATGTGTTGCCATGTCACATAATTTCCTCCTCCCTCTTAATTTTTCTCAAAAAATATTTCGAGATGCTTTTAATTGATATTTGAATCTGAATTTACTATCTGCAACTTAGAAAGCTTCCTTGGAGTGACTTATAATCATATGGCATTTATATTCATTTGAATGGAGTCCCAGTTATCACGAGGTAAAGGAACTTACTGATCTCTGAATTGAAAAGCTATTGAAGAAAAGAAAGAATATCTCTTCAGTTACATAATTATGGAGCCTAAGTTTTCTAATTAAATATAAACGACATAGCATCTGAATCTCGAACTTGCTTCTGCTTTTACCTTGACAATATGAATGATTGATGAGTTGTATCATGGGCCTGATTTTGCAAATGAATCTGAACTTCTCAATGCTCTTTAACTTGTCTGCTTTTAACTTGGACAATATGAATTCTTGATGAGTTGTATCATGGGCTTGATTCTGCAAATGAACATTAACTTCTCAATGCTCTTTAATAGGAAGGTACTGGCAGAAAGTTGCTGATGAACGTAGGAAAAAACCATATTCTATAATGCTTGCTGACAAGAATGCACCAAATGAACAGGTTTGGAGACAGGTAATCCAGTTCTAACAAGTGGTACTATGAAATTTGAAAGAGAAAGTTTATTATTTTGACCTTTCCATTATGCAGATTGAAGCTATGTGCCAGAACACACGAGCCTCTGCTGTTCCAGTTGTACCTGATTCTGAAGGTTACCATCCTCTCTTGCTACTGAAGCTTTTTACTTGACATTTTGTTTTATATCATACAGCAAGTGAAAACTTCTTTCAGACATATGTTTGGCCTTTCGTGATTATTCTATGTCTTGTTTCTAATGATGGCTTATATGACCTTTGTTGTTGATAAAATAATGCATTAAAATTTAATTTTGGAGAGTAAACTTTGTGATTGAAGATTTACAGACCTTTGAATTAGAGGCATTTTTACCTAGAATTTTTTTTTTTTGTAGGAGCGACTTTTGGCCATGTAGTTGGATATATTCTTTTATTATTGGCATTTCATATTGACTTAATGTGTCTGTTAATCGGTTATAAACAGTTAGTTGGAGTGAGTTGTTTAATTTGGTGGCAGATATTGTGCTGGAGTCCATTTTGCTAATAAATGAAAGCTCATGAATAAGTATATGCTTGATACCTGTAATTCTGTTACATGTGTGTTTCTGTAGTTTGATATTAGTAAAATTAATACTCACAAATTTGTTATACCAGAGACTCAGCGCGTAATCTTACAATAAAGTGTTTTACTCTCTAAGATTATGTGCAGCAAAACCCAACAACTGTACTGTAGAAGTTGGCTTCCATGTTTACTTCCCATGGGCACCAGTGTCATAAGACAAATCTTCTACCTTAACCCTTAAGGTGTATCATCAAGATTGATAAACACTTATCTTAAACTAATAATGATTCCTTTGTGACATTTAATTTTCACATGTTTTTCATTGCAGTAACCTTAAGTTTCCTCTTTCTTATGTTTCATTGTTTTAACTGTTCAGGAACGGACTCCAATGCATTCTCTCTTGATGCATTAGCAGTTTTCATTTTCCGTGTGCTTCAACGAGTTAATCACCCGGTATCAATGAACTTGACTTTTTTTTTTTTTTCAATTTGATCAAACATCAATAGGAAATATATCTGCTGTCACCTTCCTAACATGTGATCCACTATGCTCTGAACGTTTGAAGGGAAATCTGGACAAATCTTCTTCAAATGCTGGTTATGTCCTTTTAATGTTTTATCACCTCTATGATGGCAAGGTACTTGATGTTGTTTATATGATGTGGATGTGGCAGCAACTTAGATGTTCCTAATTGCATTTTGCTTGTATTCCAGAGTCGCAAAGAGTTCGAGAGTGAATTAATTGAACGGTTTGGCTCCATTGTTAAGATGCCTTTACTGAAATCAGATAGGTATGAGAATTTCCATTGAAGATGATAGGTTTTTAGCCTCTTCTTCTCTTTAACTTTTTACCTAATATGCTTATTCTTTGAAATGTTTTGCTTTGGTCTGAATAATTGTTCATATATCTTTGTTTACACCCTAGGACCTTGTGCATAACTTCATTGGACAATCTGTGTTTTCATAAACTATCTGAAGTTATTCTGGTATGTGGAAATATCTTGACAGGCTTTTAACATGTTGTCCTACTCCACACATGCTTTGATGTGGCATTTGCCTCTTCAAAATTTTGAGATTCCGTTACATTTCAACAGTGAAAGAGGCATGAAAATTTTCAAAAAAGAACCGGAAAGGAGACTTGCACATTGTCCACAACAGGGATAATGCAACTAGATAAATGATCAAGAAAGTTGGAACCCAGTGATAAGATGAAAATATAGATGACAGGAAAATTAGCTAATTTTCAAATAATAAGGGAGATAAAGTCTTCTTCCGCAAACCATCTCCAACGAAAGCTACTTTCTATTGAAATGAAACCCCTTTGAATATCTTCTCCTATTATGGCTTCTTTTCGTCAGCTTGCTACTGGATACACATTCTCCTCCTTATTTAATTAAGAGCCATGAGAATAGTACTTACCTGCAGATATCACTTAGACTTAGTTTCTTGCTTGATGTTTATCTTCACAAACTCTCAGACTAGTTTCTTACTTGATGTTTATCTTCACAAACTATCAGACTTGAATAGAACAAGCTTGTTTCTGTTGGTTCTCATGGGATCAAATAGTTGTCCCTTTACCAATTTTGTCAAACTGTGCTTGGTGATTTAATAATAGTTGAAATTAGTTGGATTCAACTTGTGTAAATGATAATAACAGGTGGTTAAAGGCATCGTGGGGTTTTAATGATAGTTGAAATTAGCTGGATACAACTTGCATACATGATAATACCAGGCGGTTAAACGCATCTTATATACAGAGTATCATGGCATAATTAGATCTTGGTATTGCTTAGTACATTGACCTTACACAGTGTGGAATTGCAGCTACAGAAACAATGATGAGTAATGATAATGATTTTTTGTCGCATTCAATTACACAGTGATGTTATTTTTTCAACTTTGCAGGGGTCCTTTGCCAGATGCTGTGAGGTCAATTCTAGAAGAGGGAATAAGCCTGTACAAGCTTCATACTAACAGACATGGGAGGTAGTGAATATTTTACCTTCATTTAGTTATCATTTTTCTGACATATTTGGTGTCAACATTAAGTAGGCTTCCAGTATTAGTTTGAACTTCTTTTATTTAGTTATTTTGATTTTCTTGGAATTTATTCAAGGATGTAGATTAATTAGTTCTGTGTTATCCTTTGATGTGCATTGAAGCAATACTTCGCTAAGCTACAAGGGTGAAATAGAAAATCTAAACAGTTTGTCCTTGCACAATCCTAAACACATTTCTAAGTTATTCTCTCCGTGTCACTCTTGGCATTTCTATAAGTCTTTGAGTACTTGACTTTTTCTTAGAGGATTTTGGTGTGCTTTCCCAGTGAGCAATTAGTTGGTTGAGAATATTAATAATCCCAATTGATGTAAAGCTTTCTTCTGCTCTTAATCAGTGATTTATATAACAACTTGATATTCTGGGCTTTAGTATTCGTAATTGTACAGTGCTAAAAGTTATTTGATTGTTTCCTGTGTTCAGATTAGAGTCCAATAAAGGATCATATGCAAAGGAGTGGGCCAAGTGGGAGAAGCAGTTGCGAGAGGTTTTGCTTGCCAATGCTGAGCATCTCAATTCCATTCAGGTTTACTCCTAATACCTTGTTATGTACCTTACTGAGTGCTGAGTGTCAAACCTTTTCACTAAGTTGCCTCTATTATTACATATGTAGTGGGTTAAACACTGTGATCCAATTTATTCATCCTAAACTAGCGCCAACATGATACTGAAACCTATAAGCCCCGATGCTTCTAAGTTGACCCCAACCAATCGCTCTCCCAGCAGTTTTTCTCCCATTTTGAATAATTTATGTGGATCCTCTTTGTCTTTATTTAGGTTCAATTTGAGTTTGCGGTTAAACAAGTCTTGGAAGAGCTAAAAAGTATAGCAAAGGGAGAATACAGAACACCGGCAACTGAGAAGAGGAAACCTGGAACAATAGTTTTTGCTGCTGTCAGTTTGCCTGTTGGAGAGATCTCCTGTTTCCTCGATAAGGTAAGCAAAAGAGTTAAGCTCGTCAGTTCAACCAAATTTCTTTTGTTTAGTGTTATTGAGCTTGCCATTTTCTTTTGCACCCTTGTAAGTACCTTAAGCTTTTCAATAGTTTTCCATGGTGAATTTGTCTCTCTTAGGAGTAAAATACACCACCATAGCTTGTGATATATTTCACAATATGTTTCAGTGATAATAGATTTTAAGTTTTGGAGTTCAATGTCATTTGATAATTGGTAGAGTTTGCAGTTTGCAGTTTCCAGTAATTTGTGGTAAGATATCCTTATTCCAGACAGTTTATTTGCTACAAGTCAGTATTATAAGTCAGAATTGATCAAGATATATATTTGCTACAAGTCAGTATTGTTAGTCACAATTGATCAAGATTTGTGTTCTATTAGTGAGACGATATAAAGATTTACCGACTTTGTGAATTATGAAGAAAAATGAATAAGTAAATTCCTGCCACGAAGGGGTATATTTAACATTAACAATGCTACACCGGACTGTACATTTAATTGTTTGGAGGCTATTGCTAGGCCGGAATTCCTCATTCTTTTTCTCTCTCTTTCGATGTGGCGTATATATCTGCATGTGTGCAAATATAGTCCCGCAGCCCCTCATCACACTGATCTTATCTCGTTCTTTGAGCAGATGGCTGAGGGGAACCCCAAGGTTGAAGCCTTTCTCAAGGACAAGGATATTGGGCATAATCTCAAAAGAGCTCATGTAACTCTTGCTCACAAAAGAAGTCACGGTGTTGCAGCTGTAGCCAGTTACGGACTCTTCCTCCATGAAGAAGTCCCAATGGAGTTAACAGCTCTTCTATTTACAGATAATATAGCTGCACTGGAAACCCAAATTGGCTCGGTTAATGGTGAAAAAGTAGAATCGAAAAACGAGTGGCCCCATATCACCATATGGACTGCTCAAGGGGTTCAACCTAAGGAGGCCAACACACTTCCACAGCTGCTCTCAGATGGGAAGGCTAGTCGGGTTGAAATCAGTCCTCCTGTTACTATTTCTGGTACAGTTGAATTCTATTGAGTTCTTCCGGTCTTTGCCTACATTTTCCGTAGTAGGCTAGAGACAATAATCCAACCACAGCTTGAGCTCAATTTCATGAGGGGCAAAATCTTGTAAGCATTAGTGAGAGGTTACCATTTTTCATGGGGACATTTTGGTATATTTTTAGAAATTTACCCCTTAAAAAACATGTGTACAGAAGCAGACCAATGCGGGCGGTAGAGAACAGAGTTTTGCTTGATAAACAGGAATGAGCTTATTGTAAATTGAGTTTGACTTTACTGAGCCTGTTACATTATAGGACAACTGAAAGTTCTGATTCCTAAATTATCTGAAGTTGCATTTTCTTTCCATCATTTAAACCAGGTATAACTGTATTCCGGCATTGGAGATTATCCTTCAGTTCATAAATTTCGGTTCAGCTGGTGAAAACTAACTAAACAAATTAAGCTGAAAGTACTAGCAGTCACAGGTCCAGAGTTGGCAAGATAGCTGTAGCCTCACCGTCAATAACGATTATCTCTCAGTTTATAAATTTCGGTTCAACTGATGAAAACTAACTAAACAAATTGAGCTGAAAGTACGGCCTCAAATCTCCTGTTCTGAAAATCCTTGTGCCCTCTGTTTCCACTATCATCTAACCCATTCATTTTTTCTCTCTCACAAATATTGAATGGTTGGATGTCACGGGGAACAGCGGGCACAGGAATTTTCGGAACAGGTGAATTGAAGCTTTAAAGTACTAGCAGTCACAGGTCCAGAATTGGCAAGATCGCTGTATCCTCTCCGTCAATAACGAGGAGCTTATATGTAGCAATTGGTAGAGAATTTTGCTCTGTATTACACAAATATATAAAGTTTACCTATTTATTGCCATCTTATTAACCCTTTTTAGATTTATTTATTTTAATTTTTAATTAAAATGTTTGAATTAAATGTCTTAAATTTTTGGTGTCGATCGGATCTCGACCTTTAAGAGTATCCTGAGTGCGGATTTCAGTTTGGGAGAAAAATAATACAAGCAAGTTACTACAAATGAAAAAGGGGAAAGTTTATAAAAGCATACGTGGGTACATTTAACTTACGAAACGGATCTTTGAAACCAGCATCTCCAGCGAATTCAGGATCAAATTGCTTGACAAGCGTCTTTCCAGTGTTAAAAGTTTGTAATGTAATGAAGTATTTACAAGAAGTAAATGTCCATACCTCCTAACGGTGGTTAGGGGGTAAAGACAACCATCTTCTTTAGACAGGTTGGAAAGGAACAAATCTCTCATTAAATGACATTGTTCATATAACTGTTCGACAAAAGCTTACTCTAAATCACCTTGTCCGAACCATCATCATGCTGAAAATCCCTAAAAGGATAAAATAAGGTTTTGAATCACCATGACTCTTCTTTGAGCATAATCCTCTTTTTGATTCCTTTGAGATGATTTCAGATACACCATTTGGAATAAAAAGTGAAGTTGGCAAAACAAAAAGGGTTCTAGTAAGAACAGGAGAGTATTCAATCCATCGCATATATAGCACAGCCATAATAAGAAATATGATAATTCAAGCCTGCCAAGTCCTAATCCAAGCAGTTAACGTCTCAACATTCCTATTGATGTCTTCGATGGAGTCACTCCTCAAAACCACAACAATGTCTTCTGAGTAACTTTCTTTAGCCTCCTCCAACAGTACTTGAAATATCTCGCACTCTATGTTGTTCGATATCTTCGTCTCAGAATAACCTCTGCTCCACACGAAAGCCACCCAAATTCAACAATGACCCATCAAATAAAATAACAGAAATTCTCATCCCGTTTAAACTACTACTACACTACTGTACTACCTTTTAGTTAAGCGATCATACAGAACTGAATTGTCGGTTTGAAGAACGACGACACGGTCGAACCACCGCTCCGGGAAATAATCGCAACCGTGATAGTCAACGATGCTCCCTCCTTCCTCCATTATATCCTCCAATTCATCACATACCTAGCAAATCCATCCATTTATTAATTTATTGTTTCTCTCACTTTTCAAATTCAGAACCGGAAGATTAGGATTGGGGTTACCAGATCTTCGTTGATAACGTGGCACTCGAATTGGTCATCCCAGCCGTCGTGCAAGTTCTTCTCCCTAACCAAATCTCCGACGTTGATGTGGCGGAGCTGCGTAGCCTCCGCCAAAGCTGACGACGTTGTCGTTTTGCCGGTCCCCGGCGTTCCGGTGATTAGTATGTTAGGTCTCTTCCTCTTGGTGTTGGTATCTAGTGCCATGGTTATTCACGGCCACCCCCCCTCTCTTTCGTTCACAATCCTGTTTAAAACGAGGGTTTTGGGATCGGAAGGTACAATAATACGCCGACGTTTAAATAAATGGTCTAAAGTCTAAACGGCTTTTTAAAATTAAAAAAATTTAAAAATAAATATTATCTTATTATTTTGACTTAATAAATTGCAGTTAAATCGGCCTTTCATTTTTATTATATTCTATTAAATCCCATCACATGCTTAATTAAACTTCACATAAAAATATGAATAAAAAACAGAGTTAAAACTGAACAAGTGAACTAGAAAATTTCTTGAACATAATCCCCGTGTCATTTGCTTTTAATAAGGTGACGAAGGACAATCCAAGACAAATTGGGCTCGGGTTAACTTTGACCCGTCCAAACTCGTAACAATGCTTTCTGTTTCCTCGTTTCTCATTTTTATCACGTTCAAATCACGTGCTAAACTCTGCACCTGGTTTTGATTCTGTAGAAGGGTGATCCCAGAACAGGAAGAAGAAGGAGAGTTGAAATTTCCTTCTACAAATAAGCATCTATCCATGAGAAAGCTTGATTCTTCTATTCGTCTGTTTTTAGTGTTTATTCTCTTAGGTTTTGCCACCATAGTTCCTCTTACTAAAGCTGAGGTTATAACTCTTACTCCCGAGACCTTCTCTGACAAGGTAATCAAATCCGCCTCAAGAAACCCTAAAACGTTTGCTGTTGGAACAATTTTCCTTTCTTTTATTTTTTTATTTCAATTTCGCATGTCGAAGCCACAGATCCATTTCAATTGTATGTAGCTTTTGTAAATCTTTGTGCTTTTTAATTGTACACATATATGGAGTTTTTTGGTGAGTGGGTTTGAAATTTAAAAAAAAAAGGATGTCGTGTGTCAAACTAATATTGAATGTTCAGTTCGTCCTAATTTGGTTTTGGAGTACCACTTTTAGGATTCATTTAGCCCTTTGATCTCTGGTGTATTTGCTATCTTTGACTAGAGTTAGGAAGTGATTTGGTCAATATTTGTGTATTCAAATTTTTATATTGTTTTGCATTTCTGATGTGAGCTACAGTTTTGAGGCTTATATTTTTGTGCTTGAGGCATTTAGTTGTTATGGTGTTCCTGGATTTCGCTACTGATATGCATTGCGATATCTCAGTGGTAGTGAAAAAACAAGTTCATTTTGAAAGTTATTTGGCTTATTTATTAAAAAATATGCATCTTTGACGTAAGTTTCGGATATTAAGGTTCTCTGTATGTAATTATTGGTTGTCCCTAACTTTTATGCATCGTGTTTTAGGTGAAAGAGAAGGACACTCTGTGGTTTGTGAAATTTTGTGTCCCTTGGTGTAAGCATTGGTAAGACATCCTCATTATGTTCCTAATATTCAAACCTTTGAATTCGTTAAACTAGATGCTGGAACTCGGAGCTCATGTCCTTTTCTAATGATGAATACGGCAATGGATTCTAGTAAAAATTTGGGCTCACTATGGGACGACTTGGGGAAGGTTATGGAAGGGGAAGATGAAATAGAGGTTGGAGAAGTTGATTGCAGCACAAGCAAAGCTGTATGCACAAAGGTTGATATTCATTCATACCCCACGTTTAAGGTCTTTTACGATGGAGAAGAAGTTGCTAGATATCAAGGTGAAGCGCTAAACTTCATTTTCCATAATTGGGTGCCTGAATTGTTTATTCTTAAACGGCATATTGCATATCCCGTAATTATTCCTTGCAACTTGAGTTAGCTGGTGGAAATTTAACCTAGAAGCTTCAAAAGGTTGTTTTCTTGCTTTGTATGATTGTAACATACATGTTACTTTTAACCCAAAAAGAAGATAATGTGTGTCACTTTGTTTTTACGTTCCACTTGTGCATCTGAAAATTTTGGCCAAAGGCAGCATTTCCAGAATCTGTAACTTTAATTTTTGGTGCCTTAGTGGAGGAATAATGATATAATCTTTCAAAGCTATGTAGTTAAACTCTTGAGCTGACTAAAACTATTGAAAGGGGATGTAGGCATGATCTGATTTTATCTAGGCATCGTTTTATTTCCTCTCCACCCTTGAGCTATGAGTTCATGTTCATTACACACAATGAACTTCTCTACATGGATGGACGAACTAATTTTTCCCGAAACTTTTATCAGGTAGGCCACTTTCCTTAGTTACCAACCTGAGTACAATTTTCAGGAATATCCGTTGCATGGGAAGTCAATTCAGTTATCCTTTAGCACAATGGAGCGTCGATAACCTTTTATGTTAATGATTGATCTGAAAAGCCTTGTGCTAAGCACGAGCTCTTTGGGTCCTTTATGAAAAAATAATTGATCATAGTTTTTAGAATATAAGACTATGTTAGACTTGCATCTGTGCTATAGGGAACACATTGGAGCAAGAGATATGATGAGTTTTGAAAACTGTTTGGCTTGTCTGACATTGCTCAGCAAACAATGGGCAGATAATCTTTCACGTGCAAATTCGGTTGTGATGTTTGGTAACAATCGCGTTAGATAGAGCATATCGTGCACAGGATGCATATTTGATGTTTATGGATCCAAGTAATGAAGCATGAATAAGTTGGTTTCTCTAGTACATAACATTTTTAAGAGCAGCATTTCGTTTGATTTACCTGGGTGATAAGATGAAATATTGGTTCGTTCAAACTCTAAAGTTTTCTTTTCACGTTCAATGAGTTACCTTCTTTAAAAGCTGGCAAATTTTGTTTATATCTCACCCACATTGATTTTCAGAAGGCATTGCTTTGCAGTGTTTTCTTTATTGTTATTACTGCTAAACCATCTAACTTTACTTTGAATACCAATAAAAATGATCAGGGGCAAGGGACGTGGAGTCACTAAAGGCATTTATTTTAGAAGAAGCAGAGAAGGCCGCAACAAAAGCGCAGCTTGATGACAAAGATTTGTGATTGGCTGGAAGGCGGGTTCCATGTCCTCCTTTATACCAAGTTACCAACTCTATGGAGTGGCATGAACTCTTGAGTTAGCTTAATGAGACATATTCCTTAAAGACGTATTAACTCCGGTGAATGAACAGGTTCTCTGCTGTTTACCACACAATCCAAAAGCTAGATATCATAAACAGAAAAACTGGTACAGATTCATAATACGATGAATGTGAGTGGAAAATTCTTGTGCGGAGTATGTGGTGGGATCGTCTCAGAATTTACTGATAGCGTGACATCTGTGTTCTTGTTATCAGATATAATTTAGTGAATAGCTAAAAATTGAAGCGACTTCATGTGAGAAGACAATTTTTTTTTTCTTTTCGGCATTTGAGAGTATATCTCATCTCGCTCTATAAGAAGAATATTCGTAAGTTCCAGTCATCAAATGTAATCCTGGAAAAATTAACATTTTACGTAAGGTAGCCTATGATATATCAACATTAACCATAATGTACACAAAGAGTGCTTATTCAATGATTGCAGTCCTTTTAACTTCATGCTTATTCAATGATTGCAGTCCTTCAACTTCTTCCTGTACGCTGCATCTGTTGATGTAAAGAAAATGAACGTTTCAACAATTTTTGCTTAAAGTTACAACTTTGGTCGGCATGTCAGCTATAATCTGTCAATGCTTTTAAAGTTTTAAGTGATATGTGGCTGCCTCTTTTGCTTTCTGGCCAGTTAATCCGACTTTAAGAACTAACCAATGATTCGGAGACCTCAAAAAACAAAAAATAACATAAGCAAAGTCGTGAAGAAAATGTTAAAAAGCCCATAGTGGGATGCCAAGGACCTGTGATTATGCCATTTCAGGTGAACATACTCGCAGTTCAGGCAAATAACTAGAGAATGACTTTTCATAAAGCTTAGAGACCTTATATCATAGTGTTACCAAATTTATCACAAAGTAGTAAACCTATACAAAGTTCACCAACAATCCAACATTAATGCAATAAATAGTAGTGCATAACGCTTTTGGAAGCCGCAGTTCTTCACGGGAAGAAAAATGATTTCGGCTTTGTAGTATATCAGATCACATATGAATAAGAAGACTGACAAAGGAGTCACCTAGCTGGCATGTATAACCAAAGATACAATAAAAATAACAAATATGTAGCCTATTCATGAGCAATTCCGCGATGCTATAGCTCCAGTCCTTGACCAAGTCAAATTTTGCAGTTCAAAAAATTTTCAGTTCTCTGTTCGAGAAAATTGCATTTACTAGCAATTTCCACTAGAAATCGAATCAAAAGACATCATAGATCTCCTGCACCTTCCACTGCATAACTGGAACCTACATTCTTACGTAGTCTCCAAAAGAATTTAGAAAAAAGTCCATGGCAGGAGGGAGGAAAACTATAACATGTGTGGAAGTGAATTAAAGAGCAAAGGAAACACATTTAAGATAGACAGGAAGCACAACCGAAACATTTAACATAACCAAATACAGTCTACAATATTCCCACCACCAGTAAACAAGCTGGCTTCACTTAACATGACCAAAACACTATATAAACAGAATAAAATTGTTGTTAGACATCAGCAGAATAGATATTTGGTCTTCAGAACTTATCAAAGGCTTAAAACTAACAAGGACATAAATGGCAGAAAAACTTGAGTAATAAATAAGAAGCAACTAAGAAAAGAGAAAAGAAAATAGTTGTGGGCCAATTAAACCAGATACAGGACAAAAATTTTACTAGGAAATTATAAATACACAAGCATATAAAAAGATCTTGCTTCGTTTCCATCTTCCCTCGTATTCTAAACCACAAGCTGCATCATAGACTATATAACTAATGTCATGGAAGAGCCTATATCAAGAACATAAAAGCAGATTTGGTTAAAGAAATCTAAAACGAATGAATTTTGATCTAAATACAACTTGATACATTTATCTGAATGCAAATCAGGCTCCATGTGACAAATAAAGATATTTCTTCAGCAAGTAAGTCAACCTAAATAATTTGATTAGTTTTGACATATTTGATATACTAGTAGACAAATTATACTCACAGTTTCAGTTAGTGAATCCCCTAGACCTACAAGGCTACAAGTAAGGTTTATTGGTGATGCTTCTTTTTCTCCTTTGACTAAGTTAGTCATAGACAAACAAATTCATGCATCTGAGAAAGTGAAATATACACAACAATTCTGAAATTAATCGAAAAGAAATTTTTTTGAGAAGGAAAATAACTCGAGATGTTATATTAATTTCTGATTCTTACACTGGGTGCCTGTTTTCTTGATTCTGAGTAGCAAAGAATGTGTAAGCAATTACACTAGCAATAGTACCAGATCATGCATGGCAAAACAAAAAAGATGTACTCCTGAGCCCAATTGAATTAAATTCTGCCATTGGCAGCTTCTAAGTCATCTTCCAGTACACGTAGAAGCTTCATGTAAGCAGGTTTGTCTACAAGGTATTTTTCTTCCCACTCCTTCAATAACCTCATAGCCTCCTTAACTTTTCCCTTTCTGCATAACTCATCCAAGACTGTCTTATATGTAATGGAATCGGCAGACTTATGCTTCTCAAACATCTCCCATAAACGAGTTACTGCTTCCTCAACTTCCCCATTGAGAGCCAAAGCATTTACCAGGGAATTGTATGATTTACTGCTAGGAAAAAACCCTTTTCTCTTCATCTCCTCGCATAGCTCCTTAGCATTATTTGTTCGTCCTTGAGCGCACAATCCATGGATAAGATAATCATAGGAAAATGAATTGGGCAAGCAATTATAGACCACACCCATCTGATGGAATATTCTCAATGCGTCATTGACATGAAGTGAAAGAACATATCCTTTTATCATAGAATTTAATGCAAACATATCAGGCTCAATCCCATCATTAACCATTTGTTTAAACAGGCATCTAATTGTCTCCATATACATATGATTTATATAGGAGTTGTTTCCCCTACTCAACATTGCCGTGAAAAGAATATTATAGGTTCTAACTGATGGCCTGCATTCCAAGTTCCCTCCGTTCCTCATATGCTTAAAAATGTTCACAGCTCTAGTTAGCTTCCTAGCTTCAGTGAAAAAATAAATAATTGTATTGTACAACGCCTCATTACCAATGTGAGGGACAGCGAGCACTTGGTTGACCACAATGTCCATTTCTTCGTACATTTTGGCAAGACCAAGCTTCTTGATCGTGATATGATAAGTGGATGCATCATGCCTAAACCTAGGCTGTTGTGATGCCCAATTAAACAATTCCCAACAAACGAGAGGATCTTCTTCAAGCACTAAGACATTATGCAATTCATCATTACAAAATCTTGGGGGAAGTTGAGAAACTGCCTGTTGGAATTTAGCTTCATCAAGAACAGGCTTGCTGGCTGCCTTTCTTCTTTTACTCTCTCTTCTTCTATATGATCTTGAAGTTGAGTAAAATGAACAAAATAGACACCCAAAACAATCCCATAAATATGCATTAGAATGAATTTCCGAACCAGAAACGATTTGGGTCCGAGCCAAAACTTCTACATACTTCGCAGCATACTTTATAGGTTTCAATTGACAAGAAATAACAGAGTACCGGGACTGAAAATTCAGAAAGCGCAACCCAGAAACAGGGGAGCTTTTGCAGTGAACCCCAAAACACTGATCAATTGGGTCCGTAAAGCAAAACTGATAGAGAGAAACGGGATTCAAGTATAAAAGTCCCAAGCCACCTCTACGAGTGCGTATCATTTAACACACTAACCTAGAAAGAATCAGCAGCGACCAGAATATAATTGAACACAATCATGCAAAAACTGAACCGCTTTGCAGGATTGAAAGGCTGAAACTTCCTCCCAAAAACAACGGAAGTGCTTCAATACAGTAAAGCATTCAACTTTTTAAACAAACAACAAAAGATTTCAGCTTTCATTGAATTGAAGCAGAAAATTAAAAAATTAACTTGAGGAAGGAAAACAGAGCTCAGATGGAGACGTTGAGGGCTAACCGATGCGCTTTGTTGCAGAGAATAAACGATAAACAGATTTATTCTTCGAAGACACAAGCGAAGTAAGGTTTCAGTTGATCTTGAACTACTCGGGCAGATGCCTATCTTTAGTACTTCGGGTTCTAACCTGTCTCAAGCCCATTTAAAAACCAGAATCAAAGCATATAAGGAATCATTCAAAAAAGCCCATTTAAAATTTATTAATAACTTCTATAATTTATTAATTTTAATTTTATAACATTCACAACAATTTTGATTAAAAATTTTAACTGTGAACTCTAAAATGATTTTTTTTATCCATGATATTACACATAACACAAAATAATTTTATTTTAAAGTTCGCAATTAAATAAAATAGATATTACTATTACATAATTAATATTTTACAAATATTTCAAATGGTACTTGTCACGTGACAATGAGACCTACTATTATATATTTCAATCAATAGATCTTACTTATTATATGACAGTGGACTCATTTTATTAAAAAATAAATAATGTTATATTAGTATTATCGTAGTATTTAATTAATAGGGAGTTAAAATCTTGTTTAAATTTTATATTCACTTAAACTTTGTTTTGAATGTTCAATTTTCTATCCAGTTAGAACTTGTTTTGAATGTTTTGAAAACGTTAAGTTTAATTTAAACGTTTCGAAATGTTAGAGTATGTTATGTATTTTATTGTAAACGTTAAAATTGGCTAAATTTATAATGTAATTTTAGTCAACTTTTATACGAATTGATCTAAGTGACTGAAACAAAGGCCTTGTTTGGTAAATGACTTATCAACCATTTTTTAGCAAATTGAAAGGTTTTAGTTGTTTGACCACGTCAAACCACTAATAATTATGTTTAGTAACTAGATGATTGGGATGGCAGATTGAACCAAATCTGCGGATTTTGAAAACGTTATTATGAGAAGCGTCTTCCTCCCATCTGAAAAATTAAAGAACTAAAAGATTCTTATATCCAAAAATTATTACAAATTACTCAAAGAGATAGAGATACAAATAAAGACATAGATAGAGCTAAAGATAGGATATAAATTTGACTTAATTTATACAAATTTTAAAAAGTTAATGATTAAATTAAAATTTTAAAATATTTAATATCAAATTAAAATTTTCAAAAATTTAAATACTTTTAAATTTGTTATCTCTAATTATATTACATTAATTACTTTTGCATAGACACAATATTTAAGTCCCTTTTTATATCGATATTTAGTATATAATATAGGGTTAATTACTAAAAAAGGCCTAAACTTTCGTCAATTTTTCAATTATAGCCTGAATTTAAAAGTGGCAATAAAATGCTCAAAGTTTCAATTTGTTTCAATTATAATCCGATGTTAGTTTTATCGTTATTTTTACTAACTAGGCACTATCACGTGACAATAACCCTCATTAATCAGGCAAGTCAGCGAAATTAGTAGGTCTAAAGTTTGATTATTGAAATGACATCGTTTCATTATAAAACTGAAACGATGTCGTTTTTACACAAGCTGTCGTTCTCTCAAACCTAATTCCCTAATTTCCTCTGTGTCCCACTCTCACACCATCTTTTACAATCCTGGTTCCATTTGCGTAAACAAATATTTTTGTGGATCCTCCCACTTTGAGAAAAAAGCAGACTTTAAGAAGAAAAAAAAAGCTAAGCTCATACATGGTAAAAATAATTAGATAATAACTAAGCCAGCTACTACATGAAATGGAAATTAATTAAGTACCAAAAGCTGAGCTTCTCCAATCTTTTCCATTTGCTCGTCGCGGCTATAGGAAATCATAATCAAGCGCTACAAAAAGGACCTTGAGTTTTCATCGGTAGGTAAACAAACTCCAAAATTAACAGTACCCAATTTCCTAAGTACAAGAGAACAGGAAAAAAAAAACCCTACTTTGTCTTTTTATATGTCGTTGATGAAGAACAAAACCTGGTTTCTGCATAAAGGACAAGTGCAATGAGTTTGGAACCACTAGTCAATGCACCTGACATGGAAGCAATGGTTACATCTGGGGAGTTTCCTCAACTTTTTGCCATCTACAGCCTCTTGAAGGCAAATCGGCCAGTAGGGGGCATAATTGTCAATAATCTTTCTATGTTTTGGTCTGAAAGTGAAGAGTGAAGATGATTACTACTGGGCCATAAAAACTTTGTGCATACACGAATAGAACAGACGATGAAAGTGACAAGGATTATGTTCTTATTGTAATACACAACGGTACCTTAGTTACGTACTTTGGATCAAATGTGAAAGGGCAAAAATGGAGAAATGTGGAATGTATCTGATTTCGGTTTTAAAACTTCAAACGAGCTTCTCGAAGCTAAAACAATCCCCAATCTTCCACCGTCTTCACGGGAATCTATCACCGAGACACAAGCTAGGTCTTTCTGCAGTTTTCTGAATATATAAGCTCCCTTAACGGGTCAGAGATTCCTTATGCTTACGATTGATATGAGCAACTGCAAGAGGCCATAACTTATTTATATAGCTTCCATATTGGGCTTCCTCATCATAAGGCCGATATGGACCAGGTCCATACTAAAAGGGATCTATTCTCCACCTGGACTTCGACTCATTGGTTTAGATCATTTATTAGGCCACTTTGTTATCTTTATCTAGATCAAATTACGTAACTTAACCGATAATTTATTTAAAAACCAAATTACAGTTAATAACTGTCCACTGTATGACAAATTGACAAATTTGCTTTTAGGGGCAAAAATGTCTTACAATCTCCCCCTTGGACAATTATTAATTGCAGTTTTGACTCAACTTTAAAAACAGTTTAAAAACTTGGTTAAGCTACGCTACTGTATTAGTCTACTAAGTTTAAAAACAAAACATTTGATCTAAAGATAATGAAAGTCCAACATTCTATCATGCAAGGCTTTCGATACCGAAAAGTATCAAATGCATGTGTCATGCGTGACATATATCCAATACAATTACGAATATCTAATACTTCACTAACGTGAATGGAAAAATGGATTGTGACAAACTACGATGATACCTTTATGATTTAATATGTCTAATTTTCATCTGTAGATCTCGATTTCTCCAACTTTATGTTAAACCGCATGTGCTAAACAACATTATACAAAACTCATTTTCTCTCACCGAATGCTAAACAACATTAGAGAAAACTTGTTTCCTCTCACCATATGTTAAACAGCATTAGAGAAAATGTTTATATTCTCCAACTGAATGCTAAACTACATTAGAGGACCCTTATGGGATTAAAAACTTATATCCCCCTATGCCATGTCAAACTTTAAACATATATCCGTATAAACTGTATGTGTTTAATAAGATAGGCTCAAGGTCAATCTGTATATATGCCCAATGACCTTTAAAATGCTTAAGATCAACAAAAATTTTAAGGCTTCTATACGTATTATAACAATATATAATAACATGTATTACTGAGGATAAACAATGATCATCTTTAATTGATGAACCATCACACCATCATAATACATCAAAACATACAAATGTACGTGGAGCAAACATAACGATTTTTTAACTAACAGTGTCAAAAGACTTCAAAACACTCGTACTGTATACTTGAATTTCAAACAAATGGGCAAAGCCCTTTAGTTAAAGAACTGACTTATAGTTCCTCAGTCTTTAAATGCTCCAAATCTTAATGTCCTATTTTCATGTCAACTACTTCATTGTTAAATAAAATGCTAAGACCTTGTGCTGTTCAATGTTGTTATTAAACAATATAGAAACTTAAGTATCACATTACAACTGAATGGGTCTAGCCACTGAATCAACCACAGACAACTCAAAAATCAAATTTCTGAGCTAAACCGTCTGTGAAGCAGCCCTACAGCATGCACTCTACATGCATGGTTGAGGAAATTACCCGTGTCTAGTTGACACACTTCTATGACATTGTACCATCTGCAAACTTAAATTGTAACCTTAAGTGAACTTTCGATCATCCAGACATATAGCTAAATCTGAATCTGAATTCCCTACGAGGTTTAATCTGTTGACTTTTCTATATGTCAACATATAATCCTTGATTCCCTTTAATTATCTCAACACTCGCTTAGCTGTACTTTAATGGTCTATATATGGGTTAACTAGATACTGACCAAACAGTCAAATAGTAAATGTAATGTCCTGCCTAGTACATAGTCGAGCATACATCAGGCTATCAACCATAGTAGAATATGGAACATTCCTCATAACCTCTCTTTACTTTATTATTTGGTCACTGTGCCAAATATTATCTCTCACTATGAGAGATAAGTGCTACGACAGGTTTATAATCAACCGTATTAAACCTTTGTAACATATACTTAATATATGCACTATGTGAGAGGTATAATATGTGTTAAGATATATCCCGGTGAATCTGAATACCTAGGAAAAAAGATGCTACGTCAAGGTCCTTTATGTCAAAGTTCTTGACCAAAAGTTGCTTAACCTTATACAACACGGTCAAGTAATTTGACGTGAGCAATATGTCATCCTCATGCAATAATAGGAAGAAAACTTTGCTCCCCCTGACCTCATAGTACAAACATCTAACTTTATTTTTCATAAAGCCAAAAGAGGTCATAACCTCATCAATTGTAAGGTTTCACTTTCGGGAGGTTTGATGTAAATCATACATTAATCTGCATAACGCGCAAACCATGTCAGTCCCTTCCAGATCCTGAAATCCTTCTAGTTGTATCATATAGACCACTTTATAAAGGTCTTTATTTAGGAAAGCAGTTTCAACAACCATCTGATGTAACTCTTTATCATCATGAGTTACAATTGCCTTAATCACTGAAAATGTATCCTTGAGGATACTAGAGAAAAGTAACATTATTTCTCTCTGAGTGAACCATCAAGCAATTGAGCTAGTCCATAAATGGATGAACTTTATCCTGAAGTCCTTTAGGTCTTAAACTTTATTTACAACTGACAATTTTGCAGTTCTACAATAAAATCAACTAGCTTTCACACCTTACTATGCTTCATGGCTTGTATCACATAAGTCATTGCAACCCATCACAATTCCACTGCGGGTATAGAAACAACTTCTGTAAAAGTAACTGGATTCTTAACATGTCTAATATCTTAGTCCTGTTCACCTAATAAACTATGTAATCAAATAGGATAACAAGTCATCTCAATCGGTGGATTTTCATAACTGCATCAGATCTTGTACCCCCAGGAACCTCTGTGTGTACAGGTATAGGTTCCTGTTCTTATACAGGCATGGTACAAAGACCTAAATCAACTGGATCTAACTGTATAAGTGGCGGGAACATAATAACTGTAGTATCAACCCTGTTATTATCTGAAGGTTTAAAGGGTCCACCATCATCATAGACATTATATTCCAAAAACTAAGCTATTTGTGATTCCACTATTCTGTTCCCTCCTTCTCTACAGTAAAATTTATAGCCTTTAGAGTGGTTAGGATATCTTACTAAATATCAATGAGCATAATGAGTATGCTATTTTTCTTTATAAGGATTATATTACCTCAGTAGGGCAGCCTCATACACTAATGTATGAGACACTGAGTTTTCACACTTCTAGATAATCAGGTAGATTATTCTTATTCTGCATGGAAATTTTCAAGTCCTTTAGGGTGCAATTATGTCTTTTGGCAACACGCCATTTTGCTCAAGACTACCCGGTATAGTGAATCAAGTCACTATACCAACCGATTCCATATATCTGGCAACCAAACCTTTTTAAGTCCTGAAACACCATGCTTGCCATGATATTCTTCTTCGTGGTCATATCTGACACTCAGAATTGTACAATGCAACTGCATAAGGTCTTCTGATTTCTTTATGTATCTGACTTAACAAGTCAGAAGCATGAGTTGACCTCAATATCCTTATTAGTCAACTTACCCCTGCAATAGTCAACACATGTTCCCAGATCATCATAATATAGAATTGAGAGAATGTTTTCCTTAATCAATCTCTCAACCCTAGCTCTGAAAATGTAGCTTAAACTTTTATATCACACCATGTATGACTTTTCATTCATCAGGGTCCTTCATTTCATGACTTGCTCAGTAAGATACGAAGAAGCTTATATCTAATTTGGGGTAAGACACATTCTATACAAACCATATGATAAGAAAGTTGTATCATCATGTTTTGCATTAAACACAACTGTACAACAGAAGCATTAAATACAAAACGTCAACCCTCTTTATCCAAAACTGATTTAAAGATCATATATAAAATATGTCGTGTAAAAACCTAAATGAACCTTACAACACGGTTCAATACATATATCCCTATAGATACTACTTCCACTTCTTCATTGCAGTAAACCATCAATTTCTCTTTCTCTTTATTTGGCTTTATCTTGGATATGAAGCCTTGCATCGTGGAAGCACCTTAATCAGATGCTCCACTATATAGTCACCAAGTACTTAATGTTGGACCCTAAAACTTTTCTTGGAAGTTAGAATTATTATATGTGAAATGTTGGAATGGTAAGCTGGAAAATGTAGTTGGAACATATTCACTGAGTATGCTTTGGTGTTTCAGCCATAACTTTTTTTCTAGCTATCCAAATGAGTTGATTCTTAATTTGGATTAAACTAGAGAAATAGGGCTACAAATTATCTTATGAAATCTAGTTCTAATTCAGTCCCTAAGAATTTTAATTTTTGGATGGAAGTTGTTTCAGTATAAGGATAGTTCAGAAGTGTTGGGATATAAGTTTCAGATTTTTGAACCAAATTGAATGATTTTTGTGTCATCAGAAAATTAAGATAGTGAGGAACATTTTTCTAGAAGGAAGTATTATCTAATTCCTTCAATTACATGATCAGAAAAAGGTCTTGATTTTTTTTGGAAGAAGTTAGGCAATGACTTAAATAAATTTTAAGGTCTTGATAGATTAATTATTCTATTTTTGTGGAGTTAATTATTATGTTAACGTGAGTAAGATTTTATGACATAGGTTAATTGAATTATAGTGTTAAGGTGGTAAGATTGCATGAAGGGTATAATTGGCAAGTCACTTAAGCATTTAAGTTACAGGGCATATAAGGAAGGGTAGAAGGGTCTTTGTCCAATCATTAATAGCAAAATTGTAATAAGAAGGGTGGTCTTATTTTTAAGGAAGAAGCAAGAACGAAAATTGAGAGAAGAAACAAAGAGAAAGAAAAAAGAAGAGAGAAATGAGAGAGAGAGTCGTCCATTGGAGAGAAAAGAAGAAGAAAGGTTAGGGTTTCATCATTT